>LR880971.1:803646242-803667834 GCA_904067115.1 Aegilops sharonensis | reverse complement strand
ATCTCTCTCTCTCTCTCTCTCTCTCTCTCTCTCTCTCTCTCTCTCTCTCTCTCTCTCTCTCTCTCTCTCTGTGTGTGTGTGTGTGTGTGTGTGTGTGTGGGCGCGCGCGCGTGGCTGTGTGTTTAACTATTCTATGCTTGTTTTTAGAGTTTTCAAGATGCTACATATTCATCAAGGCCGGCCTCCAGCGCATTGTTAGCATATATTCCTGAGAATGAGATACAAGAAGACCAATCTCATATTAATGATCACAATATGATTTTGCAAGAGAGGCTCACACGAACTAAGACGGTTAACACGGTCTCGGGTCTTTTTGATGAATTACGGCTTATTGGGCGAGACCAAGAAAAATCTGATATTATTAAATTAATTCTTGAAAAAGCTACCACCCAGCAATTTCAAGTGATCACAGTATGGGGAATGGTTGGTCTTGGAAAAACTACTCTGATAAAACATGTTTATCACAGTCAAGAGGTTAGTGATATTTTTGAGAAACGTGCTTTTGTCACAGTATTGCGACCTTTCAAGCTTGAGGAGCTCCTTAAGAGCTTAGTTCATCAACTACATACAGAGAAGTACATCCAGGATTTTGTGGGCGATACCAAGAGAGATATTGCTTTAATGGGAGTTGAAGAGTTGACTAGAGTTATGAGTAGGCGTTCACAAGGAAAAAAGTGTTTCATTGTTCTGGATGATCTATCATGTACCGCAGAATGGGATAAAATAATGCCGAGTTTACTTGCAATGAAAAATCCAAGCTTGATCGTTGTAGTCACAACAAGCCGAGAGGACATTGCAGAATATTGTTGCCAGAAGCCAGAGTACATGCAGAGGCCGGAGTTCTCACCATATTTTCTGAAGAAGAGTAAGGAAAAAGAGTGCGTCCGCTTGCTCTCTATTCTACAAGACAAGGATGCATTTGACCTCTTCACAACAAAGGTATTGGAAGGGTATGATTGTTTCGTTTTTTGAAGAAAACAGCTGGAGTTGTATACTCATATTCAATTTATTTCCTTTCAATTTTTTTGTTAAAAGGGTCATGTCATATTAGTATGGTGTAAACACAACTCCAGTGACACATTGTTTCTGTTAGGCCATGCTAGGTTAGCAGCAAACCGACAATAATCCTTCCACTTCACCTTATACCAAATTATATGGGAACCAGAGTTATAAAATCATGTAACTAAAAATGGTGCCATTTCTACGAACTTGTTTCCAAATTGTTGGAAACTAGACATGTTCGTAACATGGGACAAGAGTAGTATTTCTTTGTATTCCTTTTCTTAAAACTTTGATAATCGAATAATTAAAGTTTTGAAAATTACAAATAAATTTATGCATCCAGAGAATAGCCAGAAACCTTTCTGTTCATGTGACATATTGGATGTAATAATGTCTTATACTATGGGACACAGGGAGTACTACGTAGAAGTGTGGTTTTATATTTCATACATAGAGAACTAATACGCACATAACTATGTCATAGCCAGTCTAATAAAAGAATTATTAGACAAAGAAATGTTTCTCTGAGCTTTTAAGCTTATTGCCATGTCACTAGGGAAGAGTACCCAAACAAAAAATGTATTTCCTAAGCTGAGGCAAAATTACCTGCTCAATTAAATAAGAAAAGAAATATGATGCCCAGTTAATTTGCGGACAACCGAGACAGAATGTTGCAACCAGGGCCAGGCCTACTGTCGCTGACCACACGGCAAAAAAACGCCACAAAAACACGCCAACCGCACACACACAAATACGACGCTTTACTCGCCACCCAAACACGGACAAATTATTTACTTACTAATAAATAAACAAGAAGACTGATTCGCATGCACCTGATTCATTGAAATTGTGGGTTATAAAAAGACTAACTATATCTTGCACAATTGCAGGTATTTAAGGACAAGACCATATATTTGGGTACACACTATCGTGAGTTGGTTGAAACCGCAAAATTGATTCTAAAAAACTGCAATGGACTTCCTCTTGCGATAGTGACCATAGGTGGCTTCTTGGCACACCAACCAACAAAAACTGTTGCGGAGTGGAGGAAACTGAATGAGAGCATTAAGATGGAGAGGAATGTGAAGTTAAGCGTTATGCTCATGATAAGCTATAATAATTTACCCTATTACCTCAAGTCTTGTTTCTTGTACATGTCCATCTTCCCTGAAGACGGCAATGTTAGACGGAGACGTTTGGTGTGCCGATGGATCGCTGAAGGCTACTCGCCGAACAAATCTGTAGCGGAGAGATACTTCATGGAACTCATAGAGAGAAGCATGATATTATCAACTCAGCAATCAGTTTCTAGCATACAAGGATTTGACTCCTACCAGCTACATAATTTGATCCGTGATATAATCACTGCAAAGTCAATGGAGGAAAATCTTGTTTTCAGGTTAGAGGAAGGGTGCAGCTTGAACTCTCACGGTATAGTGCGTCATCTTGCCATAAGCAGCAGTTGGGACGGAGATGTGAGTGAGTTAGAGAGTGTTGTGGAGCTCTCCCGTATAAGGTCATTGACAGTGTTTGACAGGTGGAGGCCTTTTTACCTTTCTGACAAGATGAGGTTTCTTCGTGTGCTGGACCTCGAAGGAACAGAAGGTCTAGCTGATCATCACCTTGAGCATATCGGAAAGAATCTTCATCTGAGATACCTTTCTCTAAGAGGTTGTGACGGAATATTTTACCTCCCAGATTCGGTGGGTAATCTGAGACAACTCGAGACACTTGACATCAAATATACAAGAATACTGATGCTGCCCAGAACCATCACCAAGCTTAGTAAGCTACGTGATCTGCAAGCTGGCAGCGTATCCCTGGATCCACATGAGGGGGCGGAACAACTATGCTGTGTACCTGGCCGCATGAGCTTCGTCCGGCGCCGTGGTGCATGTGCTTCTTTTGCTAGGAGTATTGAGAGATACAATGTTGGTGTTAAGGTGCCAAGAGGGATAAGGAAAATGAAAACCCTGCACACGCTGCGGTATGTGCACCTTGCATGGGGAAATTCAGCCGTGCAGGAGATAAAAGGTCTAACCGAACTGCGCAGCTTAGGAGTGTTTGGCATAAACACAAAAAATGGTCCAGAGTTCTGTTCAGCCATTTCCAGTCTCTACCGCCTTGAATCCTTGTCAGTGCAGTCAGAAGGAGATTTATATGACTGTTTGCATGTTATTATGTCCTCACCTCTAGAAAACCTACAGAGCCTAAAGCTGTGTGGCCGCATGACAAAAGTGCCCGAATGGATCAAGGGCCTCCAGAATCTTGTGAAGCTCAGGTTAGAATTAGATAATGTTGAGCTAAACAGTAAGACCATGCAAGTCCTTGGAAACCTACCAAACCTATGCATTCTGCATTTGAAGGTGGAATTCTTTCAGACTGAACGACCCATCCATTTTGACTTTAAGTGTGGCCCTTTTAGAAGGCTCCTGGTACTCCGCCTTATTTATGTGGAGGCAGAAATCAAATCATTGGAGTTTGACTTTGAGGCAACATCAATGCCGAAACTTGCCGTGCCAGGCGTGCGACCTTCTGATTCTACACCTAGCATTTCTGGGCTGCAATTTCTCCCAAACATCAAGGAAGTGTGTCTTTCTGTCTTTCTTCTGGAAAACATAACCAAAGAGGAGGCACATACGGAAGCAAAAAGCAAGGAAGACAAAGTCAAGGAGGACATTAGGAAGCAGCTTGCTGCCAATCAAAATGGACAAAGACCCATTTTGAAGATGCTATGAATGAGCTTGGTGGACGAACTGCTTGCCTGTCTTTTTCTTATATAAGCCTAGCAAGAGCATGCATCAGCGGAGAGTCTCAAGTTAGGGGATTATTGCCCAGGCTTATGTCCTGATATGGGTGGGAGGCACATGCAGCAGGCCATGTAATTTTGCTTATTTTCAGTTCCTACTATGTAGCCTGCTCGTTTTTCGCCGTTTTGGCATTTGAGCAGTAATTTTGTAAAACATTAATTCTGCCCGTGTTGAGCTATGTAGCTTGTTATTAGGGAAAATTAATCGGGGGAGCGAAAGATCTGTCACTGTTACGAATGAAAGGTTTCTCCGATAAATGGCGCCAGTAGATCAAAAAAATTGTAGCTGGAGGTAGTGTGGTCATCAAAGTCAATGATGATTTAGGTCATTACTTTCATACAAAAAAAGGACTACAGCAGGGTGATCCAATGTCCCCAATGTTATTTAACATTATTGCTGACATGTTGACTACTCTGATTGAGCGCGCCAAGCAGGACGGTCAGATTACATGAGTAGTGTCAGACCTTGTGGATGGTGGCCTCTCTATTTTGCAATATGCCGATGACACGATTCTTTTTATGGAACATGACATGGACAAGTCTCGAAATCTAAAACTCTTGTTTTCAGCGTTTGAGCAAATGTCGGGTCTCAAAATTAACTTCCACAAAGCGAATTGTTCTGCTCTGGAGAAGTCGTTGAGGTGGCGGCCGATTATGCTAACATCTTTGGTTGCACACATGGCCAACTCCCGATTAAATATCTTGGAATACCAGCTCATTATTGGTGTCTCAGGACAAACCCCAAGGCTCCCGCCCCAGTCCTAGGGTTCCCTCGCCGCCGCCGCCGCGATCGGAGCCCGCCATCGCCGCTAGCGCTCTCCCGCTCCCCTACCCCCTCCCCTCCCTTCCCCGTACCCCCACGTCACCTCCCCGAGCTAGGTGACCGGGGGCCTCTTCCCCGCTCCCCTCCAGCACTCCCCCACGCCCCTCCCTCCTCCCGCCGCTGCCAGCGAGTGCCGCCGGGCCTCGCCCGCGTGGTGCTGGCAGCAGTGGGCCTACCTTTCCCTGCACGCGCCCCTCCTCCTTGCTCGGACGGTGGTGGCTGGCAGCGGAGCTCCTCGGCCGGCGTCAGTGCGGCTTGTCGTCATGCATGAGACTTGTCTGCAATCAACCGGCGAAAGTCTCCGTTTGTTCACGTGTAATCCACTCGTCAGACTGCTCCGGGTGTTTGGAGCGTAGAATATTCTTGTGTTCCTCTATATACGGAGCCACCAATGATGAATTTTAGAACTGTGTAGTGTGCTTCAGTGAGGGAATGCCTATCCATACATATTATTGCTTTCGGTCCTAGGGTGCCTTTTCCACCCAGTCTGCCCTCATGCTGCGATTCAGGAACACCAATCGGCTTTAGGTCAGGAATAAAGTCAACACAAAACTCAATGACATTCTCATTATCATGGCCCATGGAGATGCTTCCTTCTGGCCTAGCACGGTTACGAACATATTTCTTTAAGACTCTCATGAACCTCTCAAAGGGAAACATATTGTGTTGAAATACAGGACCCAGAATGACAATCTCTTCGGCTAGGTGAACTAGGACGCGCGTCATGATATTAAAGAAGGATGGTGGGAACACCAACTCGAAACTAACAAGACATTGCGCCAAATCCTTCCCTAACTTTGTTATGATTTCTGGATCTATTACTTTCTAAGAGATTGCATTGAGGAATGCACATAGCTTCACAATGGCTAATAGTACATTTTTCGGTAGAAGCCCCCTCAATACAACTGGAAGAAGTTGCATTATAATCACGTGGTAGTCATGAGACTTTAGGTTCTGGAACTTTTTCTCTGCCATATTTATTATTCTCTTTATATGCAACAAGAAGCCATACGGGACCTTCATACGGAGCAGACATTCAAAGAAGATTTCCTTCTCTCCTTTGGTAAGAGTGTAGCTGGCATGACCCTGATGTATGGTGTCTTTTCCGTGCATACGTTGCTGGTCCTTCCATGCCTCCGGTGTATCTTTTGTCTTCCCATACACGCCCAAGAAGCCTAGCAGGTTCACGCAAAGATTCTTTTTCACGTGCATCACGTTTATTGCAGAGTGGACCTCTAGGTCTTTTCAATAGGGTAGGTCCCAAACATAGATTTCTTCTTCAACATGGGTGTGTGTCCGTCAGCGTCATTCGGAACAGACTATTCGCCAGGACCCTTTCCAATGATTACTTCTAATCCTTGACCATATTAAGTACATCACCACCAGTACGGTAGCGAGGGTTCTTCCATTGATCTGCCTCACATTTGAAATGCTTGCCTTTTTTTCTTAAGGGATGCCTGCTAAAAAGAAATCGACGATGTCCGAGATACACAGTATTCTTACAATTTTTCAAATATATACTGTTGGTGTCATCCAAATAGTGCGTGCATGCGCGGTATCCCTTATTTGTCTGTCCTGAAGGGTTACTAAGAGCTAGCCAATCATTGATGGTTATAAACAACAACGCATGTAGGTCAAATTCCTCCTGTCCATGCTCATACCACGCACGTACACCTTTTTCATTCCACAGTTGTAAGAGTTCTTCAACAAATGGCCTGAGGTACACATCAATGTCGTTGCTGGGTTGCTTAGGGCCTTGGATGAGCACTGACATCATAATGTATTTCCTCTTCATGCACAACCAAGGAGGAAGGTTATACATACATAGAGTCACAGGCCAGGTGTTATGATTGTTGCTCTGCTCCCCAAAAGGATTATGCCATCTGCGCTTACACCAAATCATATGTTCACTGCGTCATCGGCAACGTCCCGCCACTTTCTCTCAATTTTTCTCCACTGCGACCCGTCAGCGAGTACTCTCAGCTTCCTGATGTCTGCTAGAACTACGTCGGTATTTCCCCAAAGAGGAAGGGATGATGCAGTATAGCGACGGTAGGTATTTCCCTCAGTGATGAGACCAAGGTTATCAAACCAGTAGAAGATCCTCCTCACACCACATAAACAGCACATGCACACTAATAACAAATACTCGCAACCCGACGTGTTAAAGGGGTTGTCAATCCCTTTCGGGTACGGCGCCTCAAGATAGGCAAATAACGTGAGGTAAAAGTGGTAGATAGGATAAATAGATCGCGGAACAAATAAATTTCAGCAAGGTATTTTGTATTTTTAGTTTAATAGATCTGAAAATAAATGGAAAGGAAAATAGATCGCAAAGGCAAATATGATGAAAAGAGACCCGGGGGCCGTAGGTTTCACTTGTGGCTTCTCTCGAGAAAAATAGGAGACACTGGTAAAACAATTACTGTTGGGCAATTGATAGAACTTCAAATAATCATGATGATATCCAGGCAATGATCATTATATAGGCATCACATCGAAGATCAGTAGACCAACTCCTGCCTGCATCTACTACTATTAAGTTCATGGAGAAAAGGAGTAATGCAATAAGAATGATGACATGATGTAGCTAGACAAGATCTATTTATGTAGAAATATAACCCATCTTGTCATCCTTAATAGAAATGATACATACGTGTCGTTTCCCCTTCTGTCACTGGGATCAAGCACCGTAAGATCGAACCCATTACAAAGCACCTCTTCCCATTGCAAGATAAATAGATCAAGTTGGCCAAACAAAACCCAAATATCGAAGAAGAAATACGAGGCTATAAGCAATCATGCATATAAGAGACCAAAGAAGAATCAAATAACTTTCATGGATAAAAACATAGATCTGATCATAAACTCAAAGTTCATCGGATCCCAACAAACACACCGCAAAAAGGCTTACATCATATGTATCTCCAAGAGACCATTGTATTGATAATTAAGAGAGAGAGAGAGAGAGAGAGAGAGGAATCCATATAGCTACTAACTACCACTACTAGGGAAAACCCTAGTAGTAGTGCGGGTTTAATGCCCACTAGTAGCGCGGGTCACCGTGCTACTACCAAGGCGCTACAGCTATTACTTAGCAGTAGCACGTGCGACGTGCGCTACTACTAAGACACATAGCCGCAATGTTTGTTCTTTAACGTGCTGCTACTAATCTAGCTAGTAGCAGCGTGTTTACTATCCATCGCTACTAGTATTTTTTTCATTTTTTTCATTTTGAGTGTATTTATATGCCGTTATACAAATTTTGGTACAATACCAATTATGAGGTTTATATCATTATGTCCATAACAGTGTGTCAAATGAAGGTGGATTAGGTTCAAGTGGAGGCAATATGTGGTGCATGTCAAAAGTATACTACTAATCCAAACTTGATCTAGTTTGCACTAGTAGTACTTTCGATGTGCACCACATGTTGCCTCCATCTGAATCTAATCCGCCAGCACAAGCTATTTAATCATCATCATAGTCACCAACAGTAGTTATTTAATCATCATAGTCATAGTGTAGCACATCATCATCTTCAAACTAATTCTAGCTAGCTAATCACCACCAACACTAGCTGCGGTAGCTATCTAATCACCACCAACACTAGCTAATAATAATCATCATAGTCATTACCACAAACACTAGCTATGTAATCATCATAGTCATAGTGTAGCACATCATCATCTTCAAACTCATTTCTAGCTAGCTAATCACTCCTGCTGCTCTCTCTCAGGTAAAATAACATAAAACATGTGTAGTGCTCCTACATCATCAAGTTGGAGCGTGCAGATGAACCTGTCTCCTAATCATGGGCTGCTCTTCTGATTGCTTCCCCTAGTACTTCTCTGTGATCATTCACAATTTTGCTCCAGTCTTTCACTATTAAGCATTCCTCGCTAATAGAAATCCTGAATGCACTAAAGTGCATTGTAGGATATCTTGGTCGTAAGCTAACAATTCTCATGCGACCTTTAGTCTCGATCCAATTAGGCACAACATTCATCGGGAGTCCCTGTTGAAGATCATCGTATAGTAACATACTTAGCAATGAAGTTTAGCTTAAAATATAATGTATGCAAAAGATGCACTGAGGACAAATAGTAAAAATCTTACCATCTTTCCTAAATAGATGTGACCGTAGTTCAATACGAATACTATTGGTCGCAAGTTTTGAGTACTAAGATTTTCAAGTCCAGAAAAATAATTTGTCTTGACAGTATGAAGATCCTCAAGCCATGGAACACAATGACTTATCTCCTAGCAGTTTAGTTCATCTCCGGGACAGTAGTAGGTCCTGTCTACCAAGCGTTGGACATGTTTGCTTGAATGGAAATAAGTGGTCAATAGAAATTAGTTGTCAACTATTTTTGAATAAACAATATCAAAGACATAAATATGGTTGAGACACTCACATAATGGTATAACTGGAGGCGTCTGCACATCGACCTAGATGTCGATATTACCTTCAATATCATCTTCCGGATGAATATCAAAGGTAATAACCATATCAGGCTCAAATGCATAAGTCTTGCATAGTGCTTGCCAAGTTTTGCATCCAAAATAGGTGTAGGTGTCTGTGTTGTATAATTTTGCGTGGAAAATACAACCATGCTCGGTCTTTAAGTAAACTCTCTTTACCACCATAGTAGTTTTCATAGGACTGAAACCTATCTTATCCAAAACAAAAACTCTTGCATGGCAGGGGATACGCTAGTAGAATAGTAAAAAATTAAATTATAAGTTGAAGCAAATGAAGCAGATGTCATGCTTAATTACGAAAAAAGACTTGTCGTTGTGACTTACTGTATCCACTTCGAAGTTCTCGTCTAGCTTGATGCTGAAGCGCTTATCATCATCTAGGAAGATTCTGTCGCACAGGCCGCACTCGTCTTCGCAGCATTTGCAAATACCGAAATCCTTTTCGTCGTCAGACATTTCCTATGTTCATAGTTGAAACATTAATTGAAAATCGATCAAAGACAACTACCAGGATACTCAACAGGCAAATCCAGGGCACTTGATATTTCCTAAATATTCTGGCACAAGTCATGCAAAAATTCACGGGAAAATCCGGCATGACCTTTGCTAAAATAGGGCATATCGAGCAACTAAAATTTGCTGGAACGGAAATGAATCAACACTCCAGGAAAACATAGGCCACTCGGAGGTGTAACCTGCAAACATGACCGGCCACTTGGGCAATTACATATCCTATTTGAGCAACACAAGATATACATTTCAGAATATCTTATAGGACCCATATTGACATGACCATTCAATAAGCACAACCAAATCATAAAATAAATAAGTATTCAAATTAGCATTCATTCAATAAGCAAAAGTAAATCATCTCTTGCGTCCGTACAGCGTCGAATATTATCACTAATACATCCTGAATAGTATCATACATATAACATCACTAATACAACTAAAATCATAGCGAACGACGAGTATCAGCGCGGGTGATGGACACCCAAAGAGAAGGAACCATCACAGGATCATAGCTCAAGTGAGATCCCTGGAGAACCTGCCAGGTATTGGAGAACATGTGCTCCAGTGCAAACAAGTAGCGACGGACGTGCGCGTCCTCCTCGCTGAGAGGTGACGTACCACCTCCACAGGATCCTCAAGCCTCTCGACCGTTACTGTCCCATGCGTCCGCCAACAAAGAAGGTTCGGGTCAACGACGGGCTGACTCCTCACCAAGCTGCACCCCCCGGTAGGTAGCGCCCCCAGTACCAGCCCGGCGGAGCCCAGTCCTGGACATGGCCCATCTGGTCAAGCAGGCTTCCTCCACCGGGTCGACGACGAGGATGCGGGATCGGCATCGTCGACGTCGATGCGGGGAAAATTTCTTTAACTAAAAAATAACAACAAATGTGACATGTTCAACTAGTTCTATTAATTCAACTAGTTCTTATTAAAAATAAACTTACTATAAATAAAAATAAACTAGTACCTAATTAGTACCTAGTTCTTACTAACTAATTAGTACCTAGGACCTACTACCCTAATTACCATCTAATTTGATGAACCTAGGGGTGGAAAGTGGTAGCGGATATTCCAATTATCCAACTTAAAAGTGAAATAAGTGGTCAAATTTTACTCGTTTTATGATTAATCTTAGAAATTATTATGCATTACAATAGTGTTTATTCATCATCTAAGAAAACATCCGAGCCGCATCTGTATCCGATAACATCCGCATCCGATTCGTTTCCACACATAGATGAACCCTAACTAATTTGATGCATCTAAAATTTGAAGAACCCTAGGCAGAGGTAGGGGAGGGGAGGAGCAGGCGCACTCACCTCGGGTGCCTGCGGTGAGGGAGGGGTAGGCGGCGTTGAGGTCGGGGTCGGGGCTTCGGCGCGCGGCAGACGGCGGCGTCGACGTCGGGGTCGGGGACGGCGTCGAGGTCGGGGGCGGCGTCGAGGTCGGGGTCGGGGGCGGCGTCGAATATGGGATTGGGGCGGCGTCGAGGGTGTGCGGAGACCGTGCGGCGGCTGACGGGCAAGGGCGGCGGCGACAGCGGAGGAGTTGGATCGATTTGGGGGAAGTGGCCGTGGGGAAGAACGAACCGCGCGGTTAAGTCAAAATAGCAATAGCGCGTTCCAGGAAGTGCGCTACTGCTAAGTTAGCTACAGTGCATTCTTCTATACGCGCTACTGCCATTCCTTTCTCTTTTCCCCCCTTTTTCATATATTTTTCTTTACATTTTATTTATTTTTCCTTTCACCTTCTTCTATTTCTTTCATTTTCATTTACTTTTCTATTTGCTTTCTATTTAATTTTATATCCTCTAGCAGTAGCGCCTTTCAGCGTAAACGCGCTGCTACAAAGCAAGTAGCGGTAGCGCAGTTCTAAGTAGATCGCTATTACTATGTGTAGCCTATCGGCTAAGCCATGGGAATTTTAGTAGTAGCGCTTTTATCTTCAGGCGAGCTACTGCTACAACTTTATCTGTAGCGCCGTTTACTCAAGCACGCTACTGCTACTTAGCACCAGCGTGCTTTTTTGACACACGCTACTGCTACAGTTCTGTGTATAAGGTTTTCCCTAGTAGTGTACCGACCCGTAGGTCTACAAGGAACTACTCACGCATCATCGGAGAGGCACCAATGGAAGTGGTGAACCCCTCCGTGATGGTGTCTAGATTTGATCTGGTGGTTCTGGACACTACGGAGACTGGGATTGATTTTCGTCAACTCGCCTAGGGTTTCTAGAATATTGGTGTATTTATAGAGCAAAGAGGCGGTTCAGAGGGCACCCGAGGTGGGCACAACCCACAAGGGCACGCTTGGGCTTCCTGGCGCGCCCTGGTGGGTGCTGCCCCCCTCGAGGCACCCCCAGGTGTTTCCTTGGCCCTATGGATGTCTTGTGGCCCAAAAAAATCCTCGGGAAGTTTTGCTGCGTTTGGACTCCATTTGATATTGATTTTCTGCGATGTAAAAAACATGCAGAAAGCAGCAGCTGGCAATGGGCAGTATGTGAATAGGTTAGTACCAAAAAATGATATAAAAAGACTATAAAATGATTGTAAAACATCCAAAAATGATAATATAACAGCATGGAACAATAAAAAATTATAGATACCTTGGATACGTATCACTTCCCGTCTTCCTTACGGTCTTCTTGTGCCATCGCATCAACTCGACATGCTTTTTGTTTTGGAACAAACGTTTCAACCATGGTATTATAGGAGCATACTACATCACCTTAGCAGGAATCTTCTTCCTGGTGGGTGCTCGTCCTCAACATCAACAGGGTCATCACGGCTGATCTTATAGCGCATTGCACCGCATACCGGGCATGCATTCAAATCCTCATACTCACAGCGGTAGAGGATGCGGTCATTAGAGCATGCATGTATCTTCTGCACCTCTAATCCTAGAGGGCACACGGCCTTCTTTGCTTTGTACGTACTGTCGGGTAATTCATTGTCCTTTGGAAGCATCTTCTTTAACATTACCAGCAACTTTTCAAATCCCTTGTCAGATACACCATTCTCTGCCTTCCATTGCAGCAATTCTAGTGTGGTGTCCAGCTTTTTCTTGTCAGCTTCGTAATTTGGGTACAACAATTTCTTGTGGTTCTCTAACATGTGCTGCAACTTCAGCCACTCCTTTTCAGTTGCACAGTTTCTCTTTGCATCGGCAATGGCCCGACCAAGATCATCAGCGGGCTCATATGATGCGTCTTCTTTAGCTTCTTCCCGCATTGCCGGCTCAGCTTCTTCCCCCATTGTTGTACCATCGTATTAAGGGAAACCCATGGCCAGGATAGCTGGTGTCGTCCTCTTCTTCTTCATTGTCTTTCATCATAACCCCTCTTTCTCCGTGCTTATTCCATGAAGGAAATATGCCCTAGATGCAATAATAAAGTTATTATTTATTTCCTTATTTCATGATAAATGTTTATTATTCATGCTAGAATTGTATTAACCGAAAACTTAGTACATGTGTGAATACATAGACAAACAAAGTGTCACTAGTATGCCTCTACTTGACTAGCTCGTTGAATCAAAGATGGTTAAGTTTCCTAGCCATAGACATGAGTTGTCATTTGATTAACATGATCGCATCATTAGAGAATGATGTGATTGACTTGACCCATTCCGTTAGCTTAGCACTTGAGCGTTTGGTATGTTGCTATTGCTTTCTTCATGACTTATACATGTTCCTATGACTATGAGATTATGCAACTCCCGTTTACCAGAGGAACATTTTGTGTGCTACCAACCGTCACAACGTAACTGGATGATTATAAAGGTGCTCTATAGGTGTCTCCGAAGGTACTTGTTGAGTTGGCGTATTTCGAGATTAGGGTTTGTTACTCCGATTGTCGGAGAGGTATCTCTGGGCCCTCTCGGTAATGCACATCACTATAAGCCTTGCAAGCAATGTGACTAATGATTTAGTTGCGGGATGATGCATTACATAACGAGTAAAGAGACTTGCCGGTAATGAGATTGAACTAGGTATTGAGATACCGACGATTGAATCTCGGGCAACTAACATACCAATGACAAAGGGAAGAACGTATGTTGTTATGCGGTTTGACCGATAAAGATCTTCGTAGAATATGTGGGAACCAATATGAGCATCCAGGTTCCGCTATTGGTTATTGATCAAAGACGTGTCTCGGTCATGTTTACATAGTTCTCGAACCCGTAGGGTCCGCACGCTTAAAGTTCAGTGACAATCAGTATTATGAGTTTATGTGATTTGATGTACCGAATGTAGTTCAGAGTCCCGGATGAGATCGGGGACATGATGAGGAGTCTCGAAATGGTCGATACGTAAAGATCGATGTATTGGACGACTATATTCGGACATCGGAAAGGTTCCGAGTGACTCGGGTATTTTTCGGGGTACCGGGGAGTTACGGGATTACGAGGAAGAAGTAATGGGCCTCATGGGCCAAGTGGTGGAAGAGAGGAGGCAGGGCGCGCGTCCCTCCTATCCCAAACCGAGTTGGACTTGGGGGCTGGCCCCCTTTCCTCTTTTTCCTCCCTCTCCTTCCTTCTCCTTGTCCTCCTTCCTTTCCTCCTCCTAGTAGGAGTAGGAAAGGGGAGTCCTACTCCTACTAGGAGGAGGACTCCTCCTCCTGGCGCGCCCTATAGGGGCCGGCCGGCCTCCCCCCTTGCTCCTTTATATACGGGGACAAGGGGGCACCTCTAGACACACAAGTTGATATGTTGATCTTTCCCAGCCGTGTGCGGTGCCCCCCTCCACCATATTCCACCTCGTTCATATCGTAGCGGTGCTTAGGCGAAGCCCTGCCACTACTAGAGAAAAGCTTACCAGTAGCGCTTGTTTTTTTGCTACCAGTAGCGCGGGAACCAGCGCTACTGCTACGGCGCTACGGCTATTTTGTAGCAGTAGCGCGCTTCTAGACCAGCGCTACTGGTGAGTTCAAGTACTAGTAGCGCGTTTTTAGGACAACGCTACTGCTAACATTTATGTCTTTTTTTAATATTTTGGCGCTGTACATGTTTAAACAGATATATCTTTTATACAATAACAACTCATCATGAACTAGTCTGTTTAAATAGCATATTCATTACCACTAGTCATCACCATCAAACAATGTTCATCAATGAGACATCATATATATAACAAGTTGGTCACTAGTCATAATCACAACTCCTCATCCTCCTCATCAACTCTAACACATTATAGCACATAATAACACATTCTACCACTACTAGGGAAAAGGCTAGCAGCAGCGCGGGTTTTAGATGTGTCAGTAGCGCGGGTACCCGCGCTACTAATAAGGCGCTACAGCTAACTCATAGCAGTAGCGCGTGCGCACCCGCGCTACTGCTACACAAGTGAAGCAGCAGCGCGGTTAGGTGAAGCTCGCTACTGCTAGTAGCGCTAGCGCTCTTTGGTTGGACGCGCTGCCGCTACTGTGGCGCTACTGCTAACTTTTATACACTCGCTACTACTAATTTAAGTAGTTTTTTTTGGCATATTTGTTTTGTATTTGAACAGGCTTTGTAGAAGAATCTTTAGCACATAGAAATGTCATCATGATACACATACAAATGCCCGCGAGAGCACAAATGTAATCATAGCATGTACATACAAATAGTCTCATCATAATCATCATCCAACACAAAGTGATATCTTGTCATCATCTCGAAAATAGCGATACATGCAAATCTCGAATACTTGCAACTACAGCAACGTCATCCATCTAAACAAAGGTATACGCAAGAAGTGCTATCACTATGAGTGAGATCGGAACTATGCAGTACATGAGGTGGCGGTTACGAGTCCTCTCTCGCGCTAGCGTGAACCTCAAGTAACTAGCTTCTCCTTCTTGTCTGCTTTTGAAGCCTTTATGGTTGGCGCCCGTGAACCCATTCACTTGCGCCTGACACTCATGCCACTCGTCGTACACCCCCGGAACCTTCCCTTTGTACACGACATAGCATTTCCATCTCTCCATCAAGAAACTAGGTACCTGTTAGAGATGCATGTTCATGAAGAGGATGTACAATCATATATATGCAACAAAATATACTAGAGAAACACCGAAAAAGAAAGGGTTAGCAACTAGATGCAAGATATACAGTACGCAAATTAATTAACTAGAGGTACGCAGGTCATCGTACGCAAACTAACAAAGTAGCGTTACGCAAGTTCGGCAGGGACCGTGGACGATCACAAAGTTTCATCGCTACAAAAAGTATACAAGTTCAACCGACACATATCATCATCATCGGCATCATAAATCACTAGAAGTTCCATCCTTCCATATCATCGAGGACGAACCCTAGCTTCTTGAACGGCGTGAGGTCTAGATGTTGCATGCCTATGCGAGTTCGGACGTCAGCTCGCGATATAGGGCCGTGGTGGAACATCCCCTTCTCATCGACGACTTCTTTCATGATGATCGTCGCAATGTCGCTTTGGATGCGGAAGAAGTCATCTCTAAGGTTATAATTCGCTTCTCCATGAGATTCTAGCCACTTGTGGATATGATCATCATTTCTGCTGTTAATGCGAAGCTTTTGGTGATCCGTGTTGAACTGAATCATGAGATGGACGATGTAGAATCCATCCTTCTTGCTTGGTTTTGGGACATGGATGCAGGAGAAGTTAGTTTTATGCGCGAATATGACATGCGTTTTGGGACATGATGATCTTCTTGTTCCTTTGTTTCTTGATATGCACGTGGCCACCTCTAAAGCTGAAGCCTTGGAGAGCATCATCTAGAATATTCACGGGATATGATCATCATCGACATGTTTCCTATGATTAAGTGGCCTCATTTATTTCTTAAAGTATGAATAAATGAGAAATGACATAAAAAGAAATCTATGTGCCAGCACTCGATATGCCAACTATGTAGCACAAATCATGCCTTTATTCACGGGAAATTTCGGCATGACCTTTGCTAAAAAATGGACATATCAAGCGCCTGAAATTCACCGGAACGGAAATGAATCAACATTCCGGCGTAACATAGGCTACTCGGATCATTTTCCAAACATGACATGTCCAAAACATGACATATGCACATATCACATGTCCAGTTCAAATTTGCATATAAATTCAGCTAATTTTGAAACCTAGCTAAATTCATAACTAAATAGATAACCTAATTAATTAACATAACCGACGAACCCTAGCAGAGAGGGGGGGTTTACAAAGAGTGCAGGGGCGAGGAGGCAGGCCCGACAACGGCCGGCAGGGGAGAGGAGGGAGGCGAGGGCTGACGGGTCGGGGGCGAGCGCGCCGGGGTCGGGGGAGAGGGCCGGCCGGGTCGGGGGCGAGCGGTGGTCGAGGGTCGGGGGCTAGCGCCGGCGCCGGGGTCGGGGTCGAGGGCCGGGACGGGGGCAACCGCCGGGTTCGGGGGCTAGCGCCGGCGCCAGCGGAGTCGGAGGCGAGCGCCGGGGCCGGGTCAGGCGCGGTGGTGCGACGGGGGAGAGAGAGTGGGGATTTGGGGGGAAATGGCGGGATGAAGCAGGGCGAGTGAGAATTTTGGGTTAAGTGGACGTAGCAGTAGCGCGTTACATCAAAACGCGCTGCTACTAACATCAGTAGCTGCAACGGTTTAGGTAAAATGCGCTACTACTAAATTCAGTAGCTGCAGCGGTTTATGCAAAACGCGCTGCTACTACCGTCGCTACTGCCAGTTTTCCTTTTTCTTTTCCTTTATTTTATCCCACTTTTATTTCCCGAGGGCAGTGAACGAAGGGAGGGCGATATATATTGCATCATTTGACGGTTAAATATGTATGCAAAATAGGAACATATATATTACACATCATTGGACCCATGCATAATAATGGCTAAGTGTGTATACAAAATAGGAACATATATATATATATTACACATCATTGGACCCATAACATACGTTTCCTCAGTGCTGACGTTTTCGTTTTTGAGTCAGCTTCTTTCCCTTCTTGTTCGTCGAAGAATAATTGAGTCCCTCATTGTGACTTTGCCTTTTCCATGGAGTACGATTTTTCTTAGGTAATGTAGTATTGATTCTTCTTTTGACGTATACTTCATCATCATCGTCATCTTCCCTCATTGGGTTGCCGTACTGATCATAGTCTTCCTCGTTGGCGACTCCATCCATTCCAATGATGTTCCTTTTGCCTCTCCTCACGACAACACGGCTGGGATTGCGCGGGTCAGGTATGAAGAAGCATTGTGTCACGTGCTTAGCGTGTACCCATGGCTCGTTTTTGCGATAGCGTTCACGGTAGCGCTCTTGGCGTCGGGTATAGTCATGATAGTGAATATCCGGCTTTCTCTTTCGACATTCTTAGCCCATCTGACACGGAACATCGTCGTGTTGTGCAGTCCAGAGTAGTCAAGCTACCAGATCTCCTCGACCCTTCCGTAAAATTGTTCAGTTGTGCCGTTGTCGCTGCCGGTCATGCATTCCATCGTCAACCCCGAGTTCTGATCATCACTTTTCATATCTTTTTCCTCCGTGTAGAACGTGTATCCATTGATATCATATGCCTGATAGGTTACGAGGTTGGGCGAGGGGCCATGTGCTAAGGCGTATATGAGCAATCCGTCCTTAGAGCCCTCCTCCGGGGGATTAGCAATAATATGCTCTTTGAACCAATGCAGGAAAATGGAGTTGTGCTCTCTAGTAACTTCGGCGTCCGTCCTGCATACCCCCAGGTCACGATACTTCTTTGCGATAATTTCTTTGTGCGGTGCCATGAAAGGATCTACCTCGTCTAGGTGTTGTACCACTACCAAGTTTGCTCTGTCAAAGTCGCTGCGTCGATCTGAGTATGCCATGTGCAGTTCCCTGCGACCGTTGCAGTGACCATCTCCTTCGATCCCTCCATCGTGCTTGTTAACGGGCAAACCAACACTAGCACCAGGCGGCTGGTCTGCGCCATATAGAAAATTCTCACAGAAAGAGATGCACTCTTGTGCCAAATAGCCCTGGACTATGCTTCCATCCGGACGGGACATGTTACGAACGAATCCTTTGATGATCCCATTCATCCTCTCAAACGGCATCATGTTGTGCAGGAATGACGGCCCCAGGTCTATTATGTCATCCACAATATGGACACACAGATGCACCATCACGTCGAAGAACGCGAGCGGGAAGTACATCTCAAGCTCATTCAGTATCACGACGATCTCTTCCTGTAGCCTTTGGAGCTGCTTCACACTGATCGACTTTTGAGATATGACGTCGAAAAAGTTGCAGAGACCAATAAGCGTTTCACGGACGTGCTTGTCCATTATCCCTCTAAGGGCAACAGGTAGTATCTGCGTCATCATCACATGACAGTCATGAGACTTCATCCCGCTGAACCTTTTCTTGTCCGTGTCTAGATATCTGCTTATCTTGCCACAGTAACCGGAACTAACTTTGACTCCAGTAAGGCACTTAAAGAATTGATTGATCTCAGCCTGACTTAAGGTGAAGCAAGAAGGGGGGCAATAATCCTCTTTCTTTATTTTCTTGACCTTCTTCTCTCGTGCCTCTGTCTCCGTCTCTGTCTCCGTCTCTGTCTCGTCTGACATTTTACGGGCCGGCATGTGTAGATCTTCCCAGATTTTCAAATCTTGCAAGTCTTTTCTTGCCTTCGGCCCATCCTTGGTCTTATCCGGCATGTTCATCAGTGTTGCGAGCAAGCTCTCCAGGACATTCTTACAGATATGCACTTGATCAAGGCAATGAGGTGTATCGAGTTTGTGCCAGTACTCCAAGTCCCATAACACAGACCTCGTCTTCCATACCTTCAGCAGCGGCTCCGGCGCCTTTCTCATCGTCTTTCCCGGCGCGGGGCACTCCTTCCAGTTTTTCAATAGCTCATCGATTTCGGCACCGCTCCGATTACGTGGAGGTCCTTGATGCTCAGCGTAACCATTGAATAGATCTCCACGGTTTCTCCACGGGTCGTCCTGTTCAAGCCATCTTCGATGCCCCATGTACACGATTTTCCCAAACCCGCCATCTTTCCTTGACGTTAGCTGCTGAGACGTCGTATCATCCATGCACCGCGTGCATCCGCAATATCCATGGCACACCTGGCCTGCCACATATCCGTAACCGAGATAGTCCTGTACTGTCGTGATCAACGCGGGTCTCATGTTGAAATACTCACCTTTGCTGGCGTCCCATGTCTTGGCCGGTGTTTTCCATAACGTGTCTAACTCCTCTTGAAGTAGCCCCAGATACAAATTAATATTATTTCCTGGTTGTTTCGGCCCTTGAATAAGCATGCTCATGTGAATGTACTTCAATTTCATGCACAACCAGGGGGGAGGTTGTACATCCATACAAACACGGCCATGTGCTATGGTTGGTGTTCTGGTTGCCAAATGGATTCATGCCATCGGTACACGCGCCAAGCACGATGTTCCTTGCATCACATTCAAAATACCGATAGAAGTTGTTCAACGCTCTCCACTGGCTTCCATCCTTCACGTGTCTCAGCTTCGGATCATCTCCATCGTCGGGCTTCTTCCTCTCCGCGTGCCAGCGCATTAGCTTTGCTTCCTTGGGATCTACAAAATACCTCTGGAGACGGGGAGTGATCGGTAAGTACCGTACAACTTTCTAGGGACGTTTCTTCCCGGCCTTCTTGTATCGAGAAGCATTGCACACCGGACAGCTTGTTTTTTCCGCGTGCTCCTTCCGATAAATTATGCAATCGTTGATGCATGCATGGTATCTAACGTGTGGCAGATCAAGAGGGCACACGATCTTCTTGGCCTCATCAACACTAGTAGGACATAGATTACCCGCGGGAAGAACATCCTTTAGGTACTTGAGATGCTCATCGAGGCTAGTGTCGGTCCATTTGTTTTTAGCCTTCGTCTTCAGGAGTTGGAGCGTGAAACTCAAGCGGGTCACCTCAGGATTGCAACCATCATAAAATGGAGTGTTTGAGTCTACCACCAGTTGCTCCAGCTTAGCCTCCTCTCTAGAAGCAGCTCTCTTAGTACTCGTCTCCTTGCGAAGCAATGCTTGAACATGAGGGTCCCGCACAATTGAACTTAGTACCGACGAACTCTGCTGCGTGGAGTCCATGTCGTTCTCTCCGCCGCCATGTCCGGCCCCTTCTCCTCTGCCATGCCCAGCCCCTTCTCCGTCGCCATGTCCGGCCTCTTCCCCGCCGCCATTATCGATCATCTCTTCGTCTTGCCCCGTGTCATCTTTGCCTGCCCCGTCGGCATCCTCAACATCGTCATCCTCATCTTCAATTATCCACCGAGTATAGCCATCCATGAAACCAGTCATGAGCAGGTGCGCTTCGACACGTCCATCGTCATGGGGGTCGAGCCAAACTATTCCTTTGCATTTTCGACACGGACATAAAACCTCTGTCCGGTTATTTTCTTTCATGTCCTGCACCACCGACCGCAACCACCTGTCCACTATCGTTCCACCGACCATCGTCAACTCTGCACGGTAATAATAAACAAATTGATTATAAAAATGCATGCATGCATCAAAGTCATAAAAAAATTTGGCATGACCTTCCCTAAAAATAGGACATATATGGATCTAGAGTTTGCCCGGAATTCGCCGAAACGGAAATAATTCGACATTTCGGCAAAACATAGGCAACTCAAAAGCACAATTTGGCGGCGTCAACTCATGCCACACACACAATTTCCACAAACATATCACACACACATAAACATATTTCCATTTTGCAAAAGCATGAAATTTTCATCACCTCTATCTCGATCGAGATCGAGCACACGGTGGAGATGATGTTGTAGGGAGATCAAAAGTGCACAAAGCTCTTCTTGACAAATATAGATCTAGTTAGGGGGCAAATAGGTCACTTAACTAAATCCTACATCTACCTAGCTACCTAATTTGGGAGGAGACAACTTCAACTAGTGGAGGGGGAAGGAAAAAGAGAAAGGAGATGCATTAATGGAGGTGGTGTAGTTATGTAGGAGTAATGAAGAGAGAGAAAGGTGGATAGA
>LR880971.1:803600735-803619673 GCA_904067115.1 Aegilops sharonensis | reverse complement strand
TAGTTAACTAAGCATATTATAACTAACTTAGGTCATTTTGGAGGAAACAAAGCTAAGTATAGATCGTTTTAGAGCTAACTTAGGTAAAATGGCTGGTTTTGGAGGTCAGTAAGCTTATTAAGTCATTTTGGAGGAAAAGAAGCTAACTCTAGGTCATTAAGGTAAGCATATTGGAGGAAATAAAGCTAAGTCTAGGTCTTTATGCATTTGTTAAGCAAAAAAACTAGAGAAACTTACCTTGATCATGGAGGTGTAGGAGCGGGCTGGCTGGTGCCAGTAGCTGGAGAAGGATCGTGTGATGCTTGTGTGGAGTTACGCTGCACCAAAGATCATTTCCAATGTTTCGTTAGCATGATGACACTGAAATGTTAAGACTAGCAAGTAACGTCCATTCAAATTAAACTCACCGTGGTCTCAGGAGCAATCTCTGGATCAATGGCTATGGAGCCACGGGACCTCCCGCCACCAGATATCATCACCTGCTCTGGATCAATGGGAATCTGGCTCGGGTTAAACTCCTCCCCTTTCCTCGCCTTCCCATTGACTTGCTTGTAAGAGGCAGTGTGGGCCATGGCATACAGGTCATACCCCTCTGGCACCTTATCCGTCTTATTGTAGCATGCCTGAAAGAGAGAAACAAAGTAAATTACTAATTAAAGGGCTCAAGCTAGCATGATGAATGAATTGCATTAATCATGAAGCAAACCACATACCTAGTTCCGCCCGAACTGATATAAGCTGGTGCTACCTTGATGGTGTGGCACACCTTCAATTTGGGCACGTTTGTCCTTGGCCTCAGTCGGCTCCCCTTCCATCTTTCAACACCTGCCATGACAAAGAGTAAATGAAATTAGTACAACATAAAAAAACACCAACATGAATAATAATATGTATATCACTTAAGTGTATCATCATCAAGTACAGCATAAAAAAATGAATACCTGACACTACTAATAATCTCGATCAGTATCATCAATAAATGCATAATCATCATCATCACTATAATCAATTACGGGCTCATAGGGTTCAGTGGCATCAACATGTGGAAGGCCACCTTTACGTAATCGGTCAAGCATTGACAGGTCATCCGCAGCAGTAACCTCTTCTTGTTCTGGCTCTTCTTATTCCTCCTCTGGGGTGATGTGGGATTCACTGTCGCTGTCTACTTCAATGTTTTGGGGTGAAGCATACCGGTTCTTGAAACGCTTTTTGGAAAGACGTGTCTCTTGGAAGAATTCTCCTTCATATGTGTCTGGGTTAATGTGAGGTTCATAATCCTCTTCCTTTGGGGGAGATAGTCTAGCACGTGGTGGCACTTCATTAACGACATCCCCACTACTAGGAAAAGGCATGCTAGTGGCGCACCGAATTTGCCTTCTAATGGCGCACTACCGGTGCGCCACTGGCATCACGCCATTAGAATTAAATTCTAATGGCGCACTACTAGTGCGCCATTAGTATCTGGTGTTCTAATGGCGCACCGCGTAGTGCGCCATTAGTATAGCCAGCAGTGCGCCATTAGAATGCCTCCCAGGGGCCATATGTACAAATGTGCTTTGGCATTCTAATGGCGCACCAGCACCTAATGCGCCATTAGTGTGATGATCACAGTGCGCCATTAGTGTCTTGTGTGGTGCGCCATTAGTATGAATATTAGGTTTTATTTTTTTGCTTTTCTGATTTTTGCACAGGTTACAAAATATATTATTGCATAGAATATAGACAGCAGCACACAACAACATCAGATTCATCAAATACAATAGAAGATTAGTCTCCGAATACAATTCATCATATTAGTCTCCGGATTCAAAAGACCGGACAAAGATAAAACATTACAAGTCTCAAGACCGCGAGTATCGAGTTTTCCTTCACATTACAAGTCGATATCGATCATCTAAACTACCATCACATAGAAGAGAGCTGTGGTCATCACGATGAGCATCATCGCGATCAAACTGGTCTTTATCCGGTTCCTCCAACGCTCCCTCCTCTCTCCCGCTAGATAGCGGGTGTATCTAGATTCGGCCTCCGCCCTAGTGGTGTACCCTTTGTAACTGTTACCGCTGAAACGGTGAACCTGTCTCCGACACTCCTCCCAGTCATCGTAGACTCCGGGAACCTTACCCTTGTACACGACATACGACGGCATCTCTATGCACAAGCCAAACAACAGACAATACATAAGCAATGTGTAAGTATGCAACAAAAGGATCGGAAGAGAAAAGCAAGACATTAATAGCACGATTCATGGACCTACTAATAAATAGCATCGATTACATCTAAGTTGAACAACCGTCCAAACCAAAGAGACATCTGAATTCATTAAAGTTTAATTACAACATGAGCCAATCAATGTTTCAGAACTACACATCACTACTTTCGACTCAACTCATCGGATAGGAGCGTGGGTGAAGCCGTCGTCTGTCGTGATGGTCATGAAATCACGGTCGTTGTCACCCTGCATTTGTAGCGTTTCATCTATCTCACTGTTGGACGGTTGATATCTGAGGAAGAACTGCCCCGCGGTATGAAGGACATCTTGATGGATGATGTCCGCAAACTCCGACTGGATGCGAAAGAATTCTTGTCTGAGGTCCACGTCCTGGACTGCCGACAAGCTCGCGGCCCAATCTTTGAGATTATCTGGTAGCAGAAGGTGATGATGGTCCCTTACGATCGCCCGCATGTGATGGAGGGCGTAGTAGGCATCCTTCTGACCGCCAGGCGGCTGCTTGACGCAGCAGAACTTCGTATTGTGTGAGAAGATGTGCTTGCCGTACTTACGAACTGGCCTGGTGAAGGTGCCTCCAGATTGGGCGTAGCCGGGGAGAACATCATCAAGAACTTTCTTCACATTTGTGTAGTCTATCATGGAGTTACGGTTCGGGTCGAAATACGTGGCCATGGAATATTTCGGGCTTAAGAGGATGAGTGTGCAATGTGTGTCACTGCACAGAACACGGAATGTTAGAAAAAAAAGAACGATCGAAATCTAAGAAATCATATGTTACGGGGCGGTTAAGGGATGACTTACTCGGGAAAGTAACGCACAAGGAAGTTATCCTTATCTGCGTTTGCCAGAATGATGCCTTCGAGGTGTGAACTCGCAACTTGGCGGTCCCCAGCGCTGCTCAAGTGCTTGGCACGCATGTAGAAGGGGTCGACTATCACGATGTCCGGGGTATTGTCTCTAATGATCCGCATCTGCATGCTCAGCGAAAACAGCCGAACGAAGGTGTAGTGCAACGGATGAAGGTTAAACATAGCAAAGATGTCATCAAACCGCAGGACGATCATACCCCCGATGTCGCCATCCACAAAGCCCTTGCTCTCTGGCACCTTGGCCACGAAAACCGGGTATGCCACATCCTTCTCTCTGAGACGCCGCTTCTCCAAAATCAGAACACTGTCGTGTAGACTCCGCATAGCACCGGTTGCAGCATTCAGCATATTTGGCGGTAGCATCGCCCTACCCGCCACATGCACCCTCCTCGAGATATCCTTAGGTGAAGGTGGCCCGTCCTGAGCACGGATCGAACTCGGTGCCGGCTGGCTCGCACCGGCGCCCTTGTTAGTCTTTCGTTTCCGGCCCTTCTTCTTGATCTCCTGTAATGGGACCGAGTTCTGCTCACAGACCGCCTTCTTCAGCGTGTTGGGGCTGATAATATTTCGCGCCTCAGCTATCTGAGGCTCGGTGAAGGCGGGAGCTGGAGGCGTGTCCTGAGAACTGAACGCCAGACGACGCTTGTTGCAATTGGATTTCTCCGCCGTACCAGCTAGATCGCGGTGGTCTTGGTTGGGTTCTTGAGAAAGAGGCCCGCAGAACTCGTCAGTGTACCCATGTTCGGCAAAGTACTTATCAACTTTGGTAAATGTACCGTCGTCGTTGTCGTCGCCGTCCGGATCCTGTGCCATAGGGATGTCCGGCAGGTCCGGTAGCGTTGCAGCGTTCTTGCCATGGCTTGGCGCCGGCACGACTGGCGGTCTTGTCTGTGGGGTGGTGTCCCCCGCCCCCAAACGAATCTGGCTCTTCGGCCATAGCAGGGGCCAGTTTACGCAGGTGCCGAGGGTCATCTCATCTTCTTCGTCGGCCCCAGCGGGTCGAATCGGAGGTAATAGCTCGTCGCAGCCTGGCAGCACCCGGACCACTTCAACCCTATACATTGTGGTTGGCATCGGATTACCGTGGAACATGGGGTTGCTCGGTTGAACGATTCTGCCCTTGGCGACATCGACCAACTCGGCACCCACGAAGTGCAGAAGAGTGCAAGGAACGTCGGCGGTGCCCTGGAAAAACATGTATAGGGCGTCAGGGATGCCCAGTCAAAGGCAAGGAGATGAAGTCATCGGCCGAGAGGCTTAGTTACCGTGATGCCGTCGAGATCGGCTAATGTCGAGGCACCGCCAACGGCGGGCGTGCAACTGACGGAGGGGGCGCTTGCTGGCGAGGTGCCGGTCGGCGTACACCCGGGTGCATTAAGCTCCAATGCCCGTGCCGGTGCCGGAGACACGAATACCGCCTCCGCCGGAGACACCAATGGCGCCGCCGCCGGAGACACCAATGGTGCCGCCGCCGGAGACACCAATGGCGCCGCCGCCGGAGACACCAATGGCGCCGCCGCCGGAGACACCAATGGCGCCGCCGCCGGAGACACCAATGGTGCCGCCGCCGCGCTGTGCGAGTTGCTGGCCGTGAAGCTGGGAACCGGGGGAGGCCCCTTTTGGCCGCCCGCAATCCATGTCGTCAGCCCATGAATCAACGTAGGCACCATGGCGTTGAGCGTCGTTCCAAGTTGTTGTTGCACTTGCTCATGGACAAGCTCCGGAATCCGCGCCACTTGTGCCTTGAGTTCTTCAACCTCGCGCGTCTGGCTTTCCGAGCTGGTCTTTTTCTCCTTCCGCACACCAGCGGTATAGTATGACCCCCATTTTGTGGACAAGCCTTTGCCGGCCACACGACCAGCTGACGTCGGCTTATCGAGCTTATCCTTCTTTTTCATTACGTTCAACGCCCTATTTAAAGGGGTGTCGAAAGGGGAGCTCTTAGACGACCCCGCGCTACTGCTTTCATTGTCCTGCGAAAGGAACATGAACCATTTAGAAATATTGGGGATTAATTAGAGTGCAACCATATGGAGCTAATTACGCGGGGTTGTATTCCTTACCAGAACAAGCTCAAGCGCCCTGGTCTTCGGATCCGTGGTAAGCTCCTTTGTTATCGGGTCCTCCTTGTACCGGGCCCTGACATAGTTCCTGGTCTGCTTGTCACCGCTGTATTTCTCGAAGCGGGGCGGTAGGCCTTGCTCGCCACGCTCCGCGTCCTCCTTGTCCCATATAGGCTCCGCCACTCTATAACCGCCGGGACCGAGTTTGTGTTCCCCTAAGTTCAACTCCCGCATTTCTTTCCCCCACTGACTTGATTCGGAGGTTGCGGGGCTCTGGCACTTGATCTTGAACTCCTTGTACTCATCTTCGCTCATCAAAGGATATTTCGCCTTGATCTTGTCATAACTATCACCTTTATCAACCATTCTCTTCACCGCGCTTCTCCAAGTAGACAGGGCCGTGCTCATCTTCGTGAGGGCAGCATTGTTCACTTTATTCCCTGAGAGGCGTGTGTTTTCAAATTCGGCGGGGAACTTGTATCGTTCGTGCAGCTTCGTGAAGAGGAGGTTGCGCAAATTCCCTCGGTCCTTATGCCTAAGGTTCTCGGTGTTGATCGAGACGGTGCTCCGGAGAATGCACCCGAGCTGAACCGAGTACCCCTTGACTATATGTTTGGGCTCCGTTGGATTCCCGTCGGAGTCCACTTGAGTGAAGTCCTCCTTGACGGTGCGGAGCGCATTAGGGCGCCGGTCCTTCCTTTGCTTCTTCGGTTGGCTGCCATCTGTGTGTGCGCCGCCACCATCTGTGTGTGCGCCGCCATCATCAGTGGTGGCATCCTCGGCGGCACCATCAGTGGTGTCATCCCCGACGCCACTAGGGGTTGTGTAATCAGGATCAGTGTCTTCCGCGGCGTCATCATAGCGGTGAGGTTGTTCCTCCATCTCTTGGGACAGCTCCCAGAATTGCTTGCCGCCCGAACCACCGGCCTCATCGTTGTGGGCCATGTTTCTCTCTAAATAGGAAAAAAGTTTGGTCAAAAAGATGGTTATTGTCAAGGAACAAGATCATGGTCTCATGATTTAGGGTTTGTCGACACCGAGGCACCCTAAAAGCCTAAGCTTTCATCATTTAGGTTCTCATCGACACCGAGGCATCCGGGGTAACCAAGTTAAGTTTTCATCATTTAGGGTTTATCGATGCCGAGGCACCCTAGGTTGGGCCTAATCTTGGCTCTATTGCCACCTATGTTGGGTTTATCATCTAGGGTTTATCGATGCTAAGGATAATTCTAAGTTGGGCCTAATCACTTGGCTCTATTGCCACCTATGATTTAATGCAGCAAGAATGGCAGGGCAATTGATCCTACTTAACTAAGTACTAAGATAGCCCGGCCCATGCATTAGTCGCAAGTACCCCATATGTCCTATTTTTAGCAAAGTCATGCTAAAATTCACGGAAAATTTCAGCATGACCTTTGCTGAAAATAGGACATATGGAGTACCCGAATTTGCCGGAACGGAAGTTAATTGACATTCCGGCAAACTCAAGGGCCTCTCGGGGTACCTGCAAATTCATCATGACACGATGGTCGGAGACAAAACCCAGCCACAGACCATATGGTCCTCTACTTTCATATGGACAAAAATCAGCTCAACTTATGTGAGCTTCCATTCCAGATATAATATGTCTCCCAACAAAAAATCATCAATAGTTTAGAAAGTCTGTACAAACACAGAAAGAATGACAAATGTATTTTTACAGATCATGGCTCAGAGTCATAAACATCTATGGACCAAATATAGTAATGGATACAGTAGATTAGTCTTATGATTTTACTTGTTCGGTATAAAATAGCTTATGCTTTCCTTACAGTACATGTCTACATTTGATATGTCCTTTTTGTCTGTCCTGCTTTTTGAATCAACCGTATCGAGCAATACTATGGAATTAGTCAAACAATTGTGCATGTTTTGACAATAGGATGAATGCAAAAGAAAATCAAATGGTTGTGGCAATCTGTCCATCATCATGACTGTTGACAGTCGCCACACCCACTGTTGGACTTCGATCTAGCACAAAGGGGGTGTATAAGAGCAGATATGGATGGTGTGGTTTCGCACAGATAGCAGTATAATCATCTTAATCTTGCAGTGTAATTTTTAATCTGTGGCAGCAAACGGGCATTGTGCTAGTCTAATAAGAATACACATTGTTGAACTTCATTGCTGGAATTAATGGTTTACTATCGGGATGTGCCTTAGGAGCATCGCTTATCAAGTGAAAACATAAGACACAAACTTGTAGCTGTATGTGTTTTGCCAAGAAAGGGTGCAACAAGAAATATTTTCCTAGTACTGGTTTATCTCACCTACTAGTAAAGGGACATTTCTCCTCAAATCGAAAGTTAATACATCGTTGTTTCTTACTAGGGGAAGATGGACCTGGATGGTCAAGCACGTGGAAGATGGCTTTGTGGGTGCGCCTTCTTAACAGCGAAAATGCATACAGAATGATCCTAAAGTTAATCACATTGGTTCCACCTGGTGAAAAAGTTGGGTTCGAAGGAGGACTGTACACCAATCTGTGGACAACACACATAAGAACAGTAGCAGTAGTACTACTACTAGCAGTAGTACTACCAAAACAAAGGAAAGAACAGTAGCAGTAGTACTACTACTAGCTAGCTAGCTAGCTGGTACTGATCTAGCTTCTACATGCATTTCTCTGAATTTTGTTATACTTAAACACTACAAGGAATTATACTTTGTCATAGCTATTAGTCTTTGGACTAAGGGGCACTAGCACACTAGTAAGTGATAGGCAACCATCCTACATGGAAATGTGAAGAGTTACATGGATGAGTACCAGCTCTAAGTGAAGGCTCAATGGATTCAAGATCAACCGACTGAAGTTGCCCAAACCTGCAAGGAAAAGAGAGAATAATGATTTCGAACTGCTTCTGATGGCATACATAAGCATAAGTTCAGTCCCCCAAATCAAGTACTCCATCAGATTGGGATACTACTCTAGATTAGTGTAGCCACTATCTAACAAAAAATTTCAGAACTGAATTTCAGAGTACTCTAAATGTTGTGTGCCCTAGTATTTCTGTGTTCCCTTGCATTTCTATAACATTTAGTAGCATGACAATTTTATCATGTTGAAAAAAATTCAGTAACATGAATTTGGCTAAGCCAAGCATGATCTTGCTTGCATTGCCGCCTTTGCTACATGAAGCAATAGGGTAGGTTCAGTTTCACTGAATTTTTGAAACTATACATCATTTGCTGAATTTTTGCTCTACATCACTTGCTCTTTGTAAATTATTGCATATATCCAGTGACTGAATTTTTGAAACTATAGGTGAACCTCTTCAGGAAACGCAAAACAGTTAACTGAAACTATCTAAAATAGTTAAATCCACTTGATGCTTACCTAATGCAGGCCAACAGAATGAAATGAACTACGAATTTGTTCTCTGAAATACATGTAGGCCAACAGAGAGGATGTTCTTACAAGGGAGCAAGAAGCCTGCCGCCATGGCCCTAGGGTTTGCAGGTGAGGGGGTGGAGGAGAAGGGAGGAATCAGCCTGCATAGGTTGGGGAGGGAGGAAGGATGGAGAGGGAGGAAGGAGGAAGGAGGAGAGGTACCTGGGCAGGCGCGGCCGGTCGCCGGAGGGGTCAGGGTCGGGGTTGGGGTCGGGGTCGGCGGCGGCGGCGTTGTCGAAGGGATGCCTCAGTTAGCCGTGGGAAGGCCGGCGGCCGCGGTCGTCGTCCTGCACCCCGTGCCCGGACTGAGGAAGACGCCGGCGTTGAAGCTCCGGCAGCGGCTGGGCATCGGGGGGCGACGGCGCGGGGGCGACGGCGCGGGGGCAAAGTTAGGTCGAGTGGGGGGGGGGGGGATCTGGCGAGGGAGGGAGAGAGGCCAGAGGGGAATAGGTGGAGGGAAGCTTTCTAATGGCGCACCACACGCAGGTGCGCCATAAGTACGACTGTTCTAATGGCGCACCACCCCTCGGTGCGCCATTAGAATTTTGTTTTAACCTAGCCTAGTAGCCATATCTACAGCCCAACCCTATCTACAATAGAACCCACGCACTAGCCCGACTGGTCAGCATGCAGCACACACACCAGGAGGTCCTGGGTTCGATTCCCAGGATCCCCAATATTTTTTTTATGCATTTTAAATGGTGTTTTTTATATTTATTTGTGTTTAAATATGTTCAAACTTGTTTAAATCATAACAGTAATATTTTTATGCATTTTAAATGATGTTTTTTATATTTATTTGTGTTTAAATATGTTCAAACTTGTTTAAATTATAACAGTAATATTTTTTATAAAAATAGTAAAAAAAAATTAAAAAATATGTTCAAAAAGTGCGGGTACGGGGGGGCGGGTGCTCCGGCGGTGGATCGGGGGAGGGTTGCGATGGGTGGAGCTAGCGGGGGAGGGTGCGGGTGCGATCGAGATGGAGGGGGATCGAGATCGAGATGGAGGGGGAATCGAGATCAAGTGTCCTCATGAATCAAAAAGTGCCCATGAAATTTAAAAATATTCATGATATCAAAAGGTGCCCATGAAATACAATCGGGAAATGAAGACTACGATTTAAATACAATCGGTCTTAGCTAGCTATCTGTTCACAATCTTCTTGCCCTTCTTTTTCGCAAACGGAGTTCTTCTGTGGAACGGACGTCCTTTAGGTAGGGTGGTTCTGCTTCTTCTTGTGGTGTGTGCTGCTACTTCATCGTCGTCGTCATGTTCGATCTTCGGGTCGCCGTACTTGTCGAAGTCTTGCTCATTGGCTACTCCATCCATTCCGATGATCTTCCTTTTGCCTCTCCTCACGACAACACGACTGGGCTTTGGCGGGTCGGTAATGAAGAAGCATTGGTCCACTTGGGAAGCCAGTACCCATGGCTCATTTTTTGCGGTGACGTTTGCGCCCGCGGTCTTGGATTTGGCTTCGGGTATAACCATGGTGGTGAAATACCGGTCTTCTTTTATGACGTTTTTGGCCCATCTGACACGGAGCGGGTACGGGGGGCCGGGTGATCCGGCGGTGGAGCGGGGGAGGGTTGCGATGGGTGGAGCTAGCGGGGGAGGGTGCGGGTGCGATCGAGATGGAGGGGGATCGAGATCGAGATGGAGGGGGAATCGAGATCAAGTGTCCTCATGAATCAAAAAGTGCCCATGAAATTTAAAAATATTCATGATATCAAAAGGTGCCCATGAAATACAATCGGGAAATGAAGACTACGGTTTAAATACAATCGGTCTTAGCTAGCTATCTGTTCACAATCTTCTTGCCCTTCTTTTTCGCAAACGGAGTTCTTTTGTGGAACGGACGTCCTTTAGGTAGGGTGGTTCTGCTTCTTCTTGTGGTGTGTGCTGCTACTTCATCGTCGTCGTCATGTTCGATCTTCAGGTCGCCGTACTTGTCGAAGTCTTGCTCATTGGCTACTCCATCCATTCCGATGATCTTCCTTTTGCCTCTCCTCACGACAACACGACTGGGCTTTGGCGGGTCGGTAATGAAGAAGCATTGGTCCACTTGGGAAGCCAGTACCCATGGCTCATTTTTTGCGGTGACGTTTGCGCCCGCGGTCTTGGATTTGGCTTCGGGTATAACCATGGTGGTGAAATACCGGTCTTCTTTTATGACGTTTTTGGCCCATCTGACACGGAACATCGGGACCTTCTCTCCAGCGTAGCTCAGCTCCCAGATCTCCTCGATCCTTCCGTAGTATCTGTCCTTGTCGTTACTGTTGGGGAACGTAGCAGAAATTCAAAAAATTTCCTACGTAACACCAAGATCTATCTATGGAGAGACCAGCAACGAGTAGAAAGGAGAGTGCATCTACATACCCTTGTAGATCGCTAAGCGGAAGCGTTCAAGTGAACGGGGTTGATGGAGTCGTACTCGTCGTGATTCAGATCACCGATGATCAAGTGCCGAACGGACGGCACCTCCGCGTTCAACACACGTACAGCCCGGTGACGTCTCCCACGCCTTGATCCAGCAAGGAGAGAGGGAGAGGTTGAGGAAGACTCCATCCAGCAGCAGCACAACGGCGTGGTGGTGATGGAGGAGCGTGGCAATCCTGCAGGGCTTCGCCAAGCACCTACGGGAGAGGAGGAGGTGTCACGGGAGGGAGGGAGGCGCCAAGGGCTCAGGTATGGATGCCCTCCCTCCCCTCCACTATATATAGGGGCAGGGGAGAGGGGGGAGGCGCAGCCTTGCCCCCTCCTCCAAGGAAGGGGTGCGGCTAAGGAGGGGGGAGGAGTCCATCCTCCCCAAGGCACCTCGGAGGTGCCTTCCCCCTTTAGGACTCTCCCCTTTTTCCTTTATCTTGGCGCATGGGCCTCTAGGGGCTGGTGCCCTTGGCCCATGTAGGCCAAGGCGCACCCCCTACAGCCCATGTGGCCCCCCGGGGCAGGTGGCCCCACCCGGTGGGCCCCCGGGACCCTTCCGGTGGTCCCGGTACAATACCGATGACCCCGAAACTTGTCCCGATGGCCGAAATAGGACTTCCTATATATAAATCTTTACCTCCGGACCATTCCGGAACTCCTCGTGACGTCCGGGATCTCATCCGGGACTCCGAACAACATTCGGTAACCACATACAAANTATAGGGGCAGGGGAGAGGGGGGAGGCGCAGCCTTGCCCCCTCCTCCAAGGAAGGGGTGCGGCTAAGGAGGGGGGAGGAGTCCATCCTCCCCAAGGCACCTCGGAGGTGCCTTCCCCCTTTAGGACTCTCCCCTTTTTCCTTTATCTTGGCGCATGGGCCTCTAGGGGCTGGTGCCCTTGGCCCATGTAGGCCAAGGCGCACCCCCTACAGCCCATGTGGCCCCCCGGGGCAGGTGGCCCCACCCGGTGGGCCCCCGGGACCCTTCCGGTGGTCCCGGTACAATACCGATGACCCCGAAACTTGTCCCGATGGCCGAAACAGGACTTCCTATATATAAATCTTTACCTCCGGACCATTCCGGAACTCCTCGTGACGTCCGGGATCTCATCCGGGACTCCGAACAACATTCGGTTACCACATACAAGCTTCCTTTATAACCCTAGCGTCATCGAACCTTAAGTGTGTAGACCCTACGGGTTCGGGAGACATGCAGACATGACCGAGACGTTCTTCAGTCAATAACCAACAGCGGGATCTGGATACCCATGTTGGCTCCCACATCTTCCACGATGATCTCATCGGATGAACCACGATGTCAAGGACTCAATCGATCCCGTATACAATTCCCTTTGTCTAGCGGTATTTTACTTGCCCGAGATTCGATCGTCGATATACCGATACCTTGTTCAATCTCGTTACCGGCAAGTCACTTTACTCGTTCCGTAACACATCATCCCGTGATCAACTCCTTGGTCACATTGCGCATATGATGATGTCCTACTGAGTGGGTCCAGAGATACCTCTCCGTTTACACGGAGTGACAAATCCCAGTCTCGATCCGCATAAAACAATAGATACTTTTGGAGATACCTATAGTGCACCTTTATAGTCACCCAGTTACGTTGTGACGTTTGATACACCCAAAGCACTCGTACGGTATCCAGGAGTTACACGATCTCATGGTCAAAGGAAGAGATACTTGATATTGGCAAAGCTCTAGCAAACGAACTACACGATCTTTGTGCTAGTCTTAGGATTGGGTCTTGTCCATCACATCATTCTCCTAATGATGTGATCCCGTTATCAACGACATCTAATGTCCATAGCCAGGAAACCATGACTATCTGTTGATCACAACGAGCTAGTCAACTAGAGGCTCACTAGGGACATATTGTGGTCTATGTATTCACACGTGTATTACGATTTCCGGATAATACAGTTATAGCATGAATAAAAGACAGTTATCATGAACAAGGAAATATAATAATAATACTTTTATTATTGCCTCTAGGGCATATTTCCAACAGTCTCCCACTTGCACTAGAGTCAATAATCTAGTTCACATCGCCATGTGATTAACACTCACAGGTCACATCGCCATGTGACTAATACCCAAGAGTTTACTAGAGTCAGTAGTCTAGTTCACATCACTATGTGATTAACACTCAATGAGTTTTATGTTTGATCATGTTGCTTGTGAGAGAGGTTTTAGTCAACGGGTCTGAACCTTTCAGATCCGTGTGTGTTTTACAAATCTCTATGTCATCTCCTAGATGTAGCTACCACGCTCTATTTGGAGCCAATCCAAATAACTGTTCTACTTGGAGCTATTCTAAATTATTGCTCCATTATATGTATTCGGTCTCTCTACTCAGAGCTATCCGGATAGGTGTCAAGCTTGCATCGTCGTAACCCTTTACGACGAACTCTTTTACCACCTCCATAATCGAGAAAAATTCCTTAGTCCACTAGTTACTAAGGATAACTTTGACCGCTGTCCTGTGAGCCATTCTTGGATCACTCTTGTACCCCTTGACTGACTCATGGCAAGGCACACTTCAGGTGCGGTACACAGCATAGCATACTGAAGAGCCTACGTCTTAAGCATAGGGGACGACCTTCGTCCTTTCTCTCTATTCTGTCGTGGTCGAGCTTTAAGTCTTAACTTCGTACCTTACAATTCAGGCAAGAACTTCTTCTTTGACTGATCCATCTTGAATACCTTCAAGATCATGTCAAGGTATGTGCTCATTTGAAAGTACCATTAAGCGTTTTGATCTATCCTTATAGATCTTGATGCTCAATGTTCAAGTAGCTTAATCCAGGTTTCTTATTGAAAAACACCTTTCAAATAACCCTATATGCTTTCTAGAAATTCTACATCATTTCTGATCATCAATATGTCAACAACATATACTCATCAGAAATTCTATAGTGCTCCCACTCACTTCTTTGGAAATACAAGTTTTTCATAAAACTTTGTACAAACCCAAAATCTTTGATCATCATCAAAGCATACATTCCAACTCCGAGATGCTCACTCCAGTCCTTAGAAGGATTGCTGGAGCTAGCATACCTTTTAGCATCCTTAGGATCGACAAAACCTTTCTGATTGTATTACATACAACCTTTCCTTAAGAAACTGGTAAGGAAACTCGTTTTGACATCCATCTGCCAGATTTCATAAATGCAACTAATGCTAACATGATTCCGACGGACTTAAGCATCGCTACGGATGAGAAAATCTCATCGTAGTCAACTCCTTGAACTAGTGAAAAACTCTTCGCCACAAGTCGAGCTTCATAGACGGTGATATCACCATCCACGTCCGTCTTCTTCTTAAAAGTCCATTTATCTCAATGGATTGCCGATCATCGGGCAAGTCCATCAAAGTCCATGCTTTGTTCTGATGTATGGATACTATCTCGGATTTCATGGCTTCTAACCATTTGTCGGAATTCGGGCCCACCATCGCTTCTCCATAGCTCGTAGGTTCATTGTTGTCTAGCAACATGACCTTTAAGACAGGATCACCTTACCACTCCGAAGTAGTACGTGTCCTTGTCGTCCTACGAGGTTCGGTAGTGACTTGATCCGAAGCTTCATGATCACTATCATAAGCTTCCACTTCAATTGGTGTAGGTGCCACAGGAACAACTTCCTGTGCCCTGCCACACACTAGTTGAAGAGACGGTTCAATAACCTCATCAAGTTTCCACCATCCTCCCACTCAATTCTTTCGAGAGAAACTTTTCCTCGAGGAAGGACCCGATTCAAGAAACAATCCATATTGCTTTCGGATCTGAATTAGGAGGTATACCCAACTGTTTTGGGTTTCCTATGAAGATGCATTTTATCCGCTTTGGGTTCGAGCTTATCAACCTGAAACTTTTTCATGTAAGCGTCGCAGCCCCAAACTTTTAAGAAACGACAACTTAGGTTTCTCTAAACCATAGTTCATACAGTGTCATCTCATCGGAATTACGTGGTGCCCTATTTAAAGTGAATGTGGTTGTCTCTAATGCCTAACCCATGAACGATAGTGGTAATTCGATAAGAGACATCATGGTACGCACCATATCCAATAGGGTGCAACTATGATGTTCGGACACACCATCACACTATGGTGTTCCAGGCGGCATTAATTATGAAACAATTTCCACAATGTCTTAATTGTGTGCCAAAACTCGTAACTCAGATATTCATCTCTATGATCATATCATAGACATTTTATCCTCTTGTCACAATGATCTTCTACTTCACTCTGAAATTATTTGAACCATTCAATAATTCAGACATGTGTTTCATCAAGTAAATATTCTCAACATCTACTCGAATCATCAGTGAAGTAAGAACACAACGATATTCACTGCATGCCTCAGCACTCATTGGACTGCACACATCAAAATGTGTTGCTTCCAACAAGTTGCTATCTTGTTCCATTTTACTGAAACCGAGGCTTTTCAGTCATCTTGCCTATGTGGTATGATTTGCATATCTCAAGTGATCCAGAATCAAGTGAGTCCAAACGATCCATTTGCATGGAGTTTCTTCATGCATATACACCAATAGACATGGTTCGCATGTCTCAAACTTTTCAAAAACGAGTGAGTCCAAAGATCCATCAACATGGAGCTTCTTCATGCGTTTTATACCATTATGACTTACATGGCAGTGCCACAAGTAAGTGGTACTATCATTACTATCTTATATCTTTTGGCATGAAAATGTGTATCACTACGATCGAGATTCAATAAACCATTTAGGTTTAATACTAATCTTGATGGTAGAGGGAGCGTGCGATGTTTGATCACATCAAACTTGGAAACACTTCCAACACATATCGTCAGCTCACTTTTAGCTAGTCTCCGTTTTATTCCGTAGCTTTTATTTCGAGTTACTAACACTTAGCAACCGAACCGGTATCTAATACCCTGGTGCTACTAGGAGTACTAGTAAAGTACACATTAACACAATGTATATCCAATATACTTCTATCGACCTTGCCAGCCTTCTCATCTACCAAGTATCTAGGGTAATTCTGCTCCAGTGGCTGTTCCCCTTATTACAGAAGCACTTAGTCTCGGGTTTGGGTTCAACCTTGGGTTTCTTCACTAGAGCAGCAGCTGAATTGCCGTTTCATGAAGTATCCCTTTGTTCCCTTGCCCTTCTTGAAACTAGTGGTTTCATCAACCATCAACAATTGATGCTCCTCCTTGATTTCTACTTTCGCGATGTCAAACAACGCGAATACCTCAAGGATCATCATATCTATCCCTGATATGTTATAGTTCTTCACGAAGCTCTAGTAGCTTGGTGGCAATGTCTTTGGAGAAACATCACTATCTCATCTGGAAGATCAACTCCCACTCGATTCAAGTGATTGCTGTACTCAGACAGTCTGAGCACAAGCTCAACGATTGAGCTTTTCTCCCTTAGTTTGCAGGCTAAGAAAATCGTCGGAGGTCTCAAAACCTCTTGACGTGGGCACGAGCCTGAAATCCCAATTTCAGCCCTCGAAACATCTCATATGTTCCGCGACGTTTCGAAAACGTCTTTGGTGCCTCTACTTAAACCATTTAACTGAACTATCACGTAGTTATCAAAACGTGTATGTCCGATGTTCGCAACATCGACAAAGGACGTTGGGGTTCAGCACACTGAGCGGTGCATTAAGGACATAAGCTTTCTACTGATCGCATAATCGCTACTATCAACTTTCAACTATAATTTTCTCTAGGAACATATCTAAAACAGTAGAACTATAGCGCGAGCTACGACATAATTTGCAAAAGGTCTTTTGACTATGTTCAGGATAATTAAGTTCATCTTATGAACTCCCACTCAGATAGACATCCCTCTAGTCATCTAAGTGATTACATGATCCGAGTCAACTAGGCCGTGTCCGATCATCACGTGAGACGGACTAGTTAACGTCGGTGAACATCTTCATGTTGATCGTATCTACTATACGACTCATGCTCGACCTTTCGGTCTCCGTGTTCCGAGGCCATGTCTGCACATGCTAGGCTCGTCAAGTTAACCCTAAGTGTTTTCGCTGTGTAAAACTGTCTTACACCCGTTGTATGTGAACGTAAGAATCCATCACACCCGATCATCACGTGGTGCTTAGAAGCGACGAACTGTAGCAACGGTGCACAGTTAGGGGAGAACACTTCTTGAAATTTTGTAAGGGATCATCTTATTTACTACCGTCGTCCTAAGTAAACAAGATGCATAAACATGATAAACATCACATGCAATCAAATAGTGACATGATATGGCCAATATCATTTTGCTCCTTTTGATCTTCATCTTCGGGGCTCCATGATCATCATCGTCACCGGCACGACACCATGATCTCCATCATCATGATCTCCATCATCGTGTCTTCATGAAGTTGTCACGCCAACGACTACTTCTACTTCTATGACTAACGCGTTTAGCAATAAAGTAAAGTAGTTTACATGGCGTTCTTCAATGACACGCAGGTCATACAAAAAAATAAAGACAACTCCTATGGCTCCTGCCGGTTGTCATACTCATCGACATGCAAGTCGTGAATCCTATTACAAGAACATGATCAATCTCATACATCACATATCATTCATCACATTCTTCTTGGCCATATCACATCACATAGCATACCCTGCAAAAACAAGTTAGACGTCCTCTAATTGTTGTTGCATGTTTTACGTGGCTGCTATGGGTTTCTAGGAAGAACGTTTCTTACCTACGCAAGACCACAACGTGATATGCCAATTGCTATTTACCCTTCATAAGGACCCTTTTCATCGAATCCGTTCCGACTAAAGTGGGAGAGACTGGCACCCGCTAGCCACCTTATGCACCAAGTGCATGTCAATCGGTGGAACCTGTCTCACGTAAGAGTACGTGTAAGGTCGGTCCGGGCCGCTTCATCCCACAATACCGTCGAAACAAGATTGGACTAGTAACGGTAAGCATATTGAACAACATCAACGCCCACAACTACTTTGTGTTCTACTCGTGCAAAGAATCTACGCAATAGACCTAGCTCTGATACCACTGTTGGGGAACGTAGCAGAAATTCAAAATTTTCCTACGTAACACCAAGATCTATCTATGGAGAGACCAGCAACGAGTAGAAAGGAGAGTGCATCTACATACCCTTGTAGATCGCTAAGCGGAAGCGTTCAAGTGAACGGGGTTGATGGAGTCGTACTCGTCGTGATTCAGATCACCGATGATCAAGTGTCGAACGGACGGCACCTCCGCGTTCAACACACGTACAGCCCGGTGACGTCTCCCACGCCTTGATCCAGCAAGGAGAGAGGGAGAGGTTGAGGAAGACTCCATCCAGCAGCAGCACAACGGCGTGGTGGTGATGGAGGAGCGTGGCAATCCTGCAGGGCTTCGCCAAGCACCTACGGGAGAGGAGGAGGTGTCACGGGAGGGAGGGAGGCGCCAAGGGCTCAGGTATGGATGCCCTCCCTCCCCTCCACTATATATAGGGGCAGGGGAGAGGGGGGAGGCGCAGCCTTGCCCCCTCCTCCAAGGAAGGGGTGCGGCTAAGGAGGGGGGAGGAGTCCATCCTCCCCAAGGCACCTCGGAGGTGCCTTCCCCCTTTAGGACTCTCCCCTTTTTCCTTTATCTTGGCGCATGGGCCTCTAGGGGCTGGTGCCCTTGGCCCATGTAGGCCAAGGCGCACCCCCTACAGCCCATGTGGCCCCCCGGGGCAGGTGGCCCCACCCGGTGGGCCCCCGGGACCCTTCCGGTGGTCCCGGTACAATACCGATGACCCCGAAACTTGTCCCGATGGCCGAAATAGGACTTCCTATATATAAATCTTTACCTCCGGACCATTCCGGAACTCCTCGTGACGTCCGGGATCTCATCCGGGACTCCGAACAACATTCGGTAACCACATACAAA
>LR880971.1:803584247-803594462 GCA_904067115.1 Aegilops sharonensis | reverse complement strand
GCTGCCAAACGGATTGACTCCATCGGTGCTCGCGCCCAGCACGATGTTCCTTGGATCGTTCCCAAATTCTGGGTATTCGAAGTTCAACGCTTGCCACTGGCTCGCATCCTTAGGGTGACTCAGCATCTTGTCTTTTTTATCTATCTCCGGATCATTTGCGTCATCTTCTCGCTTCTTCTCCTCCCTATCCGCGTGCCAACGCAGGAGCTTTGCTACCTTAGGGTCCGCGAAATACCGCTGCAGACGAGGAGTGATCGGAAAGTACCACACCGATTTTCGAGGAGCTTTCTTCCTCTTCTTGTATCGAGTGACGCCGCACACCGGACATATGGTAGACTCCGCGTGCTCATCCCGATAAATGATGCAATTGTTCATGCACACATGGTATTTCATGTGCGGTAAATCCAGAGGACACACGATTTTCTTTGCCTCCTCGAAACTGGTCGGGCACTTGTTCCCCTTGGGAAGACGTTCGTGCCAGAATGACATGTTCTCATCGAAGCATGCGTCGGTCATTTTGTGTTTTACCTTCATCTCCAGAGCCATGAGCGTTACTTTCAGGCGGGTATCCTCGGGCCTGCATCCTTCATACAATGGAGTAACCGCGTCTATCTCCAGTTGATCCAGCTTGGCTTTCTCTCGGGTGGCAGCTCTTGCGTTATCCGTCCGCTTGAGAAGCAGCTCTTGAATATGAGGGTCCTGCACCCAGCCTCCATCGTCGTCTGCTCCGGCATCTTCATCTTCATGATCATTCCCTTCGTCTTGATCTTCCTCATCATCATGTACGACATCTTCTACATGATGACTGTGTACAGCATCACCGTCGTGATCATGTCCTGGAGATTCTTCGTCTTCTCGCCCGCCCTCGCCGCGGTGGTACTTGTCTTGTTGCCCTTCCTCATTTCTTGCCCGGCCCCGGCCATGGACGACTTGATAGTCATCTTCATCACCTTGCCACCAATAGCCATCCATGAAACCACGCAAGAGCAGGTGGTCCCGCACCTGCCCGGAATCCGGGTCCGCAATAAGGCTCTTCAGCTTGCATCTTCGACATGGACATCTTATCTCCGTCTCGTTCTTTTGAAGCATCTCGGCCCTCGCGGAGCTCAAAAACCTATTCATGATGCCTTAAGTCATTGTGCGGACCATGGTCGCCTGCGGGGTAGAGCAAAACGATATGTTAGAACCAAGAAAAAATTTGGCATGACCTTCCCTAAAAATAGGACCAAAAAGAATGCATAGTGCCAAAATTCTCGCTGAAACGGAAATGAATCAAAACATTTCGGCAAAATATTGGCAACTATCGCATATTTCAAATACCGGTACCTTCAAACACAAACATATATGCAACACCACAAACACATGCAACGCCACAAACATACATAGATCTAGCTAGGCCACAAAAAGTGCATGTGCACGTTGTTGGAGCGAGCTAGGGAGAAAAAAAAGTAGATCTATATCATGAAGATAGCTTTCCCTTACTTACCTATCAAAAAAAGGTAATTTCACCACTTAATTTTGTTGAATCTATGGTGGAAATGAGGTGAGGAGGAGGAGATGGCCGAAAGCTTGGAGAAGGAGGTGGATGGAATGAAGTGGGGAAAGTGAGTGGGTAGGTGTGGGCTGTCCAAAATATCTTGTTGGTCCCAGGTTACTAATGGCGCACCATAGGAAAATGCGCCATTAGTAGTTTTGCAAAAAAGAAAAAATAATAAGTATATATACTAATGGCGCATCTCCTCTGAGTGCGCCATTACTAGTTTAAACTAGTAATGGCGCACTGTGCCACGATGCGCCATTAGTAATTTTGCAAAAAAAAGAATAAAACAAAATTTACAGTAATGGCGCACTGCCTGCTTGGTGCGCCATTAGTAGTTATAGATAGTAATGGCGCATTATGGACCCGATGCGCCATTAGTATGTATGGGAAAATGGAAAAAAAAATCATACTAGTGGCGCACCCTGTTTACGGTGCGCCATTAGTGTCTTCCACACTAATGGCGTATCACAAACAGGTGCGCCATTAGTATATAGTAGTGGCGCACTGCTTCCACGGTGCGCCATTAGAATCAATCCTATCTATAGCCCTTTTCCTAGTAGTGCCCAACCTTTCAGATTTGGATTAGTTTGGCAGGCCCATGGTAGATAGAATACTTGGGTCGCATGTTGAGCCGTAATATAGACATCAGGAACATCTAAATGGGTGCTTTGGTTGATTTCAACTAGCCCTATATGTTCATGAGTCCTTCTAGTCTCCTTCGGCTGAAACCAATAACATTTGAAGACTACGACATTCGGTGGGTTTTCACCATAGAATAGAAGTTCATAAATTGCTTCAACTCTCCCATAATACTCGGTACCTCCTTTGCCGATAGCAGATACACAACAATTTGTAGACTTTTGGTCGGTCATAGATAGCTCTTTGCCATAGGTACGAAAGCGAACCCGTTGATGTCGTATTTGTCAAATGAACGGACCTTATAGTCAAAACCATTAGTGACTTGTCTCAATTCGCGTCCATAGACTCTAAATTAGCCTACAAGTTTAATATGAAAGGATTGTTGCATTACGCACAAATTAGCGAATGAAATGAAATTGTCTAATAGAAATTACCGTTTGTTTGAACCAAGAGATGAAACCGGGATAGCCGCCTCCTTGCTTTGCGAGAAGCTCATACCCTTCGACAGAATCCTTTTGGATCACCGCTCCATACGAGAATAGGGCGATGTATCGACTGTATGAAATATCCAGGAATAAGAGCAGTTCAAAGGAAATAGAAGTTGCGAAACAATGTACCGAGAACTTACTCGATGTACGGCCGCACTTCTATCAGATTGTTGAAGATATACAACGAAATGGTACACCATTCTTCGTTATCCAAAGATACTGGATTTGAAACATTGGCTGGTGCGAGATTCCCTTTGAATAGGCTGAGGTTGGATCCACCCTTTTTAGGCTCGTCAGCATTGTACCGAGGCTTCGGATTATGCAAATGACGATTTTTGGTTTCGTAGTGTGCTGTCACGAAGTTTGCCGCCTCCTCAGTGATGAATGCCTCAACCATCGATGCTTCAATTCTACGTTTATTTTTACATTTTTCTCGAAGCGTCTTCTGCATCCTCTTAGTTGGGTAGCAGCAACGATTTTGCACCCCCCCCCCCCAAATCTTGCCTCGGTCGGGATATACAAAATCAAATGCTGCATTGGATTAAAGAAGCCCGATGGAAAGATCTTCTCTAACTTGTAGATCAACTCCGGCGCCAACTCTTCCATTTCTTCGAGCACGCCAGGCGATAGTTCTTTCGCACAAAGAACACGGAAGAAGTAGCTGAATTCTGCCAGTACTAGACATTCATCCTCAGGGATGAAGCCACGCAACATCACCGGCATTACCCGCTCAATCCATATGTGCCATGCAACCTACACTCTAATAGGTAACGATAGGTCCTAATCCCACCCGAGTATGTGTAGATTGGGTTCATTTTCCCATGCTATGCTCCGGATCCGACGCAAAATTTCGGCAGCACCTCCCCGCTGTTCTCCTGATACACGTCTCTGCAATAAACAGAGAGGATGTGTACCTGGAGAACAACAAGGGAGGCACTGACGAAATTTATGCGTCGGATCCGGAGCAAAGCATATGGGAATATGAACCCAATCTACACATACTCGGGCTGTCCATGGATAGCGTTGGACAATTCGAAAGAATCAAGGTTATAAATATGCAAATGCATGCATATTTATAACTATGACGCTTTCGAACGGGAGACACATATTGGTTACGCATACTGATGATTCAAGACACATATATAGCTAGCTATCAAATTTCATCGGCACGAACACCGGAACAGAGCAAATAATTATTGGGGAAGGAGGACATGCCATTTATGCTCACCCATGAACGAAGGGGCAGAGCTCGTCAAATGCACGGCGAGGTTGTCGAACACCAAACCTCACAGCGGTGAAACAACTGCACATTTAAATCAACCCGATCAACACAATTATATATGATCTTTTTCATAACAAAATCGAAAAATATATGACCTAACTAATAATTCACAAATATAAGACCCCGTCGGCCTCGGGGGGGCGGGTGTCGGGGTGTCTGGGTGTCGGGGTCAGGGGTCAGGGTGTGGTGTCGGGGTCGGGGTGTCGGGGTCAGGGGTCAGGGGGTCGGGGTTTTGGGGTTGGGGTGTCATGGTCAGGGGGGTCAGGAGGTCGAGGTGTGGTGTCGGGGTCAAGGGTCGGGGTGTTTCCTTCTATCCTTCTTCTTCTTTCTTTCTCTTCTTCTTCTTCTTTCCTTTCTTCTTCTTCTTCTTTCATATTTTTTCTACTTTTTTACTTCTTTTTGTTTCTTCTTTTCTTCTTCTTCTACTTCTTTTCTTCTTCTTCTTTTTTCATCTTTTTTCTACTTCTTTTGTTTTCTTCCTTTCTTCTTCTTCTACTTCTTTTCTTCTTCTTCTTTTTTCATGTTTTTTCTACTTCTTTTCTTTTCTTCTTGTTCTACTTCTTCTACTACTTCCACTTCTTCTACTTCTTCTAATTCTTTTCTAACACTAACACTAACACAAGCGAGCACTACCAATTAAACAGCAAAAAAATGAAAGAACAGAAGAAAAAAAAGAAGTAGTCCCGCACCGGAGCGATGGGACGGTCGGCGGGGGGGGGGGGCGGCCCCGGGCGGCAGGTGGCGGAGGGGTGGTGGGGCGGCGGGCCAATGGTGCGGGGGCGGGGGCGGCGCCGGGCAGCGAGGCAGGCGGTGGATCGAGCGAGGGCGGGGCGTGGGGGAGGATAGAGGAAGAGAAGAGAGAGTAACGGGCGGGGGGGGGGGCGGCCCCGGGCGGCAGGTGGCGGAGGGGTGGTGGGGCGGCGGGCCAATGGTGCGGGGGCGGGGGCGGCGCCGGGCAGCGAGGCAGGCGGTGGATCGAGCGAGGGCGGGGCGTGGGGGAGGATAGAGGAAGAGAAGAGAGAGTAACGGGCGGGGGGGGGGGCGGCCCCGGGCGGCAGGTGGCGGAGGGGTGGTGGGGCGGCGGGCCAATGGTGCGGGGGCGGGGGCGGCGCCGGGCAGCGAGGCAGGCGGTGGATCGAGCGAGGGCGGGGCGTGGGGGAGGATAGAGGAAGAGAAGAGAGAGTAACGGGCGGGGGGGGGGGCGGCCCCGGGCGGCAGGTGGCGGAGGGGTGGTGGGGCGGCGGGCCAATGGTGCGGGGGCGGGGGCGGCGCCGGGCAGCGAGGCAGGCGGTGGATCGAGCGAGGGCGGGGCGTGGGGGAGGATAGAGGAAGAGAAGAGAGAGTAACGGGCGGGGGGGGGGGCGGCCCCGGGCGGCAGGTGGCGGAGGGGTGGTGGGGCGGCGGGCCAATGGTGCGGGGGCGGGGGCGGCGCCGGGCAGCGAGGCAGGCGGTGGATCGAGCGAGGGCGGGGCGTGGGGGAGGATAGAGGAAGAGAAGAGAGAGTAACGGGCGGGGGGGGGGGCGGCCCCGGGCGGCAGGTGGCGGAGGGGTGGTGGGGCGGCGGGCCAATGGTGCGGGGGCGGGGGCGGCGCCGGGCAGCGAGGCAGGCGGTGGATCGAGCGAGGGCGGGGCGTGGGGGAGGATAGAGGAAGAGAAGAGAGAGTAACGGGCGGGGGGGGGGGCGGCCCCGGGCGGCAGGTGGCGGAGGGGTGGTGGGGCGGCGGGCCAATGGTGCGGGGGCGGGGGCGGCGCCGGGCAGCGAGGCAGGCGGTGGATCGAGCGAGGGCGGGGCGTGGGGGAGGATAGAGGAAGAGAAGAGAGAGTAACGGGCGGGGGGGGGGGCGGCCCCGGGCGGCAGGTGGCGGAGGGGTGGTGGGGCGGCGGGCCAATGGTGCGGGGGCGGGGGCGGCGCCGGGCAGCGAGGCAGGCGGTGGATCGAGCGAGGGCGGGGCGTGGGGGAGGATAGAGGAAGAGAAGAGAGAGTAACGGGCGGGGGGGGGGGCGGCCCCGGGCGGCAGGTGGCGGAGGGGTGGTGGGGCGGCGGGCCAATGGTGCGGGGGCGGGGGCGGCGCCGGGCAGCGAGGCAGGCGGTGGATCGAGCGAGGGCGGGGCGTGGGGGAGGATAGAGGAAGAGAAGAGAGAGTAACGGGCGGGGGGTGGGGGTTGTGGCGTCCGTTAGTTACTCTGCTCATTGCCGTCCGCCGCTCTTTGCCGTCCGCCTTTATCTCTCTTTGACGTCTGCTAGCAGACGGCAAAGAGGTGGGGCGTTAAGTTTTTTTAAATGGGTGGGGGGGTGGGGGCCACCTCCCTCTTTGCCGTCAGCCAGCGGAGGACAAAGATTCTTTGCCGTCAGCTGGCGGACGGCAAAGAAATAGCGCATGGCAAAGACCTTCTTTGCCATCTGCCGTTTCTTTATCGTCTACTTTTCGGTAACTGATGGCAAAGAGCTTCTTTGCCGTCCGCTAGCGGACGGCAAAGATCTGGCTGATGGCAAAGTAGCTGATTCCAGTAGTGTGGGACCCATATTGACATGAACATTCAATAAGCGCAACCAAATCGTAAAATAAATAAGTATTCAAATTAGCATGCATTCAATAAGCAAAAGTAAATCATCTCTTGCGTCCGTACATTGTCGAATATTATCACTAATACATCCTGAATAGTATCATACATATAACATCACTAATACAACTAAAACCCTAGCAAACGACGGGTATCGGCGCGGGCGTTGGACACCCGAAGAGAAGGAACCATCACAGGATCATAGCTCAAGTGAGATCCCTGGAGAACCTGCCAGGTATTGGAGAGCATGTGCTCCAGTGCAAACAAGTAGCGACGGACGTGCACGTCCTCCTTGCTGAGAGGTGACGTACCACCTCCACGGGATCCTTAAGCCTCTCGACCGTTACTGGCCCACGCGTCCGCCAACAAAGAAGGTTCGGGTCAACGACGGGCTGACTCCTCACCAAGTTGTGCCCCCGGTAGGTAGCGCCCCCAGTACCAGTCCGGCGGAGCCCAGTCCCGGACATGGCCCATCTGGTCAAGCAGGCGTCCTCCACCGAGTCGACGACGAGGATGTGGGATAGGCATCGTCGACGTTGATGCGGGAAAAATTGCTTTAACTAAAAAATAATAACAAATGTGACATGTTCAACTAGTTCTATTAATTCAACTAGTTCTTATTAAAAATAAACTTACTATAAATAAAAATAAACTAGTACCTAATTAGTACCTAGTTCTTACTAACTAATTAGTACCTAGGAACTACTGCCCTAATTACCATCTAATTTGATGAACCTAGGGGTGGAAAGTGGTAGCGGATATTCCAATTATCCAACTTAAAAGTGAAATAAGTGGTCAAATTTTACTCGTTTTATGATTAATCTTAAAATTATTATGTATTACAATAGTGTTTATTCATCATCTAAGAAAACATCCAAGCCGCATCCGTATCCGATAACATCCGCATCTGATTCGTGTCCACCCATAGATGAACCCTAACTAATTTGATGCAACTAAAATTTGAAGAACCCTAGGCAGAGGTAGGGGAGGAGGAGGAGCAGGCGCGCTCACCTCGGGTGCCTGCGGCGAGGGAGGGGTAGGCGGCGTTGAGGTCGGGGTCGGGGCTCGGGCGCGCGGCGGATGGCGGCGTCGAGGTCGGGGTCAGGAGAGGCGTGGAGGTCGGGGGCGGCGTCGAGGTCGGGGTCGGGGGCGGCGTCGAATACGGGATTGGGGGCGGCGTCGAGGGTGTGCGGAGACTGCGCGACGGCCGACGGGCAACGGTGGCGGCGACAGCGGAGGAGTTGGATCGATTTGGGGGAAGTGGCCGTGGGGAAGAACAAACCGCGTGGTTAAGTCAGAAATAACAATAGCGCGTTCCAGGAAGTGCGCTACTGCTAAGTTAGCTACATCACATTCCTCTATATGCGCTACTGCTATTCATTTCTCTTTTCCCCCCTTTTTCATTTATTTTTCTTTACATTTTTTTTCCTTTAACCTTCTTCTATTTCTTTCATTTTCATTTACTTTTCTATTTGCTTTCCATTTAATTTTATATCCTCTAGCAGTAGCGTTTTTCAGCGTAAACGCGCTGCTACAAAGCAAGTAGCGGTAGCGCGGTTCTAAGTAGATCGCTATTACTATGTGTAGCCTATCGGCTAAGCCGTGGGAATTTTTGTAGTAGCGCGTTTACTTCAAGCGCGCTACTACTACAACTTTATCTGTAGCGCCGTTTACACAAGCGCACTACTGCTATTTAGCACCAGCGTGCTTTTTTGACACGCGCTACTGCTACAGTTCTGTGTATAAGGTTTTCCCTAGTAGTATACGGATCCGTAGGTCTACCAAGAACTACTCACGCATCATCAGAGAGGCACCAATGGAAGTGGGGAACCCCTACGTGATGGTGTCTAGATTGGATCTGGTGGTTCTGGACTCTACCGCGACTGGAATTGATTTTCGTCAACTCGCCTAGGGTTTCTAGAATATTGGTGTATTTATAGAGCAAAGAGGCGGTTCAGAGGGCACCCGAGATGGGCACAACCCACAAGGGCACGCTTGGTCCTCCTGGCGCGCCCTGGTGGGTGCTGCCCCCCTCGAGGCACCCCCAGGTGCTTCCTTGGCCCAATGGATATCTTCTGGCCCAAAAAAAATCCTCGGGAAGTTTCGCTGTGTTTGGACTCCATTTGATATTGATTTTCCGCGATGTAAAAAACATGCAGAAAGCAGCAGCTGGCAATGGGCACTATGTGAATAGGTTAGTACCAAAAAATGATATAAAAAGACTATAAAATGATTGCAAAACATCCAAGAATGATAATATAACAGCATGGAACAATAAAAAATTATAGATACCTTGGATACGTATCACTTCCCGTCTTTCTTACAGTCTTCTTGTGCCATCGCATCAACTCGACATGCTTTTTGTTTTGGAACAAACGTTTCAACCGTGGTATTATAGGAGCATACCACATCACCTTGGCAGGAATCTTCTTCCTGAGGTGCTCGTCCTTAACATCAACAGGGTCATCGCGGCTGATCTTATAGCGCATTGCACCGCATACCGGGCATGCATTCAAATCCTCGTACTCACCGCGGTAGAGGATGCGGTCATTAGAGCATGCATGTATCTTCTGCACCTCTAATCCTAGAGGGCACACGGCCTTCTTTGCTTCGTACGTACTGTCGGAGAATTCATTGTCCTTTGGAAGCATCTTCTTTAACATTACCAGCAACTTTTCAAATCCCTTGTTAGATACACCATTCTCTGCCTTCCATTGCAGCAATTCTAGTGTGGTGTTCAGCTTTTTCTTGTCAGCTTCGTAATTTGGGTACAACAATTTCTTGTGGTTCTCTAACATGCGCTGCAACTTCAGCCACTCCTTTTCAGTTGCATAGTTTCTCTTTGCATTGGCAATGGCCCGACCAAGATAATCAGCGGGCTCATATGATGTGTCTTCTTTAGCTTCTTCCCGCATTGCTGGCTCAGCTTCTTCCCCCATTGTTGTACCATCGTATTAAGGGAAACCCATGGCCAGGATAGCTGGTGTCGTCCTCTTCTTCTTCATTGTCTTTCATCATAACCCCTCTTTCTCCGTGCTTGTTCCATGAAGGAAATATGCCCTGGAGGCAATAATAAAGTTATAATTTTTTCCTTATTTCATGATAAATGTTTATTATTCATGCTAGAATTGTATTAACCGAAAACTTAGTACATGTGTGAATACATAGACAAACAAAGTGTCACTAGTATGCCTCTACTTGACTAGCTCGTTGAATCAAAGATGGTTAAGTTTCCTAGCCATAGACATGAGTTGTCATTTGATTAACGGGATCGCATCATTAGAGAATGATGTAATTGACTTGACCCATTCCGTTAGCTTAGCACTTGATCGTTTGGTATGTTGCTATTGCTTTCTTCATGACTTATACATGTTCCTATGACTATGAGATTATGCAACTCCCGTTTACCAGAGGAACACTTTGTGTGCTACCAAACGTCACAACGTAACTGGGTGATTATAAAGGTGCTCTACAGGTGTCTCCGAACGTACTTGTTGAGTTGGCGTATTTCGAGATTAGGATTTGTCACTCCGATTGTCAGAGAGGTATCTCTGGGCCCTCTCGGTAATGCACATCACTATAAGCCTTGCAAGCAATGTGACTAATGAGTTAGTTGCAGGATGATGCATTACATAACGAGTAAAGAGACTTGCCAGTAACGAGATTGAACTAGGTATTGAGATACTGCTACATCTTGAGCTTGC
>LR880971.1:803530912-803578440 GCA_904067115.1 Aegilops sharonensis | reverse complement strand
CAAAGTCCATACTTTGTTCTCATACATGGGTCATATCTCAGATTTCATGGCCTCAAACCATTTTGCGGAATCTGGGCTCATCATCGCTTCCTCGTAGTTCGTAGGTTCGTCATGGTCAAGTAACATGACCTCCAGAATGGGATTACCGTACCACTCTGGTGCGTATCTCACTCTGGTTGACCTACGAGGTTCGGTAGTAACTTGATCTGAAGTTACATGATCATCATCATTAGCTTCCTCACTAATTGGTGTAGTAGTCACAAGAACAGATTTCTGTGATGAACTACTTTCAAATAAGGGAGCAGGTACAGTTACCTCATCAAGTTCTACTTTCCTCCCACTCACTTCTTTCGAGAGAAAACTCCTTCTCTAGAAAGGATCCATTCTAAGCAACGAATGTTTTGCCTTTGGATTTGTGATAGAAGGAGTACCCAACAGTTTCCTTTGGGTATTCTATGAAGACGCACTTCTCCGATTTGGGTTCGAGCTTATCAGGTTGAAACTTTTTCATATAAGCATCGCAACTCCAAACTTTAAGAAACGACAACTTTGGTTTCTTGCCAAACCACAGTTCATAAGGCGTCGTCTCAACGGATTTTGATGGTGCCCAATTTAAACGTGAGTGTAGCTGTCTCTAATGCATAACCCCAAAACGATAGCGGTAAATCGGTAAGAGACATCATAGATCGCACCATATCCAACAAAGTGCTGTAACGACGTTCGGACACACCATAACGTTGTGGTGTTCCAGGTGGCGTGAGCTGTGAAACTATTCCACATTGTTTTAATTGAAGACCAAACTCGTAACTCAAATATTTGTCTCCGCGATCAGATCGCAGAAACTTTATTTTCTTGTTACGATGATTTTTCCACTTCACTCTGAATTTCTTTGAACCTTTCAACTATTTCAGACTTATGTTTCATCAAGTAGATATACCCATATCTGCTCAAATCATCGTGTGAAGGTCAGAAAATAATGATACTTGCCACGAGCATCAACACTCATTGGATCGCATACATCGGTATGTATTATTTCCAATAAGTCAGTAGCTTGTTCCATTGTTCCGGAGAACGGAGTTTTAGTCATCTTGCCCAGAAGGCACGGTTCGCAAGCATCAAATGATTCATAACCAAGTGATTCCGAAAATCCATCTTTTATGGAGTTTCTTCATGCGCTTTACACCAATATGACCTAAACGGCAGTGCCACAAATAAGTTGCACTATCATTATTAACTTTACATCTTTTGGTTTCAATATTATGAATATGTGTATCACACGATCGAGATCCAACAAACCATTTTCATTGGGTGTATGACCATAGAAGGTTTTATTGATGTAAACAGAACAATAATTATTCTCTAACTTACATGAATAACCGTATTGCAATAAACATGATCAAATCATATTCATGCTCAACGCAAACGCCAAATAACATTTATTTAGGTTCAACACTAATCCTGAAAGTATAGGGAGTGTGCGATGATGATCATATCAATCTTGGAACTACTTCCAACATTCATCGTCACCTCACCCTCAACTAGTTTCTGTTTATTCTGCAACTCCCGTTTCGAGTTACTACTCTTAGCAACCGAACAAGTATCAAATACTCAGGGGCTACTATAAACACTAGTAAAGCACACATCAATAACCTGTATATCAAATATACCCTTGTTCACTTTGCCATCCTTCTTATCCACCAAATATTTGGAGTAGTTCCACTTCCAGTGACCATTTCCTTTGCAGTAGAAGCACTCAGTTTCAGGCTTTAGGTTCAGCTTTGGGCTTCTTCGCGGGAGTGACAACTTGCTTGTCATTCTACTTGAAGTTCCCTTTCTTTCCTTTGCCCTTTTTCTTAAAACTAGTGATCTTGTCCACCATCAACACTTTGATGTTTTTCTTTGATTTCTACCTTCACCGATTTTTGCATCGCGAAGAGCTTGGGAATTGTTTTCGTCATCCCTTGCATACTATAGTTCATCACGAAGTTCTAGTAACTTAGTGATGGTGACTAGAGAATTCTGTCAATCACTATCTTATCTGGAAGATTAACTCCCACTTGATTCAAGCGATTGAAGTACCCAGACAATCTGAGCACATGCTCACTAGTTGAGCGATTCTCCTCCATCTTTTAGCCATAGAACTTGTTGGAGACTTCATAGCTCTCAATTCGGGTATTTGCTTGAAATATTAACTTCAACTCCTGGAACATCTCATATGGTCCATGACGTTCAACACGTCTTTGAAGTCCCGATTCTAAGCCGTTAAGCATGGTGCACTAAACTATCAAGTAGTCATCATATTGAGCTAGCCAAACGTTCATAACGTCTGTATCTGCTCCCGCAATAGGTTTGTCACCTAGCGGTGCATCAAGGACATAATTCTTCTGCACGGCAATGAGGATAAACCTCATATCACGGATCCAATCCGCATCATTGCTACTAACATTTTTCAACACAATTTTCTCTAGGAACATATCAAAATAAACATATGAGAGCAACAACGCAAGCTATTGATCTACAACATAATTTGCAAAATACTACCAGGACTAAGTTCATGATAAATTTAAGTTCAATTAATCATATTACTTAAGAACTCCCACTTAGAAAGACATCCCTCTAATCCTCTAAGTGATCACGTGATCCAAATCAACTNACACTTGGGGAAGTTCCGCTTCTAGTGACCAGTCCCTTTGCAGTAGAAGCACTCAGTTTCAGGCTTATGTCCAGACTTGGGCATCTTCACTTGAGAAGCAACTTGCTTGCCATTCTTCTTGTAGTTCCCCTTCTTCCCTTTGCCCTTTTTCTTGAAACTAGTGGTCTTTGTCAACCATCAACACTTGATGTTTTTCTTGATTTCTTTCTTCATCGATTTCAGCATCACAAAGAGCTTGGGAATCGTTTCCGTTATCCCTTGCATATTATAGTTCATCACGAAGTTCTAGTAACTTGGGGATAGTGACTAGAGAATTCTGTCAGTCACTATCTTATCTGGTAGATTAACTCCCACTTGATTCAAGTGATTGTAGTACCCAGACAATCTGAGCACATGCTCACTGCTTGAGCTATTCTCCTCCATCTTTTTAGCTATAGAAATTGTTGGAGACTTCATATCTCTCAACTCGGGTATTTGCTTGAAATATTAACTTCAAGTCCTGGAACATCTCATATGGTCCATGACATTCAAAACGTCTTTGAAGTCCCGGTTCTAAGCCATTAAGCATGGCGCACTAAACTATCTAGTCATCATATTGAGCTAGCCAAACGTTCATAATGTCTGCATCTGCTCCCGCAATAGGTTTGTCACCTAGCGGTGCATCAAGGACATAATTCTTCTGCACGGCAATGAGGATAAACCTCATATCACGGATCCAATCCGCATCATTGCTACTAACATTTTTCAACACAATTTTCTCTAGGAACATATCAAAATAAACATATGAGAGCAACAACGCAAGCTATTGATCTACAACATAATTTGCAAAATACTACCAGGACTAAGTTCATGATAAATTTAAGTTCAATTAATCATATTACTTAAGAACTCCCACTTAGAAAGACATCCCTCTAATCCTCTAAGTGATCACGTGATCCAAATCAACTAAACCATAACCGATCATCACGTGAAATGGAGTAGCTTTCAATGGTGAATATCATTATGTTGATCATATCTACTATATGATTCACGCTCGACCTTTTGGTCTCCGTGTTCCGAGGCCATATCTGCATATGCTAGGCTCGTCAAGTTTAACCTGAGTATTCCGCGTGTGCAAAACTGGCTTGCACCCGTTGTAGATGGACGTAGAGCTTATCACACCCGATCATCACGTGGTGTCTGGGCACGACGAACATTGGCAACGGTGCATACTCAGGGAGAACACTTCTTGATAATTAGTGAGAGATCATCTTATAATGCTACCATCAAACAAAACAGAATAAGATGTATAACAGATGAACATCATATGCAATCAAAATATGTGACATGATATGGCCATGATCATCTTGCGCCTTTGATCTCCATCTCCAAAGTACTGTCATGATCTCTATCGTCACCGGCACGACACCATGATCTTCATCATCTTGATCTATATCAATGTGTCGTCACATGATCGTCTCGCCAACTATTGCTCTTGCAACTATTGCTATCGCATAGCGATAAAGTAAAGCAATTATTTGGCACTTGCATCTTATGCAACAAAGAGACAACCATAGAGCTTTTGCCAGTTGCCGATAACTTCAACAAAACATGATCATCTCATACAACAACTTATATCTCATCACGTCTTGACCATATCAGATTACAACATGCCCTGCAAAAACAAGTTAGACATCCTCTACTTTGTTGTTGCAAATTTTACATGGCTGCTACGGGCTGAGCAAGAATCGTTCTTACCTACGCATCAAAACCACAACGATAGTTCGTCAAGTTAGTGATGTTTTAACCTTCGCAAGGACCGGGCGTAGCCACACTTGGTTCAACTAAAGTTGGAGAAACTGACACCCGCTAGTCACCTGTGTGCATAGCAGGCGGTAAAACCAGTCTCGCGTAAGCGTACGCGTAATGTCGGTCCGGGCCGCTTCATCCAACAATACCGCCGAACCAAAGTATGACATGCTGGTAAGCAGTATGACTTATATCGCCCACAACTCACTTGTGTTCTACTCGTGCATATAATATCAAACCATAAAACCTAGGCTCGGATGGCACTGTTGGGGAACATAGTAATTTCAAAAAAATTCCTACGCACACGCAAGATCATGGTGATGCATATAGCAACGAGAGGGGAGAGTGTTGTCTACGTACCCTCGTAGACCGAAGCGGAAGCGTTGACACAACGTAGAGGAAGTAGTCGTACGTCTTCCCGGTCCAACCGATCCAAGCACCGTTACTCCGGCACTTCCGAGTTCTTGACACACGTACAGCTCGATGACGCACCCCGGGCTTCGATCCAGCAAAGCCTTGGGGAGGAGTTCCGTCAGCACGACGGCGTGGTGACGATCTTGATGTTCAACTGTCGCAGGGCTTCGCCTAAGCACCGCTACAATATGACCGAGGTGTAATATCGTGGAGGGGGGCACCGCACATGGCTAAGGAACGATCACGAAGATCAACTTGTGTGTCTATGGGGTGCCCCCTGCCCCCGTATATAAAGGAGTGGAGGAGGGAGGGCCGGCCCTCTCTATGGCGCGCCCTAGGGGAGCCCTACTCCCACCAGGAGTAGGATTCCCCTTTTCCTAGTCCAACTAGGAGTCCTTCCATGTAGTAGGAGTAGGAGACAAGGAAGGGGAAGAGAGAAAGGAAGGAAGGAGGGGGTGCGGCCCCTCCCCCTAGTCCAATTCGGATTAGGCCATGGGGGGGCGTGCGGCCTGCCCTAGGCAGCCCCTCTCTCTTTCCCATATGGCCCAATAAGGCCCAATACTTCTCCCCGGCGAATTCCCGTAACTCTCCGGTACTCTGATAAATACCCGAATCACTCGGAACCTTTCCGAACTCCGAATATAGTCGTCCAATATATCGATCTTTACGTCTCGACCATTTAGAGACTCCTCGTCATGTCCCCGATCTCATCCGGGACTCCGAACTCCTTCGGTACATCAAAACTCATAAACTCATAATATAACTGTCATCGAAACCTTAAGCGTGCGGACCCTACGGTTCGAGAACAATGTAGACATGACCGAGACACGTCTCCGGTCAATAACCAATAGCGGGACCTGGATGCCCATATTGGTTCCTACATATTCTACGAGGATCTTTATCGGTCAGACCGCATAACAACATACGTTGTTCCCTTTGTCATCGGTATGTTACTTGCCCGAGATTCGATCGTTGGTATCCAATACCTAGTTCAATCTCGTTACCGGCAAGTCTCTTTACTCGTTCCGTAATACATCATCTCGCAACTAACTCATTAGTTGCATTGCTTGCAAGGCTTATATGATGTGCATTATCGAGAGGGCCCAGAGATACCTCTCCGACATTCGGAGTGACAAATCCTAATCTCGAAATAGGCCAACCCAACAAGTACCTTTGGAGACACCTGTAGAGCACCTTTATAATCACCCAGTTACGTTGTGACGTTTGGTAGCACACAAAGTGTTCCTCCGGTAAACGGGAGTTGCATAATCTCATAGTCATAGGAACATGTATAAGTCATGAAGAAAGCAATAGCAACATACCAAACGATCGGGTGCTTAGCTAACGGAATGGGTCATGTCAATCAGATCATTCAACTAATGATGTGATCCCGTTAATCAAATAACAACTCTTTTGTCTATGGTTAGGAAACATAACCATCTTTGATTAACAAGCTAGTCAAGTAGAGGCATACTAGTGACACTCTGTTTGTCTATATATTCACACATGTATTATGTTTCCGGTTAATACAATTCTAGCATGAATAATAAACATTTATCATGATATAAGGAAATAAATAATAACTTTATTATTGCCTCTAGGGCATATTTCCTTCGGTCTCCCACTTGCACTAGAGTCAATAATCTAGATCACATCACCATGTGATTAACATTGATAGTTCACATCATCATGTGATTAACACCCATAGTTCACATCGCCATAGTTCACACCCATAGTTAATTGATTTTCAAAAAAAGTTCATTGAGTTTCAAAAAAGTTCATAAAATTTTAAAATAGTTCATCAAAGTTGAAAAAAAGTTCACCAAATTTGAAAAAAGTTCACCAAAATTGGAAAAAGTTCTTAAAAATTGAAAAAATTTCACCGAATTTGAAAAAAGTTCACCGAATTAAAAAAGTTCATAAAAATTGAAAAAAGTTCATCAAGTTTGAAAAAAAGTTCACCAAATTTGAAAAAAGTTCACCGATTTTTAAAAAGTTCATTGACTTTGGAAAAAAGTTCACAAATCTAAAACAAAAAGTTCACGCATTTGCAAAACAAAAAGAAAACAAAAAAGAAACAAAAAAAAAGAAAAGAAAAAAAAAGAAAACCGGTCGCGTTCTGTAGAATAATAGAATGATAAAAAATGAGCAACCTATGACATGTGTTGGGTTATCCCAAGTGGTTGATGTGTTGCTACTGCATGGTGCAGGTTTCAAGTTCGAATCCCATTGGTGCACATATTTTTTCAGTTTTTACAGAAAAGGAGAAGGGAAGGGAAAGAACTAGGCCAGCCCAAAATGGCGCAGGGGGTTGCGCGCTGCAGGCGCCCGTTAGCAAAATGCCCTATAACGGGATTTCCCAGGGTTTCACGCCACGATCGTGTGATTAGCGCAGATCGCGTTTTTTTCAGTCGCATGGAAGCTTCCAGCCAGCGATTGCGCCGCGATCGCTCAAGTTTCGCCCGGGGTTTAGAAGTTGATTAGCATCAGAGCATTTTGCATTTTCACCAAATTTAAATCCTTGACGCAGGCTTGGTTCAGGTGGGTGAGTTTGTACGTTCTTGCGTTTATATATACATACATGTGGTGGGTGAGTACAGCTACCGTCTATAGAAATACGAGTAAATAGCATAAAACTACTACTTTACAGGTTAGGTTTCCAAAAACTATCCGTTTTTTATTTTTCTCAAATAACTACCAAATGGGTGGTGGGCTGTTTCAAAAAACCCAAATCGTCAAGTGCTTTATGATTAATCATGATTATGATAGGTCGGACCCACATGTAAGAGCTCTGATTGTTGACCGTTTGTTTGACCGTTAGGGGTGGCCCTGCACACAAATTTAAAAATGCAATCAGGTCCCTGTAAGTTTGTAAAAAAGCAATCGGGTCCTTGCCACATCACGCAGCCATTGGCGCATCTCTGCCCGGACCTCACGATGGCGCCTCCTCTGCCCGGCGAGCCGCCCGCCGTCCGCCACCGGTGATCACCAGAGCTCACCCCCGGCCGCTGCTCCGCCTTACCTGCTTCTCTATGCTCGTAGCTTACCCGTGTTGGACGACGCCGTCGGGCCAGTGGCCGCCTCTGCGCTTGGCGAGGGCGCCAGCTCCCCATGGCGGGCGGCCAGCCTTGGCGGCCCCATGGCGGCCGGCGACCCCCAGGTGGCTCCCCATGGCGGGCGGCGGCGCGGTGACCCCCAGGCGGCTCCCCAAGGCGGGCGGCGGCGCGGTGACCCGAGCTAAGCCCCATGGCAGGCGGCGCCCCAGGCGGTTCCCGGTGGCGCGGCGACCCGAGCCGGAGCCCGACGGCGGCGACCCCCGCCGCGGACGAGGCCATTGAGGCCGGTGAGCTCCTTGTCTCCAGGAGCTTCGGTGAGCTCCTGCCTCCTACCAGCAGCAACAGGGGAGGGGGGAGGGCGACGTGGCATGGGACGGCGACTGGACGTGGCATGGGACGGCGGCGTGGGCCAGCAGTGTGGCCGACGGACATGCCTGTTTTCCAGCGTACTTCGCGAGCAGAGAGGAGGAGAAGGGAGGCAGAGAGGAGAAGAAGATGGCTAGATGAGAAGAGACACTGACATGTGGGCCTCACATGTCAGTTAACGGTCAAACTAACACTTCGTTCAGGTGTGGGTCCGGCCTGTCATAACTGCGGTCAATAGTTAAGCACTCGACGATTTGGGTTTTTTGAAACAGCCGACCACCCATTTGGTAGTTATCTGAGAAAAATTAAAAATCGGTAGTTTTTTGGAACCCTAGCCTGTAAAGTAGTAGTTTTATACTATTTACTCACAGAAATACAAATTAGCAGTGCATACTTATACGAGTGCGGTGAGGCATCGGTGTAAATCCTAGCTAGTAACGAGCTCCTTGATGACAAAGCGTTAATGATGGGTTTCACGCTGTTAAATTGATATGCAATGCAATGGAGACCGGGCATGTCTTGATTGGAAAAGAGCAACTTCCATTATCTGTGTATAAGCAGTACCTAAGAGCCTGAGACCTGCTTCTCAAATTCATCTTAATTGATCCTTAAAAATATTTAAACTTTGTGTTAGCATATAGGAGCATATTCTGTTCAGTATCGCAGCCGGCTTGGATAGCCATTAGCATCAAAGCCTTATCGCAGCCGGCTATCGCGCGGGTGAAGCAGGTCCACTACGTCGCCTGTGGGGTCGAGGATTCGCTCCAGGATATTGTCGTTCAAGTGAATAGACAGTCTTGGTGGTGCATCCCTGGCACGCTTCTCAATCCGCGCCATGTCGCCAAGAAGACGATAGAGTTGAGGACGAAGAGGCCATCCGGAACATATCTTTGCTCAAGCCAGTGAATAGGAGCACCCGCTCTCCTGTCTACTCCCTCCGTCCGGAAAATACTTGTCAAAGGAATGAATATATCTAGACATATCTTAGTCTTAGATACACCATTTTTATTTATTTCTTCGACAAGTTTTTTGGGACAGAGGGAGTATTTTCTTTCGAAAAGGCTCCTGTCTATGACCATGCTGAGCGCCGGCAGTATGTGCCTTTTTTTAGCTAAACATCAATGAACTAAAACTACTGGTCTTTAGATTTTAGAACACCACGACTCTTGACTTTTTTTATCTCACCAAAATTACATGTAAGAAACTAAAAGTGAATTTGAATATGAATCCAAAAATACGCTTTTGACGATATATTACACATACCCCGCGACGCCCCCCCCCCCCCTCCCGCATCACACGAGGTGTCCGGTGGGGAGGCAGGCTGGAGGGATGGGAGGCACCGACGGGCCTGGGNGGTCTTTAGATTTTAGAACACCACGACTCTTGACTTTTTTTATCTCACCAAAATTACATGTAAGAAACTAAAAGTGAATTTGAATATGAATCCAAAAATACGCTTTTGACGATATATTACACATACCCCGCGACGCCCCCCCCCCCCCCTCCCGCATCACACGAGGTGTCCGGTGGGGAGGCAGGCTGGAGGGATGGGAGGCACCGACGGGCCTGGGCCACCCGTCGCTGGCACAGGTGTGCCGGCCCGGATGCGTCCGCTCCCCCTCTTCCTCCGTTGCCCGACCATGTGTGGGCTGACGCAACTTCAACGTTGTTCGAGGCGGGACGTATGCCACGGTTTCTTCGGTCGGGTGCGTCCTTTGGCCCAAAGCCCATCACTTTGGTCGGTCATGGGGGTATTTAGATGCAGGGCGGCGGCCCCGACGGTGGGAGGCNCGTCCGCTCCCCCTCTTCCTCCGTTGCCCGACCATGTGTGGGCTGACGCAACTTCAACGTTGTTCGAGGCGGGACGTATGCCACGGTTTCTTCGGTCGGGTGCGTCCTTTGGCCCAAAGCCCATCACTTTGGTCGGTCATGGGGGTATTTAGATGCAGGGCGGCGGCCCCGACGGTGGGAGGCACGACGTTCGCGGGCGGGACTTGCGCCTTGGCTGCGGGCGAGCGGCCCTGTCCACGTGGGTGGGTGGTCACTGGTGGTTGGCGGAGCTAGGTTGCATCGATCGGAGGGGTGGGCGTGCTAGGGTACATCACCTGCCCAATCTTGTATTGGCCAACGGCGGCGGCATCTGTGGACACTGTATCCTTCTTGTAGGCTCCGTCGCAGTGGCCTTTCTCCTTCGAGTTGCTCCGGGTGAAAACCCTAACTTTGGGATCGGATGGTGGCGGCTACCGTGGTCGTTTCCTTCTTGGAGGCACCATCTTGGAGTCCGGATTCCGTCGTTCCCGTCTCACCTCCCCTTGGAGGAGGAGGTCTTTGGTGGCTCCAAGCAGTTCGTCCTCGCGCAATTGTACTGGCTTGGTAGTCGTTGGGGTTGTGTGATGGTGCCCGGCACCTTTGTATCTTGCCTTGGGTGCGTGTGTCGCGTGCGGTGGTGACGTGAGTTTGTATCATGGTACTTGTGATTCGGTGCTTTATATATAAAGCGGGGCGAAAGCCATTTTCGGTATATTGCACATATCTCATTAGTCAAACTGAGGACCTAAAAAACTGCGCCGACCCTACAAACCTGACTGGAGTGAGTACCCTTTTAGTCTTTTGACGCATAAGTTCATGTGGACGACTGTGTGGCCCATGATGCTGCATGGGAGAAGGTCGACAACAAGCAACTTGTTTAATATCCAAAGTGCGACAAACAGATCCTCCAACATTTAATTTTGTCAGGAACGTAGATGAAATCATTGTTACACACTTAATTTTTTTTCTGAACAGTGTCATGTGAATATGAATGTCATATGGAAAAAAATGACGAACGTTATTTTGCCCTTTTTATCGGAATGTTTTCGACTCAGGAGTCAGGGCAAATACGGAAGATTCAGCTATCCCTTCTCGAAAATTATCTGTGAACCAGTGGTACATTTCTCCGAAGCAATTGTATGTGCTTGTTTCAAGCTTTTTGTTTTTGTTTGGTCGGGCAAATGTGGTTCTTGCATCTCATATAACGTGAGCAAGAGGAAGAGGAAGAAGCAGGAGAAGGACATCAAGTTGTCGAAGTTAATCATAGCTAGGGTTACCATTTCTTGAGAAGGATATGCAGCCATTGTTTTGCCTTTGCACGTATGATCTGTTTGGCTGTCAATGTCGCTGTTTTGGCATCGCTGTAAAGATGAGTCCACTAACGCTGCGAAAGCAACATAGTATATGTGACGCTATGGATGCGTGACAAGTCTTTATTCGCTTTATTAGAAGAGGATAGCTTGCATGACAGGTCTTTATTAAAGAGAATAACTTGCAAGGCTGGTCTTTATTAAAGAGAATAAAGTTACATGGATGAAAAGAGAATGTATACCGTGGATGGCAAGTCTTCATCAGAAGAGAATAACTTGCATTATGTAAACAGAACATCAGAGCCTCAGATCTGCTCTCGGATATATCCTTCCATTCCACACACAAACGCTGAGAGCATAGAGAAGAAACATAGGAGCGAGACAAGTAAGAGCTTAACCGATCTGTGCTGATCATGGAGGCCACGGCGGTGAGCATAGGCAAGTCCGTGCTGGACGGAGCACTTGGCTACGCCAAATCCGCCGTCGCTGAGGAAGTGGCCCTGCAGCTTGGAGTTCAGCGCGACAAGGCATTCATCACTGACGAGCTGGAGATGATGCAGTCCTTCTTACTTGTGGCGCACGAGGAGAGAGGGAAGCACAACAGGGTGGTTAGGACCTGGGTGAAGCAGGTCCGAGATGTCGCCTATGACGTCGAGGATGGCCTCCAGGATTTTGCCGTTCGTCTGCAGAAGCAGTCTTGGTGGCGCATCCCTCGCACGCTCCTTGACCGGCGCCATGTGGCCAAGCAGATGAAGGAATTGCGTGCCAAGGTCGACGACGTGAGCCAGAGGAACGTGCGCTACAGCCTTATCAAAGGCTCCACTGAGCCTGCTACTGCTGCTTCTTCTGCTGCCATGTTTGGCATTGATGAAGCAAGGCATGCCGCGAAGCAGCACCAATCAAGATCGGATCTTGCCCAACTGATCAACCAGGAGGGTGGCAACCAAATTGGAGTGATCGGTGTATGGGGAACAAATGGCAGTGTTGGGCATACCTCCATCATCTGGGAGGCCTATGAGAATCCAATCGTCAAACTGAATTTTCCATGCCGAGCATGGGTCAGGGTGATGCGCCCTTTCTGCCCAACAAAATTTGTCCAGAGTATGGTGAAACAGTTCCACGCAGCGGTTGGGGTTGGTGTTCTTCTGGAGGGGGAAAGGAAGGGCCAAGATTTGGCTCAGGCCTTCAATGGATATGTCAATGAGAAGAGGTGCCTCATTGTGCTTACTGACATGTCCACAATTGAAGAATGGCACCAAATCAAGACTTGCTTCCCTCAGAACAAACTGGGGAGCTGCATTGTGGTCTCCACAGAGCAAGTTGAAGTTGCAAGCCTATGCCCGGGACAGGAAAGTATTGTATCAGAACTCAAGCAATTGTCTGCTGAACAAACCATCTATGCTTTCTACCGGCAGGTACTACTTCAGTTTTAAACACATGTTTTCGATTTTCAATAGGACCACCCAAAATTTGAACCATTATATCAGTTAGATGTACTCCCTCCGTTCGGAATTACTTGTCGCGAAAATGGATGTATCTAGACGTATTTTAGTTCTACATACATCCATTTTCGAGACAAGTAATTCCGAACGGAGGGAGTAGTACATAGTGGCGAAGGGTAATCACTATGCAGCGTCTTGTGGGTAGGCTCAAATTAATTTGTGTGCTTCGACAAGGCGGGGAAGGGGGAATTCCTGGTCCAAGCCCTCTATTCCATGCGGGAAAGAATAAGTCCCCTAGGTGTGGAACGGAACCAGCTCTCGAATTGGGATCTCCCTTGACTACCCTGATGGTCCTAACTTGATACATTCTCAGCCTCCCTGGATTCCTCATCGACCTGCTGATACAGATGTCCTCTGCCCAGGTACTTGGACGAGGTAATGCATGTTGAGTGGAGAGGCATTAGTGGGCAATGCAGTGTGCAGGGAGCTGCCCAGAAAATGGTTGTAAATATGGATATTCCATCTGACAAATAAATGTTATGTTGCAATGCTTTGATAAAAGTGTCAACGCAAGTTTTTTTTGCATTTGTTCGACAATCAGTTCTCCATGCTGTTCATACCATACTGAGTGCTAAGGTTTTCAATAACTTTATGTTCTCTTGTAGTAATAGTCAACTTTGATGTAATTCATGAATAGTTTGGGCTCGTGTTCTTTTTCACCTTTTAAACTTCTAGACTACTTTAATTATTTCTGGCGAAGTCAAGTTAGCTTGTATACATACTATTCGAGCTTTATGTACTATTTCTGGATCACTGTCACATTAATATTCCTGTATAGCAAGAGACACGCTTGAGCTGACCCGTCAGTATTATTTTGAGTATCCATCATTACATTTTCATGTAACTCTTGTTTGCTTTTGTTCAGAGTTCTCATGGCGTTATATATCCATCAAAGCCAGCATCGTCTAGCTCCAAGTTACCCAACATAGCTGAGAATGAGATACAAGAAGACCAATCCAATGCTGATGTTGATGGAAATATGACAGTGCAAAACATATGTCCTCTGCCCAGGTCCCTGGATGAGGTAATGGCTGTTCAGTGGAGAGGTATTAGCGGGTATCCAGTGTGAATTACCAAAGCTTTCCTGCTCGCTGGCTAGTGCCTAGGCTTGGCAATGTGTCTCCTCTAGCCTTCATGCCAGGGGTGTGCAGGGAGCTGCCCAGAAAATGGGTGTAAATATGGATATTCCATCCGACAAATAAGCGCTATGTTGCAATGCTTTGATAAAAATGGCAACACAAGGATTTTTTTGCATTTGTTTGAAAAGCAGTTGTCCATGCTGTTCATGCCTGCTGAGGGCTAAGGTTTTCAATAACTTTATGTTCTCTTGTAGTAGTAGCCAACTTTTCATGTAATTCGTGAATAATTTGTGCTCTAGTTCTTTTTCGCCTTTTAAACTTCTAGACTGCTTTCATTATTTCTGGGGAAGTCAAGTCTGACCAGGTCATCCTAGCTAAATTAACTTGTTGCATACCATTGGTATACTATTTCTGGTTCGTTGTCACATTAATATTCCTGTATAGAAACTGACACGCTAGAGCTGACCCGGCATTTTTTTTTTTTGAGTATCCATCAATAAATTTTCATCTAACTATTGTTTGCTTGTGTTCAGAGCTCTCATGATGTTACATATCCATCAAAGACAGCATCTAGGTCAAAGTTATCCAACATCCCTGAGAATGAGATACAAGAAGAACAATCCAATGCTTTTGTTGATGGAAATATGATAGCGCAAAAGAGGTTAACACGCGCCCACACAATGGCAGGTGTCCTTGAGGAATTTCAGCTTATTGGGCGAGAGAAAGAAAAATCTGATATTATTGCACTAATTGTAGGACAAGATAGCACTTATGAAGCTCAGGTGATAGTAGTATGGGGAATGGGTGGTCTTGGAAAAACCACTCTGATAAAAAATGTTTTCCAGAGCAAAGATGTCAGTGGCCTTTTTGGAAAAAATGCTTTTGTCACGGTCTTGCGGCCTTTCAAGCTTGAGGAGCTCCTTAGGAGCTTGGCATTGCAACTAGATGCAAACAAGGAATCCATGGACTTTACAGGTGACACCCAAAAAAGCATTGCTTCGATGGGAGTTGAAGACTTGATTAAAGTGTTGGGCAGACGTTCAGAAGGAAAGAGGTGTTTGATTGTTCTCGATGACCTCTTAGCTATGGAAGAATGGGATAAAATAAAGCCAAGTTTACGTGAAATAAAAAATCTGGTTATTGTGATCACCACAAGGCGAGAGGATATTGCTAAACATTGTTGCAAAAAACCAGAATGCATACGCTTGCTCAACGGTCTTGAAGAAATGGATGCTATTAATCTGTTCACAAGAAAGGTAACGAAATAGTATTCTTTATATTATAGACCTTATTTGTTAGCAAAAAATATTATCCTTATATCTCACTTCAGTTTTTAGTTTTGAATGGTCATCTCAAATTAGTATATTGTAAGCACATCACGACCAACCATCCTTGGCGCACATACTTCAAAGTAGGTTGTAAAAGGAGTAGATAGCTCAAAACCATCACATTTATGGCCAGGGTACTCCAAAATTACCGATTTTGCCAAAAATCACAAAAGACCACGGCTTACCGATTTTGCCAAAAATCACAAAAGACCACGGCTTCTGCACCAAGTGAATAACAAATTGCACTAAACTTGGTGCCAGCCGTGACTAACAGCAAAATTGTCGGGTGGGACCTGTCTGTCGGGCTGATTTGGCATGCCTACATGGACAAGTGCATGGCAAAGTGGTGGCAATCGGCATGGTGTGGTAGTGGCAGGAGGAAGAAGACGGCGGGTAAATAAGACACGTGGCTGACAGGTGGGGCCCTGTCCACCTCAGCGGGTCAACACATTGACTAGGACCAGTTTTCTCCACATCAGCGTGACAGATGGGTCCCATTCATCAGTTTTGTTGTTAGTCATAGCTCACGTCTTTTGTGATTTTTAGCAAAAACGGTAGAGCACCCTAGGGATAAATGTGGTGGTTTTGATCAATTTACTGTTGGAAAAGCATAAAAATAGGGCACCGTGACTCATGTTGTAGTCTCATTGGTTACGAAAAGATATAGTTTCAACTGTTTTAGCAATTAAACAAAAAAATGATTACATCACACGTTACTCCGGTTAGGACAGGTAGGTATTAGCAACAAGTCAGCAATATTCTACGAACTCACCACTTTCCTTATCAAATTATCACGAACCACTTTCTTCAACAAACCGGTAAGAGCTCTGCATTTTCATTAAGTAGAATAAGAACCGGCCAGTTTAAATGGAAAACTAGCCAAAAACTAACAAATGAACCACAGACGCACACCAGCCCCGAGGCCATGCACCAACCGAGATGACTTCTTCCCCAGGCAAGTGACTGGAACCAACCTTTACAACATGAGAATGGTTTCCGAAGCCATTGATTTTGCTTCCACACTGGCCCTGGCCCACACACTAGTCGAGTCAACAACTCTTATCACCTAGCGACCAATGTCAATTCCCTATAACAGTATGATCTGGCTTCCGAATCTGAGCTCTACATGCACACGCGGAGCCAATGTTTGCATATGGTGAGCTGACGACTCTGCCACCTAAGCAACTCGGCATCACCCTACATATATGACAAACATTTCTAGAGTCACCACTCCTGATTTCGCACCGGTCCACGGTAGTGTACCAACTAGTCGACGATTTTGTCACCCATACAACCAGAGTTGATGCTCTTCTTTTGATAAAGGGTGGATTTTATTAATTCAAAATGAAGTATCAAGTGGATAAAAACATGATGAGTACATAACCAACACCAATGCACACACAAAGAATCATGTCGGTGGAAAGTAAAGTCATACAAGACCTAAGCTATGCCTAGACGGAGATAAAATAATCCAAAGCGGTGGGCAAACTACAGCAACAACCATTCGCACCAGTGATCTCTTACATCACGAGGGCAACGGGGAATGTTCTCCAGTAGCAACACCTGTAGGAAGGGACGACGCTCAAGCGCCACAATGGCCAGATCAAACCACTAAAAGCTAGATCTTGGGTTTTCACCCTAAAGATCATGTCCGAGTAAATCCGGGCAATGTCTTCTATGATGCAAAAACATCACCATTGCTGATTATAACCAACTAGGGTCAGATCTAGGGTTTTGAACCCCGGAGCTCGAGACCGGGTACTCGAAGCAACACCAAATCGAAGTCACCATGTCGTGTTGCCACCGCTTTCTACTATCCAATCAGATATATGCTTTCCGCTATCCCACCAGATGCACACATAGCACGGCATATGTGAGATGCCACACAAGAGTGAATACCATGATCACACAAGAAGGGAGTTGAGCTGCGACTAGAGCTAATCATCACCAAAGCCTCTGAGCAATGAAGGTCGTTGTCACTATTGATGAGGGAGGAAAGTCATCGACACCGCCAAAATCCAATTCAGGACGATCCGACAGTCCTAGGCTGTCCCCTTCTCTGCCTTCCTTGAATGGGGCGAGCCTTATGGCAGCCGTGTGTGAGCAGCCTATGGTGAATCCTATTCTCCTTCATGATCTAGCTGGTTCGACCACTGGCCACAGGAAAAAAACCTACAGATCTTTTGCGACGGCCGTGTCCGATGGCCACCACCTAGTCTCTAGTGTGCACTAACACTGCTACTAGCATGTAATGCAGTCACATCTGCTCGTCAGTTGCTCCAAGTCGAAGGATAAAATATTACCTAGTACTCGTTCGGCAACGACGCCCACATCTGCGATGGATGCACACCAACAGCTGCCATGATCTTTTGCTTCCTTATGCCATGTGTCATCGCCATTGAAGTATCCTAAGTTGCCGCCTCTGTCCGCGTGAAACCACATGGATGCCAACCGAGGGCGGCATTAGAGCCTTCACCACCCCTCGAGTGTCGTTGGCCGCACAGGATTCCCCTAGGGGCGGCAGGGGAGGAATCAGAAACAAGGAGGCATTAGGAGGACGAATAAAGACCACCCTTGTTGCCCATCTGGATGACGTGTTGAGTTGATGCCCTACAACACCGAAGTACTAGGTTGGTTTCTGAAGCCACCGATTCAACTTCATCTCAACACACACCTGATGCCCAAACCCGTTCCTCCGAAGCTCAACTTGACTAGGTTTTTGCCTCCTAAGGCGACACCTCCAAGGAGGAAGCAACGAGAAACGTTACAGCCGCCTATTCGAATAAGGAACGTAAACTTGGATCTTTGCATGGAGGATCCATAAAACGTTGTTGGCTGGAGATGACATGGAGCATGACGCATGCAAGGAGGGGAACGATGACTGTGGGCACTATCATCGTCCCTACAACCAAAGTGGAGCTGATTTTCACCTCGGGCTCTTGTGTTCCCACAACCGCCGCCTACCAATTGACATGCGGCACGACACTTAATTGTTGCCATGCATCCGCCACTTCCCACACATCACCACTCGATGCCCTACCTCCCACACCCACATGACCAGCGACCGACTCTTCAACCTCCGCTTTCCCCTCCCTTCTCTTCTCTTCCGTCGCCCCTTTCTTGGGAGATGTCCAAGGCTGCCTGACCCGATCGAATGGCTCGTCCGACGGTGATGCCAACCGTTGATGGCGGCAGAGAGATGCTCGGGCCTTCCTTATGCATATCAGAGTAGTAGTTGTCCTAGTAAGTCTTGGCGTTATGTTGTGGTTTGGTGTTATGCCAGATGCATGCCTTGCTCCGTTGCCGATGAGTATCGTATGGAGGTTGCCTTCCTCCTCCTCTAGCCGACTTCCATGGTGGATGATGGTGGCGGGCGGTGGATTTTGCGGAAGCATCATCAATAAGCTTGGGATAGCCCCTGTTCGGCCAGATCTGGAACCATCTGTTCTTCGTCGGCATGGTGCCGAGCGGAAAGTAAGAGGTGGATCCGACTGTTTCCTTTGCGATGCATTTATATCGGCCACGGCCACAGAAGGTGCGGATCAACAAAGGTATTGCTTCTGGTGTGCCATCTTCAACTTCCAAGTGAGGCCCTTATAACCTTGTTCATCATTGGCAAGGTTTTTGTCAAGACGGTGAACCTGGAGTCTCCGACGTGGTTGCTACATGCAATATGACTCAATTGTGTTCCTTTTGTATGGTTTGGGGTCCTATTTGCAATAAGGGAGTGTTGTATTAAATTTGATATGAAATGACAGCTTCAGGGGCCTTTGAGCCCCAACCCCTGTTTAGAAAAAGCAAGCCAAGGCAGGGGCCTAGCCAGATGTGGAGCGATACTCGAGAACTGAGCCACATGATGCAGTACTGCCGCTGCCACCTGTCGACTTGGACGACGCATTGTTTTTGTCAAACCATGTCGAAACACTTGTTTTACGATTCATGTTTTCTGAGGATTTTTTGTCTCACATTGTCAATTCCTATCACATTAGGGACCTTTTCGGTTCACAGGAATAGAAAACATAGGAATGGAGAAAACCACAGGAATGAAATAGGAATCGGGGTGCAAACCAGAGGATTCAAAAACAGAGGAAAACCAAAAGTAACACACGTCCGGCATAGCTTAGAAAAAACGGAGGATAACTTCCATCGCCTGACGCTAGAGAAACAACTTTATCAATACTTTATTTTGTTGCATGGCTGTTCTCTCAGGTGAAGCACCTAGTTGCCGCATAGTTTATTTGGAAAGTGACAGGTTTGCCTCGGGCATACGCGACAAATGAGGTTCGACTGGATTTTCTTTTTCCTGAGGAATCATGAGGTTTAATCAACGTTTTGGAGGAAACTGGAGCAACGATTCCTTCGATCCGAACGACTAGTTTGCTGAAATTCCCCTGGAACACATAATCCTGTAGATTTTCCATGAAAATCCTTTGAACCGAACAAGGCCTAGAAAAAGATATTGATAAAATCAATCTATTCACAATCATTTCTTTTGGGAAATTTTCATTTGAAATTGTTTGGTTGGTGTATTGACCAATTTATTAGCATGTTGGCTGTGACAAACAATTGCATCCCAATTTGTTTTGGTCAATATCCTTATTTCATTTTGTTGAGACTTCGTGATCACATTCGTGGTTTTGTAGATCAGTACTTATTACTGTGTTTAGCAGATTTTACCGCCTAATTGCACTGATTTTTTGGTTGAGTTACTTAAAATGTGGTTCATCTTGAGAGTTGAGTAGTACTTTGGAAAAGTTGTGGAATCTAGAGTTTTAGAAGCAATATTTAATCCTGAACTTACATTTTGCTTGAGATTAATCTTGCTACTCATTACTAAATGTGGTTCATGTTCAGAGTTGAGTGTGTTGTGAAAAAGTCTATGTCTACAATTTTACGAGCAATATTTAATCATGAACAGTATTAGATGATTTTGTTAGTGTTTATGAGGAAAATATCAGTGCTGATTCCACCATTTTGTTGCTCATATACGTTTAGTACAATACAGTGTACACTTAATGTGGTATTTAAATGTTAATAATCATTAGCAGGGCTATACTGTCCCATGTCCATTCGTCCTTCCCATTGACAAGACCTGTACATAATGCCTACAGTGCATGTTTATGGACCTGTTGTGCTAATGGTGGGTCAATGAACTGTACAAATTACAAAATGCATGTCCATGTAGCAGCTGACTACAGAGCTACCTGTCGGCTAGCTCTCATGTAAACTAGGAAAAGTGGTTTGGATGCACCTAATTCATTATTAGTTAAATGACTAATTATATTTCCTACAATTGCAGGTATTTAGGAATATGACTACTGATTTGGCTAAGCAATATCCTGCATTGGTCGAACCAGCAAAACTAATCCTGAAGAAGTGCAATGGGCTTCCCCTTGCTATAGTCACCATAGGTGGTTTCTTGGCTGATCAACCAACAAAAACTGCTGCAGAGTGGAGGAAACTGAATGAGCATATCAATGTTGAGCTGGAGATGAATCCAAAGTTTGAAGTCATAAAAACAGTCCTCATGAAAAGTTATGATGGCCTACCCTATTATCTCAAGCCTTCTTTCTTGTACATGTCCATCTTCCCTGAAGACCGCAATGTTAGTCGGAGGCGTTTGGCTTACCGATGGGTTGCTGAAGGTTATGCGCGAGACAAGTCCACAGCAGATAGATACTTCATGGAACTCAGAGAGAGAAGCATGATATTACCAACTCAGCAATCAGTTTGCAGCATACAAGGATCCGACTCTTGCCAGCTACACGATCTGATTCGTGATATCAGCATTGCAGAGTCTTTGGAGGAAAATCTTGTTTTCAGGTTGGAGGAAGGCTGCAGCTTGAACACCCACGGCGCAATGCGTCACCTTGCCATAAGCAGCAACTGGGAGGGAGATGAGTGTGAGTTGGAGAGCACAGTGGAGCTGTCCCGTATACGGTCATTGACAGTGTTTGGCAAGTGGCAGCCATTTTACATCTCTGAAAAGATGAGGTTTCTCCGGGTGTTGGACCTGGAAGGAACAGAAGGGTTAAGAAATCATCACCTTGAGCACATTGGGGAGCTTCTTCATCTGAGGTACCTCTCTCTACGAGGATGTTATGGCATCTATTACCTCCCAGATTCGGTGGGTAATCTGAAACAACTTGAGACACTAGACATCAAAGCGACGTGTATAGCTATGTTGCCCAGAACCATCATCAAGCTTAGTAAGCTATGTTATCTCCATGCTGGTAGAGGTTCAGGGGGTATTGAGGACAATTGTTTCTCAAAGTGTAAAGACATCTGTGAAATACAACTTTGTTTATGTGTAGCATGCTGCTCACTGGATCTTCCAAAAATGAAGGGTTTTGGCAGGCGTGAGGCTTGCCATATTGCTTGCTGCATACTGTGCCCTAATACAATTAGGGGCATAGATGGTTCTAGTGTTAAGGTGCCAAGAGGGACCAGGAAACTGAAGGCCCTGCGTACACTGCGGTATGTTCACCTTGCTTGGGGAAATGCCATTATAAAAGAGATAAAAGGTCTCACTGGCCTGGAGAAGCTAGGAGTGGTCGGTATCAACAAGAAAAATGGTCCAGGTTTCTGTTCGGCCATTTCCAGCCTCAGCCATCTTGAATCATTGTCAGTGCTGTCAGGGGATAGCCTAAATGGCTGTTTGGATGGCATGTCCACAGCTCCGGAAAACCTGCAGAGCCTCAAGCTATCCGGCAGCCTGGACAAATTGCCGGAATGGATCAAGGGACTCCAGAATCTCGTGAAGCTCAGGTTAGAACTCAGCAAGCTATCAGGGAACCTTGAAACCATGCAAGTACTTGGGAACCTACCAAACCTATCCATTCTGGGTTTGTGGGATCGCAACTTTAAGATCGATGTACTCCAGTTCCAGACTGGCCTTTTCAGAAGGCTCACGGTGCTTGATCTTTTTTACACAAGGATGCAAATTAAATTAGTGAAGTTTGAGGAAGAATCAGTGCCCAATCTTGAGTTGCTGACCCTTAGCCTTGGAGCTACTGTAATTGCCTTCTCTGGGCTAGAACTTCTCCAAAGCATCAAGGAAGTACGGCTTAGTGTTCGACATCCCTGGTATACACCCAAGTCATCAAAAGAAGATAGGCTAGTCGAAATAATGGAGGAAGAAGAGCGTGAATGGCTGAAAATAAAAGAAAAGGAAAACAAACTCGTTCAAGATGAAGTCCGGGAGCAGTTGCAGCTGCAGCTTGATAGGAATAAGAATAGGAATCGGCCAGTCTTGAAGTTGGAATGAGCTCAGAAACCTGGGGCTGCTTCTGTCCTAAATATACTGAGCGGGTCCCTGCCATGCCATGCTGTTGGAAAATCTATCTGCTACCCACTCTTGTTTTTCTCTCTTGCATTGATTGTTATATTGTATTAATGGATTGAAACAAAGCCCACGCGAGTCTGACGGCACTGTTGTTCTGCGGCTGTTAGTGTTGGAGTTGGCTTTTCTTTACCTGCTTTGGGTATCTCTTTGATCTTCGGAAGAATGACTAGCCACGGCAATGTATGATGCTCCGGCGATGTGTGTGCACCATTGCTGGGCTGCTTAATAAGGGTGTGGTGATATCTTAGGCGATTGTAAACTGTTTGGATTAGATGGAGAAAATTCGTCAGCACTCTACTACTCCCTCCGTTCGGAATTATTTGTCATAGAAATGGATGTATCTACACATGTTTTAGTTCTAGATACATCCATTTCTGAAACAAGTAATTCCGAACGGAGGGAGTACTACGTTGCATCATATGCAACGCTTGTAACCCTTTTATTTTACCCATGTGGACCATGCTATTTCTGCTCTGTGGCTCTGCTTTAATTTGGCGAAGAATGAGCCGGCACTGCAGTACAAGATGCTCCGTATCTGTAATTCTGTATGTTCCGGCCGGCGATGTGCACGGCATCATTGGGCTGTTCTAATAAGGCGGCAATAATATCTTTGGTAGTTGTAAATTATTTGGATTAGATGCCTACAAATTATCACTGTTTTGCATCATATGTGATTGCTTGTTTGCAATCCTTGTCTTCTGCCTGTGGTGATTATGTCAGTCTCTGGGCTTGGTCTTTCATCTCTCAGCAGAATGAAATGAATGATGTAACCACATAGATAATCTACGTAGTCACCTGCACCAGCTTACAGATGAAGGGATGGCATGGTGGACATGAAGTAGCGCTAAATCTCACTAGGGCACCGGCCAAAACGGATTGTGCTTTTAGCTATGAGAGCAGCCAATGGCACCGGAGCAAGGCAGGGCAGCATATACTGGGGTGCAGCTCAATAGGTGAAGTAGAAGGGCGGGTATTTATTCTCATATCAAAAGAAAGAAAAAAGTGGAACGGCGGAGGACTATATAAGGAGCCAAAAAGGCTACACATACGGCCTTTTACGGACCGCTACAAACCCTTCCATAAATTCTCTCCAGCCCCCCTCCCCCCCCCCCCCCCCCCCCCCCCCCCCCCCTCCCCCCCCCCCTCCCCCCCCCCCCCCCCCCCCTCCTCCCCCTCTTCCTCCTTTCCCCCCCCCCCCCCCCCCCCCCCCCCCCCCCTCCCCCCCCCCCTCCCCCCCCCCCCCCCCCCCCTCCTCCCCCTCTTCCTCCTTTCCCCCCCCCCCCCCCCCCCCCCCCCCCCCCCTCCCCCCCCCCCTCCCCCCCCCCCCCCCCCCCCTCCTCCCCCTCTTCCTCCTTTCCCCCCCCCCCCCCCCCCCCCCCCCCCCCCCTCCCCCCCCCCTGAATTTCACCCGTGTGGGGCCTGCCCTCACCCTTCGTCCCACTGGAGCACGCCAGTTCATGAATCAGCCCGTAAACTTGTGTAAAGCTCCATACGTCTAGCACATGCAGGAGTGCTCAAGCAAGCATCGCACCTATCGGGGCATGGCGACGTGTCGCCTATAGATCCTTCAATATGTTCGTTTCTTGATTTGTTCTTTTTCTTTTCTTACTTTTCTTTATATTCATGAAATGGAAATATTTTAGTTAAAATTTTGTAATCGTTCTCCTTACATTTTAAAAATGTTCGTGTAGTGTAAAAATATCTGTTTGCGTAATTTTTGAACAAATGTAAAATTCAAAAAATGTTCTTGACATTTCAAAAGTGTCCGTGAAAATGCAAAAATATTGTCCACATAGTTTGTAAAAACAATATTTGTATCAACCAAAACATTGTTTACCAAATAAAAAAAGAGTTCATGGGTTTAAAAATATGTTTCATGACGTTTTTTAAAAAAATGTTCACGAAAACACAAAACAAATTCATGCAATTTTAAAAGTGTTTGAAAAATGTTCTTTCTGTATTTTCATCTGTTTAATATCCATTTTACAAATGTTCAACATGCAGTTTAAAAATGTAAATTAATACATGTTGACCATGCATTTTAAGAATGTTCATGAAGTGCAATTTTTTTTCATAATTTTAAAAAGAATTATTTCATTAAAAATGTTCTTGAAATTTCAAAATGGTTCATGAAAATGTAAAAATAATTCTTTATATAGTATCAACAAAGTATTTGTATCACTCAGAAAATTTCTCACGAAATTTAAAAATGGTCAGGCATTAAAAAATATGTTCATGACATTTTTAGAAAATGGTCATGGAAACACAAAAAGTTGTTCATGAAATTTTAAAAACAGTTAAATATGTGTTCAAAAAAATTTCATTGCGTATTTACAAATTTTTTATTTACACTTTACAAATGTTCAGAATGTATTTATGAAACATACAGGGGATATCTAAAAAAGTTTGAGCTATATGCAAAAAAAGGTCAACATGTATTAAAATAGTAAACATGTATTTTGAAAATTTCAAAAAGTAAAAAACATAATCTAAAAAATAAAAGCAAAATAAGAACTGATGAAAACAAAAAAAGAAACGCAGAGAAAAAAGAAAAGAAAGAAAAACAAACCTCGTGGAACCAAAAACTGGTCGGACTGTTCCAGGAAACGGTCCTTAGAGAGCATCCCAAAAAAACTGCTCGTATCACACTTAGTGGGCTGGTCCATTTTGTGGATCTCTTGAGGTGATGCTAGCTAGGGTCCCGCAGTAGACAAGACCTAGCATTTGGGCCTAAAATCAACTAGTTTTCTATTTTTTCTATTTTTCTTCTTATTTGTTTTCTTTCTTTTTTCTTTTTCATTTTTCATCGGTTTTTCTTTCGCCATCGATGGAAAGAAGAAAAAACCTCGTGGAACCTTTGTTTTTCCTCCATTTTCACTAGTTTTCTATTTTCTCTATTTTCTTCTTATTTGTTTTCTTTCTTTTTCTTTGTCGTTTTTCATCGGTTTTTCTTTCGCCATCAGTTTTCTTCATTTTCTTTTCCTTCGGTCTATTTTATTACTTTTTTGGTTTTTCTTTGTTCCCTTTTTTTCATTCTACGTTTTTATATACATGATCAACAGTTTTCCAAATACCTGTTCAGCATTTTTCAAATATTTGTTCAACGTTACTCAAATACATGTTCATCATTTTTATATACTTGTTCAACATTTTTCTAAAACTTTTTCCACATATTTTGACTACTTGTTCTACATTTTCAAATGTTCTTTAAAGTATAAATAAAAGCAAAAAAAGGGAATCATAAAAAAAGAAAAAGAGGTTGTGGCCTCCCACGCTCATGGGCTTGCCCAGCCCGCTCGCCTCTTCAGCAAGTCCGTAGACAAACTCGCTGAAGGCGAGATATAGGCGCGCCCCCATGAAACCAGGTACAGATAATAGGAATTGGCTAGAACTACCCTAGCTGAGACATAACTATGGTCTCATTCACCTCAGTTTTTTTTTGAGTCTCTCATTCACCTCAGCTGATGTCATCCTAGTTGTACGCCATTTCTTTTTCTGTTTGTGCTGGCCTAATGCGTTTTCTTGTCTTTCCTTAGCCTGGTAGTAACTTTCGTTCTGCGCAGCAAGCGGCTTGACTAGAACTACTAGTTGTTATTCCGACAACGAATAGGAGCAGAACTAATAGTTGTTGTAGGGACGATGAAGCTATGTGAAAACTTGTAGGAAAAGTGTTTAAGGAACAATTAACACCACAAACTAATTAATCATGATTTTTCGTCGATTTCCTTTTGTTCCATTTCGCTATAATACGTTAGCAAAAATGGTGCTGTAAGTACAATAGTAGAATCATGTCAATTTCTGGTTGCTCTATTTCCCCATAAACCATGTGATTTTTTATTTTGAAAATCGTTTGCCAATTATAAAATGTTCACATATTTGAAAAATAGTCGTAAAATATAAAAAATGTTCATTAATTTTAAAAATGATCATGAATTCAAAAAAAATGTTAGTGAACTTTATAAATCATAGATGTTAAAAAAGTTCATTAATTTCTAAAATCAAAAAATTGGAAAGAAATTACAAGTTCTCAGAAATATACAAAGCCTTTCTAAAAAACCTCATGATTTTTTCAAAAATAAATGAGAATGAAAAAAGAAAAAAGAAAAATAAATTATTAAAAGCATGCAGTTGCGACCCCCATTGAGTGACATGCCTTGAAAGTATGCAATTGCGACCCCCTTAAAATACATGCAGTTACATTGCCTTGAAAACATGCAGTTGCGACCCCATTTAAAAACTTAATGTTGCACCCCCTATTGAAGAACATGCAATTGTGATCCCACCTTGAAAACTTGCAGTTGTGACCCGCATTAAAAATATGTGGTTTTGACCTGCTTTGAAAAATATGCAGTTGCGATCCCCTCTTAAAAACATGCAACTTCAATCTGCCTTGAAAAACATGCAGTTGTGACCTCCTCTTAAAAATATGCAGTTGCGACCCATCTTGAAAAACATGCAGTTCTGGCTCCGCCTTAATAACATACAGTTGCGACCTCACCTTAAAACACGGAGTTGTGACCCCTCTTGAAAAACATGCAGTTGCAATCCATCTTGAAAATATGCATTTGCGGCCCTTCTTGAGAAACATGCAGTTGTGATCCGCCTTCAAAACATGCAATTGCGACCCGACTTGTAAACATGCAGTTGCGGCCCATATAGAAAAAAAATGTAGTTGCAACCCGAGTTAAAAACTTGCAATTACGACCAGACTTGTAAACTTGTTGGTACCCTAAAAAATATGTAAACTTGTTGTTGCGCCTTTGTATAAAAACTTGCATTTATGAACCTCTTTGAATGCTTTCAGTTGTGACCGCATTAGAAAAGTCATTGAACTAAAAATTAATTAGGTGCATCCAAACTGGGGGAAGGCTGGCTAGCTATTAAAGCCCTGTTAGGCAAATCGCCACGGAGCGGAGCCTGCGGAGCGCCCTTCCAGCCACTTCCCAAATTAGAAATAGATCCTGCTCCGCTCCGGCGTGGAGTTGGAGAGTGGAGAGAGTCCGAACAACCCCTAAGTAAACTAGGAAAAGTGGTTTGGATGCACCTAATTAATTTTTAGTTCAATGACTAATTATATTTCCTACAATTGCAGGTATTTAAGAATATGACTACTGATTTGGCTGAGCAATATCCTGCATTGGTTGAACCTGCAAAACTAATCCTAAAGAAGTGCAATGGATCCACCACTCTCATTAGTACCGGTTCGTGGCACGAACCGGTGCTAAAGGTTCGCCACGAACCGGTACTAATGAAAGCGGCCCGGCTAGCCATTGGAACCGGCACTAATGTACGCATTAGTGCCGGCTCTAATTCAAACCGGCACTAATGTGCTTCACGTTTGACCCTTTTTCTACTAGTGGGACTTCCCCTTGCGATAGTCACCATTGGTGGTTTCTTGGCTGATCAACCAACAAAAACTGCTGCAGAGTGGAGGAAACTGAATGAGCATATCAATGTTGAGCTGGAGATGAATCCAAAGTTTGAAGTCATAAAAACGGTCCTTATGAAAAGTTATGATGGCCTACCCTATTACCTCAAACCTTGTTTCCTGTACATGTCCATCTTTCCTGAAGACCGGAATGTTACTCGGAGGCGTTTAACTCACCGGTGGATCGCTGAAGGTTATGCGCGAGATGAGGCCACAACAGATAGATACTTCATGTCACCCTGTGCGTTCGGTTTATTCGGTTTACATGGTTCGCTTTATACGGTTTATCAGTTTGTATGGTATTAATACTTTGGTAAATACGGTATGAAAAAAATACGGTTTGGTTTCGGTATATACCAAATTATTTCGGTATGGTTTCGGTATATACCATAAAAACCAAAGTTGACGCGAATTTGATAATGACGTAATAATAATTTGCAAATTTATGACTGAAAACACATACTATTTTACACAAATAGTATATGACTATGTATATAAGTATACATGCATGCATTGATTCATTCATTGATGGTTATGGACGTGCTTAGCATTTTAAAAAGAGAAAAATGACTATGTTACAAGAGAAATTTACGTGCTTAGTAGTGAATTTGACTCATGTACAAGAAAAATGACAACTTGTACAGTCGTTCATCTCAAGAAATATTTTTTACTTCGGTTTATTCGGTTAACCGTTTGGTTTTTCGGTATATACCATAAAAACCAAAGTTCAAATCGGTATGAAAAGTTCATACCATACCGAAACCAGAAACCATAAAAACCATAAAATCGGTTCGGTTTGGTTTATTTTCGGTATGGTTTTTCGGTTCGGTTTTAAAATGCACAGAGTGAACTTCATGGAACTCGTAGAGAGAAGCATGATATTACCAACTCAGCAATCAGTTTGCAGCATACAAGGATTCGACTCTTGCCAGCTACATGATCTAATTCGTGATATCAGCATTGCAGAGTCTTTGAAGGAAAATCTTGTTTTCAGGTTGGAGGAAGGCTGCAGCTTGAACACCCATGGCGCAATGCGTCACCTTGCCATAAGCAGCAACTGGGAGGGAGATGGTCGTGAGTTGGAAAGCACCGTGGGGATGTCCCGCATAAGATCATTGACAGTGTTTAGCAAGTGGAAGCCATTTTATATTTCTGCTAAGATGAGGTTTCTTCGGGTGCTAGATCTGGAAGGAACAGAAGGGTTAAAAAGTCATCACCTTGAGCACATTGGGGAGCTTCTTCATCTGAGATACCTCTCTCTACGTGGGTGTGGTTTTATCTATTACCTCCCAGATTTGGTAGGTAATCTGAGACAACTCGAGACACTAGACATCAAAGATACATTTATAACTATGTTGCCCAAAACAATCGTCAAGCTTAGTAAGCTATGTTATCTCCATGCTGGCAAGGGTTTTGGAAATAAAGAATTGAGAAATTGTTTTACAAGGTGTCAAAACATTTGGGAAACGCAACATCGTTTATGTGCAGTATGCTGGCCACATGACCTTCCAGACATGGATGGTTTGGACAGGCGTGATGCTTGCACTATTTCATGCTGCATGGTGTACCCTTATATCATTAGGGGCATAGACGATACTGGTGTTACATTGCCAAGAGGGGCCAGGAAACTGAAGGCCATGCGTACACTGCGGTATGTGCACCTCGCCTGGGGAAATGCCGTTGTCGGAGATAAAAGGTCTCACCGGTCTGCAGAAGCTTGGAGTGGTCGGCATCAACAAGAAAAATGGTCCGAACTTCTGTTCAGCAATTTCCAGTCTCAGCCACCTTGAATCGTTGTCAGTTCTATCAGATGATAGCTTAGATGGCGTCTTGGATGGCATGCCCACAGCTCTAGAAAACCTCCAGAGCCTCAAGCTGCAAGGCATCCTGGAAAAAATACCAGATTGGATCGAGGGGCTCCAGAATCTCGTGAAGCTGTAGCTGCAGTTCACCGGCCTATCATGCAACCATGCAGCCGTGCAAGGCCATCACCTAACCATGACCTGAGAGCTTGAGCCCTGCATCTCAGATCCATTCACACGCAAACACTCACGGGAAAGCGAGAGAGGGAAGCTCGATCGGTACCGATGGAGGCGACGGCATTGAGCATCGGCAAGTCCGTGCTGAGCGGGGCCCTTGGCCTCGCCAAGTCCGCCGTTGCGGAGGAGGTGGCCCTGCAGCTGGGAGTACAGCGCGACAAGGCCTTCGTCACGGATGAGCTGGAGATGATGCAGTCTTTCTTGATGGTGGCGCATGATGAGCAAGGCGAGCACAACAAGGTGGTCAGGACCTGGGTGAAGCAGGTCCGCGACGTCGCCTATGACGTTGAGGATTCGCTCCAGGATTTTGTCGTTCGTGTGGACAAACAGTCTTGGTGGCGCATCCCTCGCACGCTTCTCGATCGGCGCCATGTTGCCAAGCAGATGAAGGAGCTGAGGACCAAGGTCGAGGACGTGAGCCAGAGGAACTTGTGCTACGGCCTCATCAAGGGTTCTAGCTCGACTCAGCCTGCTGCTGCTGATGCTGCCATGTTTGGCGTTGACGAAGCAAGGCATGCGGCGAAGCAACACCAATCAAGATCGGATCTTGCCCAGCTGATCAACAAGGAGGGTGAGAACCAAATTGGAGTGATCGGTATATGGGGAACAAGTAGCAGTGTTGGGCATACCTCCATCATCTGGGAGGCCTATGAGAATCCAATTGTGAAACAAAATTTTCAGTGCCGAGCATGGGTGAGGGTGATGCGCCCTTTCCATCCAACAAAATTTCTCCAAAGTATGGTGAAACAGTTTCAAGCAGCAGTAGGGGTTGGTGTTCTGCTGGAGAGGGAAAGGAAGGGCCAAGATTTGGCTCAGGCCTTCAATGGATATGTCAATGAGAAGAGGTACCTGATTGTGCTTACTGACCTGTCCACGATTGAAGAATGGCACCAGATCAAGACTTGCTTCCCTGAGAACAATCTGGGGAACTGTATTGTCGTGTCTACAAAGCAAGTTGAAGTTGCAAGTTTATGCGCTGGACAAGCAAGTGTAGTGTCAGAGCTCAAACAGTTGTCTGCTGATCAGACCATTTATGCTTTCTACCAGCAGGTACTACTTCAATTTCATGTACACCTATCTACTATTCTTTCATACTGCTCAATATCTTGTCTATCGAAAGCCATTATTATATTTCGACTTCTAGTGCCCTTATTTATCTACTCTTATATGTTTAACCAAAAAGTCATTTGCCCCGCTTTATATATCAAGTAACGAATATCAATGTCGGAGAAATGCATAAAAATGAATGTATCTAGAACTAAAATACGTCTAGATACATTCATTCCTTCGACAAGTATTTCCGGACGGAGGGAGTACAATAATAAGGAGAAAAAAGGGAGGATGGAGTATCTCCCTGTGTATCACGCCGATCTGATTTGGATTGTTCTAGTCTTCTGTCGTGTGCGAGCGAAGCCAGCCCTAGCCGACCAGTATATTGCTGATGTTCGTACGTCGCCGTCAGACAGTTCTCAACCATGTAGAATTTTGATGCTTAGCCGCCGGCAGCACAAAAGAAATTACTCATCTGGGATCGAAATCAATCTCAAACGAACTTGTTTAAATTGCCGACGACGTGGTCGTAGCAGTTAGAGCTTCAGACGACATTTGGACAGATCAATTAGTACTAGGATTAGATTGATCTCAACTTCACGTAGGAGAAAGTACTAGTACTACGGAGAACAAAAACGAGTTGGATACTTATCTTGGGCAGCTTTTGCCGGCCAGCACGCCCTTGAAATCCGCACACACATGTGCTTCCTTGTGGTCTTGCTCGGTGCTGCCCTTCGGTGTGCTGCCCCTGGGTAGTTGTCCGAACACATCGGCGGTTGCTGCAGCTCGGTCGATCAGGTCGGTTCGGCGGTATCAGCTGAAATTTCCGCATACTACGATCTGACCTGCTAATAAAACAAAACAGGCCACGGCGGAAATCCTTCACGGACAAACCAATTAATACTGATTTAACTGAAAAAGCATCACCTGATTATTGATTTTGATTTGCATCGAACCACGACGAACCCCTAGCGGGATCTCAATGAATGCATCAATATCGGTTATATATCCGGTATATCTCATAGTAGGGATCCTAAGCTAGGCGTCTTGGAGCGATGATAACATGGACACATGATTTTACCCAGGTTCGGGCTCTCTCCAAAAGATAATACCCTACGTCCTGCCTTGTATTGATATGGGTATAGTACAGATTACATGTATCTACCACAAGATTGTTCTAATGCATATCAGTTTTCTTTCTATTGACTAGCCTGGCCTCGGTTTATACAACACACCGGAGGCCTAGGGTTTAGATGAGTCCTAGTCTTGTGCGCCAAGTCTTGTGGAAACCTCCTTGTATACGACATGGGCTGCCCGAAGTGGCCCATGAGTGAACCGCCATGGGGTCCTCGGCCCGATCCACCTGATCGGGGGACGACGTGGTGAGTATCCCCTAGTCGACAACACTGTCACCCACATCACCGGGCGCGAGACGAGTGATGGACCGTATTTGGGAGAGGGACAGCCCTTCGACGAAGGTAGCGGCCGGCACCTAGGAGGGGGAGGGGGGCTCGAAGGCCGATACATGCAGCACACTAACGACCGATGCCGGAGATGTCTAGCCGCCGCCTTGAAACGCTCCAGACCACTGCCACCCATGAGCTACCACCATGCCGTGGCAGCCCACATCCATGTCGGGACCCCGCAGGGCGGTCCCGAGCCGCCCTGCAGTGGCTGCGGCGTGCCGCCGAGGTTGTACCCCGCACCGCGGCGCCCGTCCACGTCAGATCCCGATCCAGGAGCCACCGACGCCATGAGCACGCCAGCCCCTGAGTCCACCCACCCCAGCACCATCGCGCTAGGCACACGCTACCCCGCCGGAGACGCCGGAGCAGAGACCACACGCGCCCATCACCCCGAGCACCTGGCCCTGCCCAGCACGCAACGCCCACGCCAGATCTGGCCAGGAGAAGCCCGCTAGCCACCACCCGAGCAAAAGACCCGGCGGCTGCTGCACAGGAACTCCGTGTGGAGGGGGAGAAAGGGCCCTGCGGCTGCCTACGCCGGCCGGGCTTCGCCTGGCGACGCCGCATGGCCCGCCCGCTCGCGGGAGCGGCTGGGGGGAGAGAGAGCGCTACGGACCTTACCTTATATGCTTGTATTTATCTACCAGAAGCTTTATTTCAATTCAAATATATCACTGGAAATATGATCAATTCCAGTGATGGCCCTCACCTGAGACCTCACTGAAAATATGATCAGACCATTTTCCTTCAGTCGAGGTTGCAAACTTCTCTCCCCAACTACGGTGATGGCCCTCACTTCAGACCTTCCCAGCCTCACCTGATTCCTCGTCAACTCTCTATTTCCTGCTGACACTAACTTCCTCAGTTTAGATCCCCCATGCGAGGTTACCATGTTCACACCAGAATACCATCATTCAGTGGAGATTTCATCCAATATACAAGCATTATAATGAATTGAAATTGTCAGGATTTATTGTATACCTTTGTACATGTTATGGGTGGTCATGTAATGTTGAGTGTTAAGTTTTTCATTAGCTTTATGTTCTCTTGTAGTACAAGCCAACTTTCAGTGTGATGCATGAATACTTTATGTTTGTGGCTTGTATGGTTTCTGTTTTTCTAATCCTCTCCTGGCAGATTGGAGCATGATTTGAGCAAAGTTACTTGCATACAGCCCATTTGAGCTTGACTTACTATTTTTTGATCATTGTGACATTAATATTGGTATGCAGCAATAGGACATGTGTGCTGAGCTTATCCGTCCATATATTTTGGAGTGATTCATTGTTAAAAATTGTCTAATTTTTGTTTGCTTTTGTTTAGAGTTCTCAAGATACGACATATTCATCTGAGGCAGTGCCTAGCTCAACATTGCCCCAAACTGATGAAAATGAGATACAAGAAGAAAAGTCAATTACGGTTATTGACGGAAAGATGATGGTCCAAGAAAGACTTAGGCACACCAACACAATGGCTGCTGTTCGAGAGGAATTTCAGCTTATTGGGCGTGAGAAAGAAAAATATGATATTATTACACTAATTCAAGATCAATTTGGTGTTGAACAATTTAAGGTGATCTCGGTGTGGGGAATGGGTGGTCTTGGAAAAACCACTCTAATCAAAGATGTTTACCAAAGACAAGGAGTCAGTGACACGTTTGAGAAACATGCCTTTGTTACGGTCTTGCGACCCTTCAAGCTTGAGGAGCTTCTTAGGAGCTTAGCAATGCAACTGGATGCAAGGAAGAACGCCATGGACTTTGCTAGAGACACTAAAGAAAAACTAGCTTTGATGGGAGTTGCAGAGTTAACTCAAGTGTTGGCCAGGCTTTCAAAAGGAAAAAGGTGTTTGATCATTCTAGATGACCTATCCTCTACCGCAGAATGGGATATGATAGAGAAGAGTTTACATGATATGAAAACTGAATGCCTGATCGTAGTGATCACCACGAGGAGACATGATGTCGCTAAGCATTGTTGTGAAAAAACAGAGTACATACGTTTGCTCAATGGTCTGCAAGACGAGGATGCATGTGACCTGTTCACAAGAAAGGTACCGATAAAAAGAGAGTATTTATATTCACATTACTGTTATTTCAGGTTGTGTGCTTTAAAGCAAGCACAACATTACATGTCAATCCTAGCTATCTTATTTGGATTAAACTCTTATTTCAGGTGTTTAAAACTAAAGATATAGACTTGGCAACGCTATATCCTCACTTGGTAGAACCAGCAAAACTGATCCTAAAGAAGTGCAGTGGGCTTCCTCTTGCCATAGTCACTATAGGTGGCTTCTTGGCGGACCAACCAACAAAAACAGCTGCAGAGTGGAGAAAACTGAATGAGCATATTAGTGTTGAGATGGAGATGAATCCAAAGTTTGAAGCCATAAAAATGGTCCTCATGAAAAGTTATGATGGCCTACCCTATTATCTCAAGTCTTGTTTCTTGTACCTGTCCATCTTTCCTGAAGACCGCAATGTAAGCCGGAGACGTTTGGTTTACCGATGGATTGCTGAAGGTTATGCGCGAGACAGGTCCACAGCAGATAGATACTTCATGGAACTTGTAGAGAGAAGCATGATATTACCAACTCAGCAATCAGTTTGCAGCATACAAGGATTTGACTCGTGCCAGCTACACGATCTAATCCGTGATATCAGCATTGCAAAAGCAATGGAGGAAAACCTTGTTTTCAGGCTGGAAGAAGGCTGCAGCTCGAACACCCACAGTGTAATGCGTCACCTTGCCATAAGCAGCAACTGGGAGGGAGATGGTCAAGAGTTTGAGAGCACCATGGTGCTGTCCCGCATAAGATCATTGACAGTGTTTAGCAAGTGGAAGCCATTTTATATTTCTGCTAAGATGAGGTTTCTCCGGGTGCTAGATCTGGAAGGAACAGAAGGGTTAAGAAGTCATCACCTTGAGCACATTGGGGAGCTTCTTCATCTGAGATACCTCTCTGTACGTGAGTGTAGGTTCATCACTTACCTCCCAGATTCGGTAGGTAATCTGAGACAACTCGAGACACTAGATATCAAAGGTACATTTATAGCTATGTTGCCCAAAACCGTCATCAAGCTTAGTAAGCTATGTTATCTCCATGCTGGCAACGGTTTAGGAAGGAAAGAATTGAGAAATTGTTTTACAAAGTGTCAAAGCATTTGCGAAATGCAACGTGAGTTATTTGCACTATGCTGGTCACATGACCTTTCAGACATGAATGGTTTGGACAGGCATGATGCTTGCACTATTTCATGCATAATGTACCCTTATATAATTAGGGGCATAGACGATACTGGTGTTAGTTGCCAAGAGGGACCGGGAAACTGAAGGCCCTTCGTACGCTGCGGTATGTGCATCTTGCCTGGGGACGTGCTGTTATAAAAGAGATAAAAGGTCTCACCGGCCTGCAGAAGCTAGGAGTGGTTGGTATCAACAAGAAAAATGGTTCGGACTTCTGTTCAGCCGTTTCCAGTCTCAGTCGTCTTGAATCTTTGTCAGTGTTGTCAGATGATGATGCCTTAATTGGATGTTTGGATGGTATGTCTGCAGCTCCGGAAAACCTCCAGATCCTCAAGCTGCAAGGCATCCTGGAAAAAGTACCAGATTGGATCGAGGGGCTCCAAAATCTCGTGAAGCTGAAGCTGCATTTCACCGGCCTATCATGCAACTGTGCAGCCATTCAGGCCCTTGGGAAGCTGCCAAACCTATCCATTTTGCGTATGCGGGAGTTCGAGTGTAAGACGGATGTACTCCTGTTTCACAGTGGCCTTTTCGGAAGGCTCACTGTGCTTGAACTTTTATACAGTAGGACAGAAATCAAATCAGTAAAGTTTGTCAAAGGATCAATGTCCAATCTCGAGATGCTGAGCCTTGGCCTTGACAACACTGAAACTGCTTTCTCTGGGCTAGAACTTCTCCAAAGCATCAAGGAAGTACGGCTCAGCGTTAATTTTACCAAGTATTCGATGGAACTTCCAGAAGATATGGAATGGGAAGAAAAGGAGAAAGAAGCAGAAAACAAAACAAAACTCGTGAAAGACAAACTCAGGGAGGACTTGCGGATCCAGCTTGAGAGGAATGAAGGCCATCCCGTCTTGAAGGTGGAATGAGCTCAGAAACCTGGGGAAGCTCCTGTCCTAAATATACTGACTCGCTGACATGTCATGCCATGCCATTGTAAAACCTATCTTTGATCTACTCTCTTGCTTCATCTCTTGCATCCCTTTGTTATATTGTAATAATGGGTTAAATAAAGCCACACGTCGACGCCATTGTATGTTCTGGCGGCCGGCGATGCGCACGCCATCATTGGGCTGTTGTAATAAGTTGGTGGTAAGACCATTCATAACTGTAAACTGTTTGGATCAGATGCAGAAAACTTGTGAGTATTTTGCATCATGTGCGATTGCCTGTTTGCAATCCTTTTCTTCTGTCATTGGTGATCATGCATGCCAGTCGCTCGGTTTTGTTTTTCACCTGTCAGCAGAACGAATGATGTAACCACGTACAGTATAATCTACGTAGTCATCTACAGCTTACAGATGAAGTGAGGAGAACCTGCGCATGGCATGGTAGACATGAAGAGGGAGGAACGCATGTCTCCAAGGGTCAGGGTATCTACCTACTCAGGCAGCTAAACTGTTTCGCTGATTGCCTAGTTAATTCCATAGTTACGTTCCTGTCATTGCTTTGTGTTTTCCCTACTTTTATATATATATACTATATCCGAAATGAAAAATATTTTACTTAATTGTTTTTCAAAAAATTCACCACGCATCTAAGCAAATGTTCATGTATTATAAAAAATATTGTTTGTGCAATTTTTTCAAAAACAATTGTACCATTCCAAAAAATGTTCTTGACATTTCAAATACATTCACACGTTTAAATTTTGTTCATGATATTTTAGAGAAGCGCCGGCATTTGAAGAAATTCATGTATTGAAAACAGTTATCTTCTCTTTTTTTTAAAAAAAAGTCAGTACATTAAAATAGTTTTTTTGACATTTAAAAATGTTCACACATTTAAAATTTTATTCGTGACATTTTTAGAAATGTTCATAAGAATGTAAAACTTAGTTAACATAGTTTTTAAAAACATTTTCATACCAGTAAAAAACATTCAGGAAATTTTAAAAGACGTTCACACATTATGTTCATTAAATACAAAAATTGCTCATGCAATTTTAAAATCAGTTCTACGTGTGTTAAAAAATGTCCATTGTGTATTAAAAATGCTTAATGTATACTTTAAAATTTGAACGCATATTAGCATACATTTTCAACATGTATTTGATAAATATTCAAGATATATGTCAAAAAATTCAACCTATATAAGAAAACGTTGAACATTTATTAAAAAGGAGACACGTATTTGGAAAATAAATAAATAAGGGAAACTAAAAACAAAACTAACCAAAAAAGATAGATAAAACCTCATGGAACCCTCCGAAAATGGGCCTGAAGGTTCCACGAACTGGTCCTCATAGAGCTTCTCAAAACCGCTTGTATATGTTTAATGGGCCGACCCATTTTGTCGATTGCTTGGGGACCGTACACTCTTGCGGTAAGAGTGCCCAAGTATTTGTCGAAAAAAAAGGCTTTCTCCCAGTGTCTTGAAGGGCACGACATCAGAGAGCTACCACTGCCCGATCTAAAGGATCATGATTTTCACTTGGAGCAACCCGGTGGAGAAGGAGCAACCGCGACGGAGCCTTCAAGAAGGGGATGACGCCCAAGAACATCGTCGTTGCCGGTCTGACCAAAGCCAGACATCATTTTCTCTTATCCTTTTTCCATATTAGTTTCTCCCGACTCTTCTCGCTCAGTTTCATACAGGGCAATGTTAGGATACGGCTACACAATGTCTACCTCGTCGCTAGTTTTCGTCAAAAATAGTAATTATGTGCTGACAAGCTGACGGAGGCCCATAAACAACGCCGACGAGCTCAAGTTGCGAAGACGACATGGCGTGTTTGTATGATCTGCGTATGGTGGACATGTGGTTTGGTTATCGCATTGTTAACTCTTAACTGATTCAATATGTCACTATTGAGACCATCTCCAACAGCCGCGCTATATAAGCGCCGCGCTACAAATTTCGCGTTTTTAGCGCGCGCGCAACCGCTCCGGGAGCTCCAGCGGAGGCGCAATAACCGTGCGCGCGGCATGAAGAGTTCAGCGCGTGGTCCGAAACGTCTCCTCGTAGGACCCAACAACTACTTGATTCTGTAATTTGTTTTGCACTCACTACTACTTGATGTGTCTGTAATTTGTTTTGCACTCAGTACTACTTGATTCTCCGCAGGGCCCAACAACGTCTCCTCGTAGCTTTTATTCAAAAGTACTAACTACACGCGCAAATAAACATAAAAACCATTGCATGCATGCATCGATATTTGAACAACAACCATGTCATACTACAAGTCGGACTACAACGACATCTACATATTAGGGTTCCACAAGTCGGACCCCCAAAATAAGGTTGGTCGTCATCGTCGTCGTCGTCGATGTCGTCCTCCTCCTGCTCCTGTTCCTCCTCCTCCTCTGGATTCCAACTTTGAGTCAGTCGGTTCCTCTGGCCCCTCCATGTGCTCGATGATGTCGAGGTTGTTGGAAGTGCCAGGGTTGTGGGGCTGCGACAGCGCACCCAAATCCTCGGTAGAAGCACACCCTTTACAAGTCAGTCTACATGTCATACTATCTACTCCCTCCGTTTCGAAATGTAAGACGTTTTTTGAGATAGTGATAGTATCAAAAAGCGTCTTACATTTTGGGACGGAGGGAGTACAACCAAAATATTAATGTCTAAACCAGGGTTCCACAATTCGGATCCTTAAACTAAACCTGGTCGGCGGTGGTGCCGGCGGTTTGTCGATGTCATTTTCCACCTCCTCCAGGGGATTAATCGGATGGTTCTGAGAAGTCCCCTGCACTCCACGGCAACAAGCATAAACTTAATTATCCTTCTCTTTGGCCACAAATCCAGACGTACCTTGACTGTTGAAAAATTTGCCAAGCGGCTAGCATCATATCAGCTGGCCAAGCTGCTCGGCATGCAGCGACAAGGCGACGACCGCGCAGGCGGGTCATGCACGTCCTAAGTACTGGTCGTAACTTCCCGCAAAATATTAAAAAGATTTTAAAATACGCGATCGATACATACACAGGCAGCATACATACACTCTCAATAGTATATCTATCTATTATTGATCCTATCGCCACCATAAGACGAAACCAACCACCACAAACACCTAGAACAAACTTGCCCGCCGCCGGAGCCACGATGAGCGCCATGTGCTTTTTGTTGGCATGCTTGGCGGCAGCCATGCGGCCAACGTCGGCCGCCGAGGCTGGAAGGGGTGGGATCTTGAATATCCCTTCCGCCGGCGACCTGGCTCGGGCTCGCTGCCCTTCCAGATGCGGCGATGTTGCCATTCACTATCCGTTCGGGATAGGGCAGGGCTGCTTCCGGCAAGGCTTCGAGCTCACCTGCGACAGCACCGCTGGTCATAAGAGGCTCTTTCTGGGCAACAGTACCACTGAGGTCCTTGAGTTGTATCCCGGTGGAAATTGGCTTGGAGTCTCTCCTATCCACTTCAACGTCACCATGAAACCAGGTATGGACGACACCTATAACATGTCATGGGAGGCCCCTGTTAAAGGTCTTATGGCCTCTGAATACACAAGCTTGTTCGTTGTTGGTTGCGGTGTGGGTGTCTACTTGTTCGGCCATGATACTACCGACCCCATCGGTACTTGCATGAGTATTTGCCTAGACAACAAAGAGGCCATGAAGGAGGCAAATGCAAACCACTATGGCTCTGTTGGGATGGGTAGTTGTTCCATTTTTTTGCAGCAGGACGTGCCGGCATTTGGGTTCACAGTTGACCGCCTCAAAGGCGTCTCAGCACTATCAAGTCAAGCTCAATGGTTCTCAAATACAATCAAAATTTTCCTGGCGAGGGATTACAGTTTTGATGTTGCCGACATCTATTCAAGTCGGGTAGACAAAACAAACATTGATGCGCCATTGTTTGGAATGGCCATCACGGATCAACCAAGCTGTGAAAGTGCTCAGAAGAAAAAGTCAAGCTATGCTTGTGGCGATGACAGCGATTGCGTGGATGTACCATCCGGAGGCTACTCCTGTCGCTGCAGCCCTGACACAACCGGCAGCAATCCGTATCTTATGGATGGTTGTCAAGGTCAGCAATTTCCTCTTTAACCACGAATATGAAAATATTGAACTGCCATGTCATGAATATTGGACTCATGTATGCATGATTGAATATTATGGTAATTTTTGCACGAGGATTATAACTTTTCCTCTCCTTTTCTATGCTCATCATCATTTAAAAAACATTTTTGATTCCTAGTTTAAATATAACTAGTTCTAGATACAACAAAGCAAGCACTAATTGTTTCTTGCCCAAGACTCAAAATTGCCGATCATAGAAGTTTGAAAATTAGGACACGCCTTTTCTTTATAATCTTTTGACACATTTGGATGTACTACTGTTATTGATTATATTTTTTTACTAGTGCCACATGGTGTGACATAATTCCCAGTTCTCATATTGTCTCTACTAGTGGAGAATTCTTGACAAGGTGTTAATCAGACTTATCATGTCTTCGTTACTCCCCGCATCTCAGTGCATGCTGTTTAAAGAATATTCCGATTCAGCGATTTATCGTCTGATTTATCACTATTCCTGGGGTGACCGACAAGATTATGACTTATCTTCACCGTTATCATTTGGTCTAATTTATCCCTCTGACAAGCGATTTATCAAGAATCTATTGATAAATCGAGCCTATTCCTAGCACTGTTTTTGCAAAAACTATGTTTATTTGTGTTTTGTGGACCTTGTTAAGCAGTATGTACTATTGTCCTACTTAGGATTCACAGGCTAGGAATCAAGATAACACTTCTGTTCAATATCTTTTGGCTATTGAATATAGCATATTTTAGTGTTGGGAACCTGGGATTTGCAAAAATTGGCCGATTAATAGTCGACCGATAAAATCGATTAATTGTCCGATTTCCGATTAATATCTAATCGTAGGCTGAACCAGACGCTAACGATAAGCGATGTCCTCAACATTGTCGGTGCACAAGACATAGTCGTAGTTCTAGGCCGTAAATTTTACTAGCTAAATGTGAACTATATGTAGTAATAAAAATATATATTTAGAAACAATATTTGCATAGGAATTCAGTGATATACTTTTGTTGACATGTAACACTGTTTTAGGTCGATGCCGCTACCTACTTTAATAAAATGGTTGTGTGCATCGTTTGATGTAGAGGGCGGGGGTAATCCTCTTTTTCAAAGAAAAAAGCATTGCTTTAGGTAGTCAAATCAATGACCTAAAACTACGCACATGTCCTATGCATCGAGACAGAGGGAGTAGTATCCACCCAATTAATGGGATTGGTTTTCCACAAGTAGTAGCTCATTTCTTTATAATGTTTTAGCTAGCAATTAGACTTGGTATTATTACTTAATGATTTAATAAGTTGTAGATCTAGTCTAGATAGGATGACCATTAATTCGCATAATATTAATGTAACTTCTCCTGTGGCAGTATCCCAGTGTGACTTCTTTCTATGTCAATCTACTTGCAGTGCAATACAATCCTAAGCATAAAGGAGGTTGCACCAAATTTTGTGGGAACACAAGTATGCACTTCCCATTTGGTCTTGAAGAAGGTTGCTACGCTGCAGAAAAATTTCGACTTAACTGCACATCAGAAAACATCACAATTCTTGATCGAGGGGGTAACAATGTTTATGAAGGCGCCAAATTAATTGTGGACAACATTTCAGTGAATGAAGGATATCTTACTGTTAGAGAAACAAAAAATAACTCAAGGTATGGTAATGAGGAGCTCGCGGTAATTGGGTATAGAAGCAATGGGGACCTGAAAGTAGAAGACATCTCTTCAGATGGTTTTTATTTCCCCGAAGAATACAGTATGAAGTTGTTGTGGTATGTCGATAATTTGACTTGTTCGAAGGCTATGATCAAGCAAAGAAGAGCTACGTACGCATGTCGTAGCAGCAGTAGCACTTGCATGATTGTCAACCAACCAGGCTACAAGAATGCGACAATCCAGCTCGGCTATCGTTGCCAGTGCTCTCAAGGTTTTGATGGAAATCCATACATACTAAACGGATGCCAAGGTAAACACATTACAACTGCCAGTACATATTATCTTCCAACTGCATGGACAATTTTCCAAGTACATGAAATGATTGACTAAAACATTGCAATGATAAATCTAGCAGGATTCATGTGATGCAATCTGTTCGGTCACCTTGATCCAAAGAATTTATTTCACTTTTAGAGGATTTAGGCGAGACATGCTACTCAAATCATACAACTCATTACCATGTCTCATTTTGGTTATGTGCATCACATGATGTAGAGACTAGAAGAATTAAACATTATGGTACAATCTGCTAAATATCCTAGGCATGCACCAGTACTAGATTTTTACTAATTCATGACAATGGTAACACAGGGATTGATCCTTGTTTGAGCTAACACTTAATATCACCATCATGTATAAGATTAATCGTACACAACATTTTTTTTGTCTTTCATAATGTGTGCATACAAACCTCAAGAATATAGTGACATTTGCATACACATAAACAAGTGAATTCACCTCATGGAAATAATATATTATTAACAAATATGAAATCAAACATATGTGTATAATGTTAGGTTTCTATGTAGTTTTGTTGTTTACAAACATGTTCTTAGAAACAATAATGGCCAATGGTGTATTTTGAAGATCGCATTGCTGCATAGAGGTAGTTTAATGTCTCTAGGATGACTGCTAGGCCAAGGGTAGCCTAGCTATAGTTCTACCATTTGTACCAAATATTTTCAGGCATTATTTGTTTCTCACATATCTACCATTTACAGATGTCAATGAGTGTTTGTTGATGAATATTTGCAACGGCCCTTGCCTAAATTATCCTGGAGGCTATAATTGCAGTGAGTGCACGCACGGAAAAGAGTTTGATCCAATAGAACTCAAATGTGTCATGTCAACAAAGAGACACAATCTTCTCTTAGGTAAATCATACTGAATTTACTCACCTCGGTACAAATTGCAACTTGCAAAGTGGAATTTTTTTTCATAACAACAACTATTTGATTTATAGGTATCACAATTGGAATTAGTTGTGGCCTTGGTGCCATAATTCTTGTGGTAGGTGCCACAGTACTCATCAACAAGTGGAAGAGAGGCATACAGAAGAGAATTCGAAGGTCACACTTCAAGAAAAATCAAGGCCTACTCTTGGAACAACTAATATTAGAAGAAAGTGCCACAGATAAAACTAAGATATTCTCTTTGGAGGAATTAGATAAAGCAACCAACAACTTTGATGTCAATCGTATTCTTGGCCGCGGAGGACATGGCACAGTTTACAAAGGGATTCTATCCGACCAACGTGTAGTGGCCATAAAAAAGTCTAAGCTGGTGGAGCAAACTGAGATTGACCAGTTTATCAACTAGGTTGCCATCCTGTCACAAATTATTCATCGGAATGTGGTCAAGCTTTTTGGTTGTTGTCTCGAAACAGAAGTGCCTTTGCTAGTTTATGAGTTCATATCCAATGGCACCCTATATGATCTTCTTCACATTGATGCAAGTGTTCAATGCTTACTTTTATGGGGTGATCGCATTAGGATTGCAGTAGAAGCTGCAGGTGCTCTTGCTTATCTCCACTCAGCTGCTGCGATACCAATTTTCCATAGAGATGTCAAATCTTCCAATATACTCCTAGATGGCAACTTTACTACCAAGGTTTCTGACTTTGGTGCTTCGAGGTCTTTATCACTTGATCAGACACATGTAGTGACAATTGTACAGGGAACTTTTGGTTACTTAGACCCCGAGTACTACCACACTGGGGAGCTGAGTGAGAAGAGTGATGTTTATAGCTTTGGTATTATACTGGTGGAGCTTCTGATGAGAAAGAAGCCGATTTTTATTAATGAACAAGGTATAGAACAAAGCTTGGCTCATTACTTTGTGGAAGGACTTCAACAGGGAGTTCTCATGGAAATCATGGATCCCCAAGTTGCAGAAGAAGCGAACCAGAATGAAATTGATGACATTGCCTCAGTTGCGGAAGCATGCTTGAAAACCAAAGGAAAAGAAAGACCTACCATGAAAGAGGTAGAAATGAAGTTGCAACTCCCGAAAACTAGAAGATTAAGGAGTCAACTTCCTCCCATAAATGATGGAGAGATCGAGTCATTTGGGTGCCTAAATGGCGCTAGCTCTCATGCACAGAGCAACGGCATTGTCAGTAATGTTGGCTTAACACCTACATGCAGCTCCGGGAAGTATAGTCTGGAGCAAGAGTTCTTGAACTCGGCCAGCTTGCCACGCTAGCGAAGCACACAATGGGATGATCATCTGCTTACTAAGCTTCTCAGGTGCATGTTAGTTACCCTAGACGTACTTATATAGAAAAACTATGTAATATACGTAGTTCCTTTTAGTGGGAGTATACCATGTAAATTCCTGAATTGTGTTTGTAGCTTATCTATGTGTGTAATTTCTTTAGACGACAACTCATCGCAATTAAGCTACGGTGGTGAATAAAGGTATTTCACCGTGTTTTTTTTTTTGAAAAAAAATTGCCGTACACATTTCTCACCGCTCATATTTTTATGTTTTGGGGAAAAAGAATATGCATTTTTTTATGTGTGAAATCTTTTCTCTTCCCCTTTCGAGCCGCCGCGAGTGGTGGCTTGTCGTCGCCGGCCGGTACAAATGGGCATTTTGTTCGGAGGCAGGTTATAATTGCAGTGAGTGCACGCATGGAAAAGAGTTTGATCCAATAGAACTCAAATGTGTCATGTCAACAAAGAGACACAATCTTCTACCTGGGCAGTTTGTTCGGATGCAGGTTGCGAAGCGCCGCCGTCGAGCAGCAGCAGCCCCTCCCCCCCGGCGGTTGGAAACAGGGGACATAGGGGTTAGTGGCGGGCCTGTGGCTGCAGCTGCTCCGACTGGCGTGTGTGCCCGCCGCACCGAGGTGCCCGTCACTGTACTGGGGCTGCGCTTCCTCTCAGGCGGCAACTCCTAGGACATCGTATTCCCCTCCGACCCACTAGCCACTGCTCTGCATACTGAAATACGCTTAGCATTTTTTAACCCTATCATCGATGTAGAACCTACTCCCTCCATTCCTAAATATAAAACTTTTTTGAGATTTCGACACATACGATGAGAAATGAGATGCACAGGTCAGGTTGAAATCGGCTTATAAAGGAGCATAGGGAAGAAAAGGAGGGCCGAGCTATCTCAACTCCTAGAGCAGCAAAGTCAGACATGCCAATGCTACCATGCTCACGGCATACCGAATGCGCGAAAAGGCTCCCGACAATGGCTCAATGATAATTGAATCTTGTCATCCTCTCCGATTGCCTGCAGCTATGCCTTCGGTGTTCGGTCTGTTGAACATAGGTACATGTACGTAGGTCTGGGTTTCGTATATAGTACCTGTAGTGTCGGTCTCCCTTTGTATGTACGTGTATCTTAGGAGACACGATACCGATCGCACCCCTTCTATCTATATATATGTGCGTAGTGCACGATCAATCAATTATCGATGCATAAAATCATTCTCCACCTGGCATCAGTTCTTTAGGTTTTCTTCTTGCTTCCGCCGCCGCGGCCACCGCGTGTCTCCTCCGCGCCACCGCCGCCCGTGAGCTACCCGCACCGGCCGCCGCCGCTGCAACCCGCTACCCCGAGCTGCACCCGATCTTCAAGTCCGATCCATCGCAACGCCGCCGGCTCCAAACTCCTAGCCACGCACGTTGCCTTGTCGCTAGCTAGCTAGCCTACCGATCCCAATCCAAAGCAACGTCGCCAGCTGCAACTCCCAGCAAGGCACGTCGCCTTGTCGCTAGCTAGCTAGCCTACAAATCCACAAGTCGCGCCTGAGCCCCTCGCCCGCATCGATCTCTTGGCTCGCGCCGCTAGCCTGCGTCGCCTCGATCGCCAGTGCCACCCGACTTCGCCGCCTGCCACCCGACTTCCGCATCACTCGCGCCGCGCCACGCCGCCGCACCGCCATGACTTGCTCTGGCTCCTCCTCCTATAATCTATTCGTCGGGCGGATCCTGCTGACATCCGCGACATCAACATCCACGACCGTGTCCCTGTCGTCCTCGATGCCACCGATGCCACGTACTTCGTGTGGAAGACGTACTTCTCGCTGCTCTTTCACGAGAACAATCTCGTGGATCACGTTGACGGCTCCGTCGACTCCCGTGCCATGGTAGGCGACTCCGAGTGGACCGCGATCGACGCCACGCTCATCCGATGGTTCATCACCACCATCTCGAAGGACCTGTTTCACACGGTCGTGAGCGATGGTGATGACGCCCGCGCCGTGTGGATCAAACTCAACGGCCTCTTCGCCGACAACAAGTTACAGCGCCGTGTTTTTTTGCAGCAGGAATTTTTTGACTGTCATCAGGATGATCAGTCTATCGATGACTACTGCGCCACTTGAAGACGTTGGCGGATGAGCTCCGTGACATCGGCACCAAGGTTGATGACGACCTCCTCCTCAGCACGCTCACCGCCGGCCTTAATGAGGACTTCGGTAACGCTGCCTCCAACCTCTCCCTCATCACGGAGCCCTCCTTCCCAAGTTTGTGGCGTACTTGAAGGAGCGCCGAATGAAGGGGGTCAAGAAGCGCATGCAGCACCACGCCCTCACCGCCGGCACCTCGCGTGGTGCCCCACCACCGGACGCCCCACCCGCGCATGCGCCCCGCCACCAGCCGGCGCCCCGCGCCTCCGGGGTTCTACCCCCTCCAGCCCGCGCCCCCTGCCCCCCC
>LR880971.1:803470885-803499490 GCA_904067115.1 Aegilops sharonensis | reverse complement strand
GCCAACACATGAGAGCAAGGTAGGTGCAACAACTTCGGTTTGTTGCATGTACACTCACACGTTGGATAAAATTCCGTTCCAATTTTTACCTCGTGTGTCTTCACCTCATTTCCAGAACCAAAACCATCGGTAGGAAGCTGAACCTCATACCTCCTTTCTTGATTCCCTATGAGTCTGACAGTGTGCTTCTTTGCTTTCTCTATCTTCTTTGCCATGTATTCCATGACACGGCTACAATAAGGTGTGTTCTGATTATCTTCAATATGCTTCTTTGCTAACTCGTGCCTTTCTCTGAAATATCTCAAAGTGCCGTGGAATACAGCCTTCACAATAGCTGTGAGTGGCAATGCTCTATTCCCTCTCAGCACAAAGTTATACACCTCTGCAAGATTGGTTGTCATGTGGCCATACCTAGCTCCATGTGTGTCATGCAGCAAAGACCAATTCACTGGAGGCTCTTTCTCTATCCACTCAGAAAAATTCTTTATTGCCCTTCCCTTCTTTCTCTTAGTATTAGGAGGGTCAATTGCTGGCAAGTCACAAAGACCTACTGGCTCCTCTAACTCCGCGATGAGTGCTGCTAATTTAACTTGATCTTCTTCCAGTTTCTTCCTCGCACGGACCTGCTTCTTAGTAAACTCATCTAGTTTTGACCAAATAAATTCGTATTTGCGCTGTTGGCTCTGCTTGCATAATTTTTTGAACAAGTTCATCAACTGCTTGTTCTTGAACTGTGAGAAAAAATTAGCCCCAAGATGGCGCATGCACCACCGGCTCTGCAAGTCCCTCCAAGGTGTTGGTTCGTCATCTGTTGGATTACGAAGTGTCTTCACGGCCTTCAATATATCAGCATGTCTGTCATGAATGACACACACGTTTGGTCGGTCCTTCACGATGGCAATTTTCACTTGGCGGAAGAACCATACCCAGCTGAGAAAGTTCTCACCCTCCACAAATGCGATGGCAAGTGGGATGATTTGATTGTTCCCGTCCACACCAATAGCAGTCAGAATTTGCCCTCTATACTGACCGGTCAGGAATGTACCATCCACAAACATAACAGGAGGACAATGCCGGAAAGCTTCGATGCACATACCAAAAGAGAAGAACACTCGTTTCAACACCTTGAAATCTGGTATACTCAGCAACCTCATGTGTTGTACATTCACATAAGTGTCGGGATTCCTCTCCTTCAGTATGCCCAGGAGATGGACAACATTATCATATGAGTCGAAGAACGTCCCAAACCTTTCCTCCATAGCCTTCTGCTTAGCCCTCCAAGCCTTCCCATAAGGAATGACATAATTCCATCTGACCTTCACTGCTGTCTGGATGTGTTTTGCTTCCATATCTTTCTTCTCTACTATCTCAGTATACATGAGTTGCGCAATGAGACTTGAAGTCAGGTTCGGATGCTTCACCAACAGGTTCTTCCTCACACAATTATGTGGGACGACAATGGTGACAACCCAGTGCATGTCATACTTCGGCACATGCCCGTGCACCTTCCCAGGACAACTTGTTTCAACATATTTCATGGTATAGTTTGTTGGACTTGATATGTGTGTCCGGAAAACCCTCTGCGTAGACATAGCCCACTTTATCATCGCATACTTCAATTTTTTCTTTGTATCAAACATAGCCCCTATCTGTATTTGGTTCAGATTATACTACCATGGAGTCTCATGGCCATCGTTGACCGTAAGGCCAGTGGATATGTCCTGCTCCCATGCAGAATGAATCGGTACCTCCACTTCATCCTCAGAATTTTCAGAATCCAGTTCCTCCACCAATCCATCCTCGTCCTCTTGCTCCATCACCCTCTGCATTTCATCCCCTTCCTCATCCCCATCAGCAAAACCAGAACCAGCTAATATTATCGACTGGCTACTCTGCCCAGTATCAGGACCACAAACATTATGTGGCACGTACTCCGACTCTTTCTCGGGTTGGCTAGCATACACATCTTGTGGCTGTGACCCGGATAAAACAATCTCGGTCGCCACTTCACTGCCCTGACCGGTTTCATACCCCCTGTGGAGTTGTACGGCATTCTCCTCCTTCGGCACAGGTTGCACAAGTACGTATGGGTGGATTCTTCGGTCTCGGCAGTGTCTTAACAGGGACAACCAATGTTGGCTCCTATCTATCGGCATCAAGTCCCACTTGACAGTTTTACAAGATTTGGTCCACAATGCGTGAATACTGACGGAACATACTTCAGGATCAAGCCCGAAACTAGTTGTCAACCAGTACTTCAATTGTCTAATGTCCAGTCTGTCCGGGTCTGCTAGTGTCATGACGCCATTTTTAAACTCGCTAAGATCAACTCCCAACTCATTATATCGAACGTTACCAGCGCCGTAGTAAACAGTCAAATTTACTGATTCAGACATTTTCACCTGTCAGACATTGTCATCTTCTGATTAATCACAACGAACACTAATATTACCCGCTACACTGACTACGCGCTAAAATGCCACCACAAACATATTAACACTAACTAATAAATTATACAATTTAGAGAAAATTTGTGACGCCATGGTTATACCTTCGAAGCGTGCGTCTCTTTCGGTCACCGGCACCGGCCACCGGACAACGGCAGCGCCGCCCACTCGACGGCCGGAGGTTCAACTCCGGTCACCCCCCAAGCTGCTGCTCCTCCTCACCACCTCCTCCTCCACAGCTGCTGCTCCTCCTCACCACCACCTCCTTCCCAACCGGACCTCCTCCACCCAACCATGGCTCCTCCCCCAAGCGCACAAAAAACTATCCCATAACAAAAAAAACACCATAGGCTGGTGGAGAATGCTATGATCTATCTATTTTGTGCCTTGGTTGTGTAAATGAGTGCAAATTGGAGGAGACCAGGGAGGAGACCGGAGCTCTACAGAGAAGAACGAGAGGAACGAGAGAAAGAAGAGGCGAGCAGGAAGAGGAAGGCGACGACGGGATTGGCCTTATCCAGACCTTTTCGGTCTAGGCCTGGCCGAAAAGCATTTCGGCTGCGGGCTGGCCGAAAACGGCCCACTTCGGTCTAGGCCTGGCCGAAGCTACTATTTTCGGCCCAGCCCCAACCGACGAGAACTCTTCGGCCCAACTGAGGTTCATTTCGGCCTACAGCTGGACGAAAAGTCCTTTTCGGCCTAGTTCTGGCCGAAAACTACCACTTCGGCCACCACGAGACCGACAGGGTCATATTTCTGGTATACTCGCAATGGGTACTATAGTTCCCGAATTAGCTATAAAAAAGGTGATAGTTTTGAAAAAAAATCCCTGCACTGCACGGCCACAAGCATAAACGTATCCTTCTCCTTGGCCACAAAACCAGACGTACCTTGACTCGACTGTAATTTTTTTGCCAGGCGTAGCGTTCCCAAACGGCTACCATCATCAGCTGGCCAAGCCCAAGCTGCACTCGGCATATGCAGCGACAGCCGACGACCGCGCGCGCGGGTCATGCACGTCGTAAGTCCTGGTGGCAACTTCCCTCAAAAAATAAAAATAAAAAATATAATTCCTTGTGGTAACTAACCCGGGGACGACCGTAGACTACCCTGCATGGCATCCTGCTTTTAATACGCGATCCATGCGTACAGAGGCAGCATACATACACGCTCAATAGCGTCGATCGGTGTATCCATCTACTATATCTGTTATTGATCCTATATATATGGCCACCATAACACGAAACCAACCACCAACACCTAGACCAAACTTGCCCTCCGCCGGAGCCACGATGAGCGCCGTAGCCTTTCTGTTGGCGTGCTTGGCGGCAGCCCTGCAGCCAACGTCGGCCGCCGAGGCTGGAAGGGGTGGGATCTTGCATATCCCTTCCGCCGCCGACCTGGCTCGTTGCCCTTCCAGATGCGGGCATGTCAACATTTCCTATCCGTGGGGGATAGGGCCGGACTGCTTCAGGCAAGGCTTCGAGCTCACCTGCAACACCACCGCTAGTCATAAGAGGCTCTTTCTGGCCAACACTACCACTGAGGTGTCTGACCTGGAGCCCGATGGATTCCAAACCCCTGCTATCCAATTCAACGTCACCATGAAACCAGGTATGAATGACACCTATAACATGTAATGGGAGGCCCCTGTTAAAGGTGTTATGACCTCTCAAGAAACATACTTGTTCGTTGTTGGTTGCGGTGTGGGTGTCTACTTGTTTGGCCATGATACCAACAAGTCCATAGGTACTTGCATGAGTATTTGCCTAGACGACAAAGTGGCCATGGAGGAGGCAATTGCAAACGAGTACAATATCGATGATGGGATGGGATACTGTTCCATCTATTTGTGGCCGGACGTGCAAGCCTTTGGGTTCATAGTTGGCCGCCTTAGTGGTGGCTTCTCAAGTCAAGGTCAAGAGCTCTCTAATAGTATCAAAGTTTTCTTGGCCGGAGGTTACAAATTCGATACGGTTGAGATCTATTCAAGTAACATAGACGAACGAAGTGTTGTCGGGCCATATTTTAGAATGGCCATCACGGATCAACCAAGCTGTGAAAATGCTCAGAAGAAAAAGTCAAGCTATGACTGTAGCCTTGACAGCGATTGCCTGGATCTGCTATCTGGAGGCGGCTACTCCTGTGGGTGCCCCAATTACGCACAGGACGACAATCCGTACATTGTGGATGGCTGTCAAGGTCAGAAATTTACTCTTTACTTAGGAGCATAAAAATATTCAACTGAGATGTCATGAACATTGGATTCATATATGCATGATTGAATATTATGGTAATTTTTGCACCAATGTTGTTGATTAACAGTACAACTTTTCTTCTTCATTTTACGCTCATCGTCATTTTTATTGGGAAACAATCATTATGCATCCTAGGTAAAATATATAACTAGTAGTGCTACAAAAAAATTGCCTGTCATGGAAGATCAGCATGCGCCTTTTCTTCGGAATATTTCGACACATTTGGATGTAGTACTGTTTTTTTATTATACTTGTTCACTAGTGGCTCATGGGTTACTTGGCCACTCTCCTGCGGTCTCTACTAGTGGAGAATTCTTGACAATGTGGTAATAAGACATAAGTTCCGGGAGTTGCTTGTGCCCGTTTCTAAAAATAAAAAGGCGTAAGTTGTTTTTGTCAATATCCACACAATTAATGGATTTGTTTACTACAAGTATAGCAATTTTTTATAGGGTTTGTCTAGGGCACATCTAGATGTGCTTTAGCAAAACTGTTCTTCATAACCATCTAGCTACACTACAAGAAAATATATCATTTGCCACCAGATATTTTGTCACCAAGCGGTTTGGTGGCTGAAGATGTACTAATTGCAACCAGCTAATTAGTTCCTTGGTCACCATAAGCCTATGTGTTGTACCCTCACGACTTTGTATCCAGTGGAGAAATAGCAACCAAGGGCTAATATGCAAAAAGGCAAGTCACCTTCCTAGCGTCTCCCCAAATCCCCCAAATCAGATCGACATCCCTGGCGGCGGCCGACGCGTTCCTTGGTGGCTGACTCGTTCCTGCCGGCGGAGGGGGCGGCGGAAGGCGGAGGGCGCGCCCCTCGCGGCGGCTGGCGTTTTCCTCGCGGCAGAAGAGAGGGGGGCTCTTCCTTGCGGCAGCGGCGGGCGTGTTCCTCGCGATGGCGGCGGCGACGGGCGTGTTCCTCGTGACGGCAGCGGCGGGCTTGTCCCTTGCGGCGGTGGTGGCAGCTCGGCTGCGTGGGGGAGGTGAAGCAGCGGCGGCAGCGGCCGCGTGGTCGAAGGGAAGGGGCGCCTAGGGTTCCTCCTTCCCCAACCCCAACCAGCTCTGCAGGAACCGACGCCCCAAGCTCGCCAACGAGATCTCGCTCTCACCGTCAACACCAGAAAAAGCTTCAACCCGTAAGACTGATCTCCTCTCTGTCCTTGCCTCCTTCCCTGTGTCTCTCCATTAATTTCCTTGGAGTACTTGATGGCTAGATCATGCACTTCAAGTGTTTGTGGAAATGTGTAAGTAAAATATACATGTAGCTTACCGTTTGTGATTTGGAAACTGGCTTGGCCTACCATGTAGAGTTCGGTTGTGTGATTTGAATATAATGTCAATATTGGCTTGGTCCGGTTGATGTGTTGTGTAGAATAATGGCAATACTGAGAGTTAGATTATCCTCTTCAAAACCAGAGTAGTAGAATAATGGCAATACTGCCGTGCCCAACCGGGCCATAATATACATATAGTCTTGGTTTTGCTTGTAGTAAAATATACAGCATAATGTTACTGCATATTGATACTTACAACATCAGGACTTGTAGTATATTTTAGTAGTACAATGTTTAGAAAGGATATGCAGTTCTGTGATGACTATCTTCAAATACTGTTCTGTGAAGACTGTCTTTGTATAATGTTGTAGTATAATATTTGAAGACTGTCTTTGTATACAATTCTAGTATAAAATTATAGAGTTCCATGGCTGCTGTTGTTGTGATATTATATTTTAGTATAATGTTACTGCATATAAAATAATTACATAAGCAAGCTGCGTGTTTAGTTTGATAAAGTGCAAGTTTTCTTTTGAAAATACAGTGGCAATGTGACATATATATGGGGTACTGTAGGATTGTTATTTTGATAAATATAAGCCTGATTTAACCGAAATTCAGTAGATCAATTAGTTTATCATGTCGGGTGGACTGGTTGAAAATGATTGACATAGCTAGCCTGATTCCTTTCGTGATTGAGGTGTTTACCGGCAGATATAATGATTTGTAGCTAATGTGGTTATGTTGTTATATTTTACATTTCTAGTACTTTGGTTCACTTGTAGAGTGCTTGTGCAGGAAAAGATATAGTATGGATAAGAGTTGGATGAGGTTGCCTGATAGGTTTTCAAGTGATTACATTTCAGGGGGGAATGCATTCATTGATTTTGCTTGTCAACATAACAGCGGCAATGATAAGATGCGTTGCCCTTGTGAAACTTGTATGAATATAAGTCAGCAGAGTGTTAGTCAAGTTCGAACCCATTTGTAGCTGTCTATCACAATTGTGGTGAAAGCAGAATATCAAAATTTGTAGCTGTCTATTTTTGTCATTTTTTATTCACTGAAAATACATGTAGCATATTGCCTTTGATAAAGCATTCCAATTTCTGCCACAGGTTCGCTGATGTCTAACACTGTAGAAAGGATGTCAAGTTTTCCAAGATCATTTGCAAGGTAATGTTATTTTTCCCATGCTCTGGTATTTTGGATGATGCCTCCTACACCTGCAGCTTGCTTAGATATAGCAGTGTACTTGGTATCGAGATCTTCTAATCACGATAGTTCTTGCTAATAATTCTGTAACAGAAAGTGAAGATACTCATCATGAGTATATGGACTTACAAATTCCAATGTATAGCTAGTAATACATGTATACATTTTCAACAGTCATTTGAGGCCAGGATATAGACCTGCTCCAACTTCTTCTTCTGATGGAAATGGTATGATCAGTTTGCCTCTGCTTCAAACAATCAAAATACTATGTGATTTGGCAAATTTCTTCATGATCTTAATCTTGATGGTCCAAATTTGTGAATCAGAGGCTCTCTGGTGTCGGATGGAGGGTACAGGTATTCATGATCAGGTTGCTAGCTTTATTCTGTGTTGTTTACCTCACCAACCAAACACGCTCCTGCAGTGCTTTCCCCCGGCCGGCACGATTCGATGCTGCACTTTCCCCGCTTTTCGTGCCTGCTACCACATCTCAAGAAAGGCACATTGCATTGCCCATTAATTGTTTGCCTTACCTAGTCATTCTATTAGTTAATCCCCGGCACAAGCTTGTCTTTCTCGTCTTGGGCGAATGACACGGCTTGGCACTAGTTAACTTGCCATTTCTTCATTGACGATTAGCTAGCCTTAAACACTACTGGCCTCTGAATTTTTGGGTGTGCCGGTGCACCTAGATCCACCCCGTTGCTTCTTCAAAATGCCAGATCAATCTACTTATCTATCTGAATTCTCTTGACCACATTTACTCTCACTTAGTCGAGTTCTGCCACCACCCATGCACTCTGGTTATTAACACCAGTTTAAGTTAATTTAATGCGCTCATTTTTATTTGATTAGTTTGCTGCGACGCTGATCATATTAAGTGTACGTACATTAGCTCAAGTCTTGGATGTAATCACGTATGCAGTCTGTTTACTTTTGCTAGACCTGACCTGACCATGTTCCTTAATGTTGGTTTCACACCGATTCGTTAGTTCATTATCCAGCGATTTCTCTTGGTGGACAATTGGATAGTTATTGGTTTCGACCCATGGGAGTTGGAGAATAATGTGATTCAGAGTTAGCTACATATTTCTATGCCTGTTATCATCCACAAATAAACTTTCATAACTAAGATTGATAGTAGAAATTAAAAGTAGGTAGGTGGCACACTTTCTTGTGTATGTGTGCAGTCTTTCTTCCTGTGATGTTGTTGAGCTTCTGAGCTATGGCAAAGCTGATCAAGTGACTGGCAATTTGGTTTCTCTAGCTTAGTTTATTGGCATGCTTGCATGCTTGCATTCTTTCTGATGTTTGTTATGTCTGATGTTGTTAATGAAATAACATGTGCTCTGGCCACCATTATATAGGAGATGACCTTGGAGGAGCAGCGGAAAGCAATACTCGCGCTAAAGACTGAGAAGAGAAATGTGCTCTGGCCACCATTATATAGGAGATGACCTTGGAGGAGCAGCGGAAAGCAATACTCGTGCTAAAGACTGAGAAGAGAAAACTAGTTGGATCTAAAGAAAATTTAGTGTACAAATGCTAAATGTAATGTTTGGATCATATTGGGGTTTACTGATTGGATCATATGTTCAGATCAGTACTAAACGTGGTACTATACTTTGCAAATGCTAGAGTGGTATTTCCTACTTGCAAAACAAAATTCAGTTTAGCATGTAATGTTTGGATCATAAATTTACAAATGTTGATTCTGAACTTCTTACTGCCAAATGTCTAAAATTCTGAGATTTCTTGCATACTGCAAATGTCAGCGTGTGACAATATATTGTACCTGTGATATAGTTGCTTTCTCATGCCTGTAGTTACCAAGGTTTACAATTTTTTGGTTACAAAAGATGTCTAGTCTCCAACATGTAGCTGGTCTCTACATTCTTTTAGTCACCAAGCCTTGGCTGGTCACTTGATATATCTAGCCACTAACCATGTACATGGTTGCTGTACATTTTTAGCAACCAAGTCGTCCATGGTCTCTAGATGTCATCAGTCACCAAGTCTCCCTTGGTCCCTAGATGACATTAGTCACCAGATTTGGTTGGTAGCTATTGGTATGACATTTAGTGACCAGGGTTCTCAATGTTGGTCGCTCAATATCTATAGCGACTAGACTATAGCCACCACGAAGCGACCAAGTAGTGTTGGTACCAATAGACCACTAAGCCACCAATTTTGTACCTTTAGCAACCGATCACCTTGGTGGCTAAAACTCATGTCTCTAGTAGTGCTAGCAACTAAACTTGGTATCATTAATGATATAATAAGAGTGTGTCTCTAGTCTAGATAGGATTGATGACCATTAATCCCATTCCCCTAACGTAACTTCTCTTGTGTCAATCTCCTAGTGTAACTTCTTCCTGTGTCAAACTACCTGCTGTAGGTTACAGTCCCAATCCTAAAGGAGGTTGCAAGAGCTTATGCGGCAACACAAGCATTCCCTTCCCTTTTGGGCTTGAAAAAGGTTGCTATGCTGCTGAAAAGTTTCAACTTCACTGTGCATCAGAAAACACCATAATTCTTCATCAAAAGCGCATATACATTGTGGCGAACATTTCAGTGAATGAAGGATATCTTACTGTTAGAGAAACACAAAACAACTCAATGTATGGCGATGAAGAGCTCAAGGAGCTAAGTTATGCAAACGAGGGGGACGGGCAAGTAGGACTCATGCCTCGAGATGATTTTTATTTATCTGAAGAATACGATATGAAGATGTGGTGGTCTATCGATAATTTAACTTGTCGGGTTGCTACGAGCAAGCAAAGAAGTGCTACATACGCATGCCGCAGTCTCAATAGCACTTGCATTCCTGTCACCCGCGACCTCAAGATTGAGACAATGCAGCTCGGCTATCGTTGCGAGTGCTCTCAAGGTTTTCATGGAAATCCATACATACCGAATGGCTGCCAAGGTAAACACACTACACCTGCTAGTAGAAAATTGTCTTCCAACTGCACAGCCGATTTTTCAAGTACATGAAAGGATTGACTGAAACATTGGAATGATACATCTAGCAGGATTCATCTGATGCAATTTGTCGGTCATCTTGATCCAAAGAATTTATTTCCTTTTCTAGTGGATTTAGGCTAAACATGCTACTCAAGTCATACAACTCATTAACATGGCTCATTTTAGTTATGTGCATCACATGATGTAGAGACTAGAAGACTTATTATTTTATTACTTAAAAGTTGTATATTATGGTACATTATGCTAAATTACCCTAGCCACACACCAGCACAAGATTTTAGCTATTTCACGAAAATGACAACATAGGTATTGATCTTTGTTTGAGCTAACACTGAATATCGCCATTATGTATACGATTAATCTTATAAAACATGTTTTTGGTCTTTTAAAATGTGCGCGTACAAACTTCCAGAATATAGTGGCATTTGCACACATTAACAAGTAAATTAACCTGACGGAAATAATATCTTATTAACATATATGAAATCAAGCAACTCCGCCTATGTTGTCTCAGCATAGCCGGTCCCAAGTCCGGGTAAAGGAGGAGGGTTGAGATAGGCTTGCCGAGCCAACATAAAAAATCAGACACTTATGGAGATGAAATCCAAAAGATTTTCATTGGGGCGTAACCCTCTCAGCGACGCGCCACATCGGAACCCGGGTGTGGTGGAAAATGGGCAAGGGTCGGGCCGTCACCCCCAAGGTGGCGCGCCGTATCTTGATCCGGATACCGTGGCAAGTGAGCGAGGATCGGGTCGTCGCATCCTTAGTGGCGCGCTACATCGACGCCCAGATGTAGTGGAAAATGAGCAAGGGTCTTCGCATTTGACTCGATGAGTACGAAGGGTAAGGAAGCTAGCCGAGCCTAGGAGGATTTACCTTAGGTAGCTCGAACGTAGGGTCTCTGACAGGTAAACTTTGGGAGCTAGTTGATGCAGTGGTGAGGAGAGGTGTTGATATCCTTTGCGTCCAAGAAACCAAATGGAGAGGACAGAAGGCAAAGCAGGTGGAGGATACCGGCTTCAAGCTGTGGTACACAGGGACGACTGCAAACAGAAACGGCGTAGGCATCTTGATGAACAAGAGCCTCAAGTATGGAGTGGTAGACGTCAAGAGACGTGGGGACCGGATTATCCTGGTCAAGCTAGTAGATGAGGACTTGGTTCTCAATGTTATTAGCATGTATGCCCCGCAAGTAGGCCACAATGACAACACCAAGAGGGAGTTCTGGGAAGGCCTAGAAGACATGGTTAGTAGTGTACCGATTAGTGAGAAGCTCTTCATAGGAGGAGACCTCAATGGCCACGTGGGTACATCTAACACAGGTTTTGAAGGGGCACATGGGGGTTTTGGCTATGGCATCAGGAATGAAGAAGGAGAAGATGTCTTAAGCTTTGCTCTAGCCTACAACATGATTGTATCTAACACCCTCTTTAGAAAGAGAGAATCACATCTGGTGACTTTTAGTACTTGCCAGCACTCTAGCCAGATTGATTTCATCCTCTCGCGAAGAGAAGATAGGCGTGCGTGCCTAGACTGTAAGGTGATACCTGGAGAGAGTGTTGTACCCCATCATAAGCTAGTGGTTGCCGACTTCCGCTTTCGGATTCATGTCCAGCGGGATAAGCGTGCCAAAGTCGCTAGAACGAAGAGGTGGAAGCTCAAGGGGGAGGTAGCTCATGCGTTCAAGGAGAGGGTCATTAAGGAGGTCCCTTGGGAGGAAGGAGAGGATGCGGACAATGTGTGGATGAAGATGGCAACTTGCATTCGTAAGGTGGCCTTGGAAGAGTTTGGAGTGTCCAGGGGAAGGAAAAGCGAAGATAAGGATACCTGGTGGTGGAATGATGATGTCCAGAAGGAGATTAAAGAGAAGAAAGATTGCTTCAGACGCCTATACCTGGATAGGAGTGCAGACAACATAGAGAAGTACAAGATGGTGAAGAAAGATGCAAAGCGAGCTGTTGGTGAAGCAAGGGGTCGGGCATATGAGGACCTCTACCAACGGTTAGGCACGAAGGAAGGCGAAAGGGACATATATAAGATGGCCAAGATCCGAGAGAGGAAGACGAGGGATATTGGCCAAGTCAAATGCATCAAGGATGGAGCAGGCCAACTCTTGGTGAAGGACGAGGAGATTTAGCATAGATGGCGGGAGTACTTCGACAAGTTGTTCAATGAGGAGAATGAGAGTTCTACCATTGAACTGGACGACTCCTTTGATGAGACCAGCATGCGTTTTTGTGCGGCGAATCCAGGAGTCTGAGGTCAAGTATGCTTTAAAAAGGATGAAAGCGGCAAGATGATGGGCCCTGATTGTATCCCCATTGAGGTGTGGAAAGGTCTCGGGGACATAGCGATAGTATGGCTAACCAAGCTTTTCAACCTCATTTTTCGGGCAAGCAAGATGCCAGAAGAATGGAGACGGAGTATACTAGTACCAATCTTCAAGAACAAGGGGGATGTTCGGAGTTGTACTAATTACCGTGGAATTAACCTGATGAGCCATACAATGAAGTTATGGGAGAGAGTCATTGAGCACCGCTTAAGAAGAATGACAAGCGTGACCAAAAATCAGTTCGGTTTCATGCCTGGGAGGTCGACCATGGAAGCCATTTTCTTGGTATGGCAACTTATGGAGAGATATAGGGAGCAAAAGAAGGACTTGCATATGGTGTTCATTGACTTGGAGAAGGCCTATGATAATATACCGCGAAATGTCATGTTGTGGGCCTATGAAAAACACAAAGTCCCAGCAAAGTATATTACCCTCATCAAGGACATGTACGATAATGTTGTGACAAGTGTTCGAACAAGTGATGTCGACACTGATGACTTCTCGATTAAGATAGGACTGCATCAGGGGTCAGCTTTGAGCCCTTATCTTTTTGCATTGGTGATGTATGAGGTCACAAGGGATATACAAGGAGATATCGCATGGTGTATGCTCTTTGCGGATGATGTGATGCTAGTTGACGATAGTCGGACGGGGGTAAATAGGAAGTTAGAGTTATGGAGACAAACCTTGAATTGAAAGGGTTTAGTCTTAGTAGAACTAAAACTGAGTACATGATGTGCGGTTTCAATACTACTAGGTTTCAATACTACTAGGTGTGAGGAGGAGGAGGTTAGCCTTGATGGCCAGGTGGTACCCCAGAAGGACATCTTTCGGTATTTAGGGTCAATGCTGCAGGAGGATGGGGGTATTGATGAAGATGTGAACCATCAAATCAAAGCCGGATGGATGAAGTGGCGCCAAGCTTCTGGCATTCTCTATGACAAGAGAGTGCCACAAATGCTAAAAGGCAAGTTCTACAGGATAGCGGTTCGACCCGCATTGTTGTATGGCGCTGAGTGTTGGCCAACTAAAAGGCGACATGTTCAACAATTAGGTGTGGCGGAGATGCGTATGTTGAGATGGATGTGTGGCCACACGAGGAAGGATCGAGTCCGGAATGATGATATACGAGATAGAGTTGGGGTAGCACCAATTGAAGAGAAGCTTGTCCAACATCGGCTGAGATGGTTTGGACATATTCAGCGCAGGCCTCCAGAAGCTCTAGTGCATAGCGGATGGCTAAAGCGTGCGGAGAATGTCAAGAGAGGGCGGGGTAGACCAAACTGACATGGGAGGAGTCCGTTAAGAGAGACCTGAAGGATTGGAGTATCGCCAAAGAGCTAGCTATGGACAGGGGTGCGTGCGAGCTTGCTATCCATGTGCCAGAGCCATGAGTTGGTTGCGAGATCTTATGGGTTTCACCTCTAGCCTACCCCAACTTGTTTGGGACTAAAGGCTTTGTTGTTGTTGTTGTTGTTGTTGTTGTATATATGAAATCAAGCATATGTGTATAATGTTAGGTTTCTACATAGTTTTGTTGTTTACTAACATGTGCTTACAAATAATAATGGCCAATGGTGTATTTTGAAGATCGCGTTGCTGTATAGAGATAGTTTTAGTGTCTTTAGGATGAGTGGTAGGCCAAGGGTAGCCTAGCTATGGTTCCACCATTTCTAACAAATATTTTTGGGCATCATTTGTTGCTCACATACCTACCATTTACAGATGTCAATGAGTGTTTGTTGATGAATAGTTGCAATGGCCCTTGCCTAAATTACCCTGGAGGCTTTAGGTGCAGTGAGTGCACCCATGGAAAAGATTTTGATCCAATAGAACTCAAATGTGTCATGTCAAAAAAGGGACACAATCTTCTCTTAGGTAAATCATACCGAATTTACTCACCTCGATACAAATTGCAACTTGCAAAGTGAGATTTTCTTTTCATAACTAATACTATTTGATGTATAGGTATCGCAATTGGAATTAGTTGTGGCCTTGGTGCCATAATTCTCATGATAGGTGCAACATTGCTCATCCACAAGTGGAAGAGAGGCATACAAAAGAGAATTCGAAGGACATACTTCAAGAAAAATCAACGCCTACTCTTGGAACAACTAATATTAGATGAAAGTGCCACAGATAAAACAAAGACATTCTCCTTGGAGGAATTAGATAAAGCAACTAACAACTTTGATGTCAGTCGTATTCTTGGTCGTGGAGGACATGGCACAGTTTACAAAGGGATTCTATCTGATCAACGTGTAGTGGCCATAAAAAAGTCTAAGCTGGTGGAGCAAACTGAGATTGGCCAGTTTATCAACGTGGTTGCCATCCTATCACAAATCATTCATCGGAATGTGGTCAATCTTTTTGGTTCTTGTCTCGAAACAGAAGTGCCTTTGCTAGTTTATGAGTTCATATCCAATGGCACACTATATGATCTTCTTCATGCTGATGTAAGTGTTAAATGCTTACTTTCATGGGGTGATCGCGTTAGGATTGCTGTAGAAGCTGCAGGTGTTCTTGCTTATCTTCACTCAGCTGCTGCGGTACCAATTTTCCATAGAGATATCAAATCTTCCAATATACTCCTAGATGGCAACTTTACTACCAAGGTTTCCGACTTTGGTGCTTCGAGGTCTTTATCACTTGATCAGACTCATGTAGTGACAATTGTACAAGGAACTTTTGGTTACTTAGACCTCGAGTACTGCCACACTGGGGAGCTAAGTGAGAAGAGCGATGTTTATAGTGTATTATACTGGTGGAGCTTCTGATGAGAAAGAAGCCGATTTTTATTAATGAACAAGGTATGAAACAAAGTTTGGCTCAGTACTTTGTTGAAGGACTTCAGCAGGGAGTTCTCATGGAAATCATGGATCCCCAAGTTGTAGAAGAAGCGAACCAGAATGAAATTGATGAAATTGCCTTAGTTGCGGAAGCATGCTTGCAAACCAAAGGAAGAGAAAGACCTACAATGAAAGAGGTGGAAATGAAGTTGCAACTCCTAAAAACTAGAAGATTAAGGAGTCAACTTCCTCCCATAAATGATGGAGAGATCGAGTCACTTGGGTGCCTAAATGGCGCTAGCTCTCATGCACAGAGCAACAACATTGTCAGTAATGTTGGCTTAACACCTACATGCAGGTCCGGAAAGTACAGTCTGGAGCAAGAGTTTTTGAACTCGGCCAGCTTGCCACGCTAGCGAAGCACACAGTGGGATGATCATATGCTTACTAAGCTTCCCAGGTGCATGTCAGTTACCCTACGCGTGCTTATATAGAAAAACTATGCAATGCACGTAGTTCCTTTTTGTGGGAGTATGGCATGTAAATTTCCGAATTGTGTTTGTAGCTTATCTTATGTGTGTAATTTCTTTCGACACTGGTGAATAAAGTTATTTTATCGTTGGTTTTTTTCTTTTTGAACAAATTTCTTTTTTACCACACACATTTCTCACTACTCATTAGCAATAATACTCGAACCTGTAATACACTAGTCATTGGTAATGAGTGGTGAATAAATGTTGGCTTAAGACCTACTCCCTCCGTCTGGGTTTATTAGGCCTCTTAGCATCATAAGCATGTCCCTTTTTATAAGGCCTCGCTTTGAAAAGGTGCATGCATGCAACCATTTCATTGGTTGCATTGAAAGCCATTGTTGTTGGTGTCATAGCTAAGAAATTTGGTAATACACTTCATGCGTGCTTTTTTATTGGCTGCATGCATGTGAGAGAGTGCATTGGGAGTGGAATGAAAGAATAAATGTGGGCAAATTACTATGTGTCTTGGTCTAAGAGAAGTTGTCTTTAGGCCTAATAAATCCGGACGGAGGGAGTACTATTATATTATGGGACGAACTACAATTGATGTGAGTTATGTGTGGTTGTAAGATATAGACTGAAGTTCTGCTTCGCCAGAAAAGAGTTCGGAAAAATAATTATGGATTTGCAAAGCCTAAAGCCCACTTACTATGGCTCCTTATTGTTTATTTTTTATGTTTTGGGGGAAAAGAATAATCATTCCTTTTATGTGCGAAATCTTTTCCCCTTTCCCTACCGTGCCGCCGCGCGTGGCGGCCTCAGCGGCGAAGGGTGATGCTTCTCCTGGTCGCCAGCCGGCCGGTAGAGTGCTCTGCCTTGGCGGTTTCCCAGAGGAAGGTTGGGGAGCCCGGCCGTCGAGAAGCAGCATGCGGCTGGAAACGGGTGAGGCAGCTGCTCCGATCGGCATGCGCGCTCGCCGCACCGAGGTGTCCGTCGCTGTGCTAGGGCTGCGGTTCCTCTCCGGCGGCGAGGCCTAGGACCTCCAAGGTTCGACCTGTCCTCCCCACCATCTTCCCCTCCGACCAATTATTCACTGCTCTGCATACTGTCTGAAATACGCTTTGGTAGTACATACAGATTAACACTTTTTAACCCTATCATCGATGTAGAACCTACTCCGAAGTTAGTGATGAGCCACACTGTCAATTAAACGAATGCACGGCAAGTGTACGCCAAACCCTTGCTGATGGGTACGCCAAATGACCCCATTGCTCTTCGTCAGTAGTGTAGTGTCTAGGAACCTCACGCGGTCACAACAACCAACAATAAAAGATCGATAAATGGTTGAGTATTCCCCCTTCCGGCCCACTGGCCACTGCTCTGCATACTGAAATGCACTTACTAGTACAACATTAACAATTGCTAATCCTATCGCGCTGTAGAGTGTAGAATCTATCCACTGATGAGTCACACTGTCAGTTAAACAAATGGGCGGCGAATAGAACGCCAAATCCTTGCTGAATGGTGCTGCTGGATACGCCAAATTTGCCTCACGCGCTCATCAGGTCCCAACAACCCACAGTAATAGATCGATTAATGGTTAAACTTTGCGTTAGCCGCCGTACAGCCATATGCATTGTCACTAAATTTCAATCCCTGATGCAGGCTTGGTTCAGGGCTTCAGGCAGCGGTTGTATATACATGTGGTTGCTGAGTACAGCTACCATCTATAGAAATACTACAAATTAGCAATGTGTACTTATATAACTGCGGTGAGGTGTCGTTGTAAAGCGTAACTAATGACGAGTCCCTAGATTAAAAAAGCACTAATGATGAGTTTTACACTGTGAAACCAATATGCGATCCGATGGAGGCCTGACAAGTCTTGGTTAAAAAGAATAGAGTAACATCAATCTATCTAAGCAGGTACCTAAGAGCCTAAGACCTGCGTCCCAAATCTACCTATACTAATCCCTATAAATAGTTAAACTTTGGGTTAGCATGTAGTAAGAGTTAATCGTTGTGTCATCATATAGGAGTATATTCTGTTCAGTATCGCAGCTGCCGGACAGGTATGACTGTTGAAACCATGTGCATTTTCACTCAATTTAAAGCCATGGACAATGTAGGAGTTAATCTTTGTGTTAGCATATAATACCTCTGTACCAATTAGGTGCATTTTCACTAAAAACGTCAGATATTTTGATACAGAGGGAATAAGCGTTAATCTTCTATGAAGGACGCCACATGCGGGCTTGGTTCAGGCAGCCTAATTAGGTGAGTGTGTGCAGCTAGCTTCTGTATAAATAGAAATTAACTCTTGATCCTTGTAATAAGAGCCGTCCTGATGCAGAATTAACTAATCGGTCTGCTAGCTGTTTAAAACTAGTGATCTGCAAAGACTTGAGGGCCCGCAAAGTCCTGATTAGAAGATATTCAGTACTCCCTCTGTAAACTAATATAAGAGCGTTTAGATCACCTAAGTAGATCACTACTTTAGTGATCTAAACGCTCTTATATTAGTTTACAGAGGGAGTACTTGTGAGTGGGCATGGCGTGAATCATCAATTCAGTATCAGTGAGCGAGGTCATTAACAATTAACAATTGAACAAATACGCTAATCAATTAGTACAAAATCAACAATTAACATCCAGTGATTAGTCACACTGTCAATTAAACTAATATGTGATGAGTACACGCCAAATCCTTGCTGAATGTAACCGCCGCGTATGCCAAATGCCCCACTGCTCTTCGTTGATCGTGCATATATTAGAATCAAACTTTGTGTTAGCTGACAATAATAGATGGATGAATGGTTAAACTTTGTGTTAGCCGGCGGACAGCCATGTATTAGGATCAAAGCAGTATGCCTTTTCACTAAATATCAATCCCTGATGCAGACTTTGGTTCAGGCAGCTGAATTAGATAGGTGAAGTTGGTCACTTGGTCTTGCCATTATATACACATGCGGTTGGTGAAGGGTTCAGCTACCAGCCTACCATCTAATGTCAATGGAAATATTAGAAATGAACAATGTATACTTCTATGAGTGCGGTGAGGTGTCGCTGTAATGCCTAACTAATGACAAAGTCCCTTGATGAGAAAACCTCCATGATAAGTGTCACACTGTTAAACTAATTTGCAATGCGGTGTAGACCGGGCAAGTCTTGATTGGAAAAGGGTAACTTCCATTATCTGTCTATAAGCAGATCCTAAGAGCCTCAAACCTGCACCTCAAATCCATCTCAACTGATACTTATCAATGGTTAAACCTTGTGTTAGCATATAGGAGCAGTATGTGTTTTCACTAAATCTTAAGCCGTGATGTGGGTTGTTAATGTTGGAGGGAGGACAGTCACATGCAGCCATCAAGGCTTGGTTCAGTAGGTGGCTTGATTAGGTGAGTGCAGCAAGCTTCTGTAGAAATAGAAATTAACAATATGTGAGTGTGTTGAGACATCGTTGTCTATATGAGAGTGTGTCGAAATAAAACCCGCCCAGTGATGAGTCACACTGTCAATTAAACTAATACACGATGAGTACAAGCCAAATCCTTGCTGGATGGAGCCGCCGGGTATGCCAAATGCCCCATTGCTCTTCGTTGATCCTGCATATAGACCCGACAACAACAGATCAATGAGTGGTTAAACTTTGCGTTAGCCGGTGGGCAGCCATATATTAGGATCAAAGCCGTATGCCTTTTCACCAAATGCCAATCCCTGATGCAGGCTTTGGTTCAGGCAGCTGAATTAGATGGGTGAGATTGTTCTTGACATTATGTACACATGCGGTTGGTGAGGAGTTCAGCTACTGTCTAGAGAAATATTAGAAATGAACAATGTATACTTCTATGAGTGTGGTGAGGTGTCGCTGTAATGCCTAACTAATGACGAGTCCCTTGATTAGAAAGGGTTAATGATGGGTGTCACACTGTTAAACTAATATGGGATGCGATGGAGACCGGGCAAGTCTTGATTGGAAAAGAGTGACTTCCATTATCTGTCTAAGCAGTACCTAAGAGCCTGACACCTGCATCTCAAATCCATCTTAATTGATACTTATCGATCAATGGTTAAACTTTTTGTTAGTATATAGGAGTATATTCTGTTCAGATCGACAACTATTAGCATCAAAGCTGTATGTGTTTTCACTAAATTTTAAGCCGTGATGTGGGTTGTTAATGTTGGATGGAGGACAGTCACATGCAGGCTAGTTCATTATCAGTGAGTGAGTGCAGCAAGCTCCTGTCGAAATAGAAATTAGCAATATGAGAGTGTGTTGAGGCATCGCTGTCTATATGTCCTTGTAATGAGAGCCGGCCTGATGCGGAGTTAACTAATAATGAGTCCGCTGTCAAAAACTAATGTGCAAGGACTTAAGGGCAGCAAAGTCCTGATTAAAAGATAGTTGTGAGTGAGCAGGCCAATAATCGCCATCAATCAGCAAGGTCATCACCTAACCATGACCTGAGACTCTGAGGGCTTGAGCCCTGCATCTCAGATCCATTCACAGGCAAACACTCACGGCAAAGCGAGAGAGGGAAGCTTGATCGGTACCGATGGAGGCAACCGCGTTGAGCATCGGCAAGTCCGCGCTGAGCGGAGCACTCAGCTATGCCAAATCCGCCGTCGCGGAGGAGGTGGCCCTGCAGCTGGGAGTCCAGCGCGACAAGGCCTTCGTCACAGACGAGCTGGAGATGATGCAGTCTTTTTTGATGGTGGCGCACGATGAGCAGGACGACCACAGCAAGGTGATCAAGACCTGGGTGAAGCAAGTCCGTGACGTCGCCTACGACGTCGAAGACGGCCTCCAGGACTTCTTTGTCCGTGTTCATCGGAAATCCTGGTGGCGCATCCCTCGCACACTCCTTGATCGGCGCCATGTTGCCAAGCAGATGAAGGAGCTGCGTGCCAAGGTGGAGGACGTGAGCCAGAGGAACGTGCGCTACCGCCTCATCGAACGCGGCTCTAAACCCGCTAATGCTTCTGACCTCACAACCACCGCTGCTGCCATGTTCGGAGTTGATGAAGCAAGAAGCCAAGCTACAAATCAGCACCAATCAGGATCAAGGTTGGATCTTGCCCAGGTGATTCTCAGCAACAAGAAAGGCTTGGGATCAGACCAAATTGGAGTGATCGGAGTGTGGGGAACAAGTGGCACGGTTGGGCATACCTCCATCATCTTGGATGCCTATGAGGATCCAAATGTCGAACTCAACTTTCCATGCAGAGCATGGGTCAGGGTGACACGCCCATTCCACCGAAAAGAATTTGTACATAGTATAGTGGAACAATTTCGAGCAAGCACCGTGGGGGTGGTTGATATTCTGCTGGAGCCGGAGGGGGAGGAGAAGGCGGGGCATGAGTTGGCACATGAGTACAATGGATACGTCAACGAGAAGAGGTACCTGATTGTCCTTACCGAACTATGCACCATTGAGGAATGGCGCCAGATCAGAACTTGCTTCCCAAAAAACAAACTGGGTAGCCAGATCGTAGTATCCACGGAGCATCTTGAAGTTGCAAGCCTATGCCCAGGCCAGAAAAGTACTGTATTGGAGCTCAAGCAATTGTCTGCTGAACAGACCATATATGCTTTCTACCAGCAGGTACTACTTCAATTTCATACACAAGTTTTTTGTTTCATATAGTTGGAAATCTCGAGTTTCTTATTTATTTATTTTTTTTAAAAATAATAAGATTAGCATGTCGAGGGCGGGATCAATGAATTTATGTGTTTGGACAAAGCCAGGAACAAGGAATTCCCTGATCCAGTTCCTTTGCATGCCACCGTGAATAGAATGGTCCCTAGGCATGGAACGAGCCAGCCACATCTCTCACTCAACCAAAGCATGCGAATTTCCCTCCCCTGATCCAGCAGCATCTCTCACCGGAGACCTTCCCAATCCTCCCGGATCCATCTTCATCGTCCCTGTATTCCTTGCTGATAGCGTTTTCCTCTGCCGAGATCCCTAGGGACAGGTTACCAGTGTCCAGTGGAGAGGTATCTGCTGCGTCTAGCGTGAAGCATCAAACGTCCCTGCTAGCTGGCTGCTGACTGGACTCGGCAGCGACGTGTCTCCTTGAGGCATCACAGCGAGGGTGAAGGGAGAACAGAGGTAAGAACATGGATATTCCATCCCAGATAGTACAAGCCTGGGAGGGCTGAGGACAGAATTAGGCTTGTTCTAATTCTTTCTTGCCTCATAACACGGGTGGCTCCATCAGTTTTTGGACGGCTGCCTTGCATTTTTCGATAAAGGGTCGATTTTATTAACTCAAAATGAAGCATCAAGAGGATAAAAACATATTGTGCACACACCCGGCCTCTGCATAACTAGGATGCACACAGCCAACACCAACACATACAAAAACTAGCCGAAGAATAACAAAGTCATGTAAGACCAAAGCTAAGCATGGGCAAGAAAAAAGAGAGGAAAAAGAACCCCGAACCAATCGGTTCCGTGATCGGCAAACTACAACAATAACCATATCCGCACCGACCATCTCATGACATCACACGGACGACGAGGTTCTTCAACAACAACACCTTCAGGAAGGTAGAGGCGCTTGATCGCCGCCATCACCGGATCCAACCACGAAAGGTGGGAATCAAGGTTTTCATCCTGAAGAACCAGTCCGAGCATATCCGAACAATGCCTTCAACAAGGTAACAAAGTAAAATCCTCGCCATTGCCAGGTATAACTGACACATGTCAGACCTAGGCTTTCATTCTAGATCCCGAAACCGGGCACTCAAATAGAACCACCATCAATGCCACTTATGTGTTGTCGCCACCACTTTTTCACATCCAAGCAACTACAACTACAAACGATGTACGACCGCCGTCGCTGCACATCCATTCCTCTACGTCAAGTCCTTACCTATAGTTTGCAACTCCCCACTGAAGACAACCACCAAATCTAGAGAGAGGACCCTCACGAAGACCATCGACGGTTAGCGCAATCCGTAGGGAGTCCGTCGCCGCAGACCCCGCATGATCTGCCATTGCAGATGACGCCCAAGGCCATGGCAACACCACCATCACGCCAGAGCCCCACTGAAGTAGCACCCCGACAACCCAGCTGTCTTCATCACCGTGGATTCAGCGACGACGGCCCGTCCGGCACCAACTCTGATAGAACGGACAGATCGAGCAAACCACAAAGTGGATCGAATCCAACCACTCCACAGGCAGCTTCGGCACCGCCTCCGCCATGCTGCACATCCCCTCGCCCTGCAGCAAGGCCTAGCCCACAGTCGCACGCGCTGCCGCAAGCCAACAGTGTTCCATGCGTTTGCAGATGCGACCGGCACGCGAGAATGAGGTTGGGGGGCGTGCAGGCGGCCGAGAGCTGCGCAGATCGATCCGGCTACCGGCGGGAACGATCTAACAGCCAACACAAGCGTCGGCGGTAATGGGGTCAAGGAGGGGCGGAGCTTTCGTGGAACGACCTTGGAGATGGAGGGGAATGTGTCACCTGCTTTGAGGAGGCTCCTTCGCCGCCGTCGGCGGCGACGGGGTGGTTCTTGTGGTAGCGGCCGGTGCGGCTAGGGTTGGGACGCCCCGGTGTCGCCCTACGAGCGACATGGGAGCGACACCTCGGGAGCACCCCCCCCCCCCCGCCCCGCTCCCAAGGCCCCCCCCCGTCGCCCCCCCCCCGGGACAGGGGGGGGACCCCCCCCCCCCCCCGGGGGCCGGGCCCCCCCCCCACCCCCTGCCCCCTCCCCCTTTTACGTACTAGAAACCTTTAATAGAACACTACTATTTTACCTGTATCAATACGGATTACCGGATAACCATACAAGTGTAGATTGCATCTATTCCAGGATATAAGGTGCATCCGTTTTTGTGCAAGTCGGACACATGCATGTTTGACCAAGATTATTGATATTTTTTCCAAAAAACTTGGTCAAACATGCATGTGTCCGACTTGCACAAAAACGGATGCACCTTATATCCTGGAATAGATGCAATCTACACTTGTATGGTTATCCGGTAATCCGTATTGATACAGGTAAAATAGTAGTGTTCTATTAACGATTTCTAGTAAGTAAAAGGAGGAGGGGGCCGGGGGGGGGCCCCCCCCCGGCCCCCTCCTCCTTTTACTTACTAGAAACCTTTAATAGAACACTACTATTTTACCTGTATCAATACGGATTACCAGATAACTATACAACTTTATATTCCATCTATTCCAGAATATAAGGTGCATCCGTTTTTGTGCAAGTCGGACACATGCATGTTTGACCAAGATTATTGATATTTTTTTCCAAAAAACTTGGTCAAACATGCACATGTTTGAATTAAAAAAAAAACTAATATATCTTATATTTCTAAACGGAGGGAGTAGTTTTCATCCTACTTGAATGCTAAGCTGGCTATGGAGGGTATATATGACCGGCTGTGCGTATATGTCTTACCATACATGACATGTAGGTGGTCATGCAATGCTGAGTGCTAAGGTTTTTAGAGCATTCCCAACCACACTTGACTAAAGTTACCTGCTATACATCCATGGACAGGAGCCGGACGTCCCAATTTGTACACCTGGGTAACCACACCCCTCATATCCAAAACCTCAAATTCATACAAAGCCATGCACGTAGATCATTCAATCAATGTAGCACACCACCAATTCAACACAAGCCAAATCAACAATTCATACATAGGCGATACATGAATGAATCAATTGTTGTTGTTGCGCCCGTTGATCTCCTTTTTGCTGAACTAGTGTTGGCCCACATGGTCCTCGACTCCTCTGTGATCCTCGCTAGCCTCACCTTCTCTTTTCAAGCTCAATTGTCTCATATTTCTTCGCCTTCTCAAACTCCATTTTATGCTATCTCTCCATCTTCTCCCTGTCCATCCTCTCCCTCTCAATGCTCATCTTGTCCTGGTCGAATTCCATCCTCTCCCTTTGCATATTCAAGAAGATTGTGTACCTCTCATCCTTCTACCCTCCCTTTTCTTTTGCATTTTTCAACCCCCGGACCCCTATGTTGCAAAAGATGTTTGTTCATGTGGCAAACATTTTGGACGGCACACCCCATGCGCGATCCTATCCTTCTGCCACTTCGTCCCCCTCTAAGTGTTTATTCATTTTTGCCTCGGTCCCATGACCGCCTATCCTTCTACCTTGCTCATCGTCGTCATACAGTCCAATAGTTTGGTTAGAACTTGTTCCACCGTTTTTCTTTTTCTTGGCAGGGTTGTTCAGATCTTCAAAGAGGGTTGACCACTTTGGTTTCCCATTCAACACCACCCAACAATGGGACATAGTGAATGGCTTCCTCTCAATTATATGGTACAAAGTAGCGGCCAACCCCATCTTGCAAGCAAAAATCACATGTCAATATAATGCAAGAAACGAAGCAAGCAAGAAGGATGATGACCAATGTGAACAAAACAAAATTTACATGGCTATCGAATACAACACCACTTTGATACATATTCACCACTTGCACATATAAACTGCAGAACTTGTTCACGGACTCTTGGATGGTGGCCCATCTATGTAGGAGAGAGCCCTCATTGTTGGTGGTATGAATTGCATGCGGCTCCATGTAGTGTTTGTGTTCATGGTACCATGCATGGATTTTTTTTCCCCAATAGTTCGAGCTCTTTTGCTTGGTTCCATATATAGGATACATTTTTGTGGCCAACCAATCTTTACACATTAAGGCATCTTCATGGGTTCAGTATGCATTTCCTCTTGCCTCCACCTTTTTTTTCAGTGCCCGATGATTGTCAACATAAAACAAAGGCGAAGTTGTATCACTCATCTCATAATTTCAAGGATCTTGACCATAATTTATCATATCCATCATGAAAATAGTCCTAAACAACCATCACGGTGAAATTACCATCCTTAATTTGTTCTGATAAATGCATATGGGGCAAAAAAAGGTGGATTTGGTGAGTAATGTCCTCGAACAGTTGGTGGGCATGCCAGAGCATCCCAGCATTGTCTGCGTCCGTTGGAGCTGTGGCTACTCGTACGTCGTGTCTGTGGAGGTGTCTGACTCTTTTGAGAAGGAACAACATAGGGTGCGGGCGTGGCCGAGGTCACCAAGCCGGGTGCGGGCATGGCAGAAGACGTTGGAGCAGATGCGGCGAACTCCATGTCGAGAACGTCCTTTGCTGCAACTTCCTTCTTGGACTGCTCACGGGCGTGCTGTCAGGCGCACCACTCCTTGCGGGCCATGATGGTCTCACTTTTGTTCCAAACGGTAGGGTCCCCCACAGACTCCATCAAGCCACGGAGTGGGCGCTCACGACTAGGAAGGAGGAGGACGTTGGCCGCGCAGAAGCATAGCAATGGTGGAGGAGGGCAACGCCGCGGACGCGGGGAAGGGAGGATAGATGTGGGGAGAGGGCGGTTGATTTTCTCAGTTAATGGGATTCAAAGTGGGTCGATTGTGGCTGGCGCGTCCGAGCTAGGTTTGAAGGGTGTCGAACAGCCCGGACATATGGCTGGATGGTTGAGTGCCTTTTTTTGTCCGGGCAGTCCACCCGAGTTTATGGGGAGTAGTGGTCTAGTTGGAGATGCTATTAGTAACTACCCCTCCCTTCTGGTTTATAGGGCTCAACTGAAAAATCACCAACCAAGCTAAATGGTGAGTGATGGAAGAATTATTTTAGTTTACAAAAGTACTCAATTAATGCGCTCGTTTTTCTCAAAAAAAATATGTTTACCAATGTATTAATTGCAATGCATACATGCATGGCCAATAAATGACAAAGAACTTTTACATGCATTAGTGAGTTTTCTCTTAATCATTGCATGGAGTGATCTAATGCACCTTGAAACCTCAACATGAGATGGGAAGCAATAAAAATGAGACCTCTAAAATGAAAGCTGAAATTTTAAGATAAGCCTATAACCAGAAGAGAGGTAACATGCGTTCTCTTGCTGTACGATTAAACCTTTTATGTGATTCATGAATAATTTGTGGTCGTGTACCATTTCCGCATTTTAAATTTTTGGACTGCTTTTAGCATTTATGGCAAACTCAAGCCTGAACAAGTCACCTCAGCAAAATTGACTGGTATACATGCTATTCAAGCTTGATTTACTACTTATATGGTTCATGGTGATAATAAAATTGTTGTCTAGCCACACGACATGCACTGACATGATTCTGCAGTAAGTTTTTGGAGTGATTTGTCATTACAAAATTATGTAACTTTTATTTGCTTGTGTTTAGAGCTCTCAAGACACGATACATTCATCGAAGCCAACACGTGGCTCAATGCAACCTCGCATTTCTGAGGATGAGATACAAGAATACCAATCTAATAACACTGTTGATGGAAACATGATAGTGCAAGAAAAGCTCACACGCACTAGCACGATGGCACGTGCTTTTGAAGAATTTCATCTTATTGGGCGAGAGAGAGAAAAATATGATATTATTGAACTGATTCGAGAACACGCTTACACACCACAATTTCAGGTGATCGCGGTGTGGGGAATGGGTGGTGTTGGGAAAACCACTCTGATAAAAGATGTTTACCAAAGTCAAGAGGTCAATGACAAGTTTGGTAAACATGCTTTTGTCACGGTATTGCGGCCTTTCAAGCTTGAGGAGTTCCTGAGGAGCTTAGCATATCAGTTAGAAGAAAAGAATAGTGCCATGGACCTTGCAGGTGATACCAAAGAAGGTATTGCTTTGATGGGGGTTAAAGAGTTGACTGAAGTGTTGGATAGACGTTCGCAAGGAAAAAAATGTTTGATTGTTCTCGATGACCTATCGTCTACCACTGAATGGGATAAAATAATGCCAAGTTTACTTGCAATTAAACATCCAAGTTTGGTCATTGTGATCACAACAAGGCAAGAGGATATTGCTAAATATTGTTGCAAGAAACCAGAGTACATGGAACAAAAAGAGTGCATACACTGGCTCGGTGTCCTAGAAGACAAGGATGCATGTGACCTCTTCACAAAAAAGGTATTAGAATAGTATTGCTAGTATTTTTCTGGAAAACAACTTGAGTTGTATAGTCATATTCACTTTTTCTCATTTCGGGTTTTCTTTTTAAAAAGGCTCATGTCATATTAGTATAGTTTAAGCGCAATTCTGCTGTCTCTCAATTTCAAGAAGATACTGTAAAGTTGGTTGCAAAAACACAAGGTGCAGTCACCACCATGACCGATGTCATAGGTCATTATGTAGGAATGTTGTACTTTAGACCAGTTCATAACTAGACCAAAATACTAATTATGTCACCCATTGTCTGGTTAGGACAGGTTAGGTTACCAAGAAGCCGACAATAATCCATGGCCTCATCACAGCTCTCATATCAAATTATACTTGATTTTCTTTTTCGAAAAGGAGGTTATCCCCCGGCCTCTGGATCAGAAAGATGCATGCGGCCAAATCAAATTATACTTGATAAAATGGTCAAACATTATCATGTATTTATAATGAGTTCCATTTCTATGAATTTTCTCCAAAAAATTTCAAAACTATGTATATGCTTTTTTCAAACAGTTTTATATGAACACGTGACTAGAATAGTACATTCTTCGTTTCCCATTTTCAAACTTAGCAATGGCACATATTTAATAGAAATTTCATAAATGTGGAGAATGGATAAATATATGTCAATGTGAATTTATATAAAAAATATGGTTAAGAGATGTGCACAGTACTACTTAACTTATATTTTAGTCCATTTTACAGTAATCAATAGATTGTTATTCAATATTTCTTGTATACCAAGTTAATTGGCAGCGGCGGAGCTATGTAAAACCCTGCAGGTGCCATGGCCCCCATCCTTTGTAAAAAGCATGAAGATTTTTTTTT
>LR880971.1:803447846-803470293 GCA_904067115.1 Aegilops sharonensis | reverse complement strand
ATTCTGTCTAGCTCCGCCACTATTAATTGGTACTAAAACCATGACAAATATTTCAGAATGGAGGGAGTGCAAAACTATGTTCCGGTCACTTTATAAAAACATAGACAATGTGTACTCACCGAACTTAACTGAGGCAGTGTAGTTAATGAATAAACTAGAAAGATTGGTCTGCATGCACCTGATTTATTTGATTTTAGAGTAGTAAAAATACTTATTATATTTTCCACCATTGCAGGTATTTAAGAACAAAGTCAAAGATTTACCTAAGCACTATCCTGAATTGGTTGAACCAGCAAAACTAATCCTAAAGAAGTGTAATGGACTTCCTCTTGCGATAGTCACCATAGGTGGTTTCTTGGCAGACCAGCCAACAAAAACTGCTGCGGAGTGGAGGAAATTGAATGAGCATATCAATATTGAGTTGGAGATGAATCCAAAGTTTGAGGTCATAAAAGCTGTCCTCATGAAAAGTTATGATGGCCTACCCTATTATCTCAAGTCTTGTTTTTTGTACTTGTCCATCTTTCCCGAAGATATGAATGTTAGCCGGAGACGTTTGGTTTACCGATGGGTTACTGAAGGTTACGCACGGGATAGGGACACAGCAGATAAATTCTTCATGGAACTCGTAGAGAGAAGCATGATATTACCAACTCAGAAATCAGTTTGCAGCATACAAGGATTCGATTCATGCCAGCTACACGATCTGATTCGTGATATCAGCATTGCAAAGTCAACGGAGGAAAATCTTGTTTTTAGGCTGGAGGAAGGTTGCAGCTCGAACACCCACGGTGCAGTGCGTCACCTTGCCATAAGCAGCAATTGGGAGGGAGATGAGCATGAGTTGGAAAGCACCGTGGAGCTGTCCCGTATACGGTCATTGACAGTGTTTGGAACGTGGAAGCTATTTTACATTTCTGACAAGATGAGGTTTCTTCGGGTGCTGGACCTAGAAGGAACAGAAGGTCTAGTTGATCATCACCTTGAGCACATTGGGGAGCTTCTTCATCTAAGATACCTCTCTCTACGAGGATGTGATGGCATCTATTGCCTCCCAGATTCGGTGGGTAATCTGAGACAACTCGAGACACTAGATATCAAACATTCAAATATATTGATGTTTCCCAAGACCATCACCAAGCTTAGTAAGCTACGTTTTCTGCATGCTGGCAGCAATGGATTTGATGAAAAGGGATGGCTGGAATTTCCTTCTTGCATACCTGGCCGCACGCGCTTCAATTGGCGTCGTGGTGCATGCTCTCCTTTCACTCCCTGCGTGATGGGTGACTTTGATTATTATGGTGTGCAGGTGCCAAGAGGGATTGGGAAACTGAAAGCCCTGCACACTCTGCAGCATGTGCACTTTGAATGGCGAAATGATGTCATACAGGAGATAAAAGGTCTCACCAGCCTGCGCGATTTGGGAGTACGGCTTGGCTTCAACAAAAAAAATGTGTCCGAATTGTGTTCAGCCATTTCCTGTCTCAGCCGCCTTGAGTCCTTGTCACTATTTTTGATTGTAGGAGATTTATATGAACACTTGAATGGCATGTCCTCAGCTCCGGAAAACCTCCAAAACCTCAAGCTGTACGGTTGCCTGAAAAAGCTACCGGAATGGATCAGTGGGCTCCAAAATCTTGTTAGGCTCAATATAGAAGACGGCGAGCTATTTTGGAATGCTGAAACCATGCAAGTGCTTGGGAGCCTACCAAACCTATCCATTCTCTGTTTGCAGGAGGGATTATGTTGGAGTGAAGAACTGGTGGGATCATCATTTCCCATCACTTTCCAGAGTGGCCTTTTCAGAAGCCTTGTGGTACTCCGGCTTTATTGCGGGCAAATGGAAATCAAACCATTGAAGTTTGAGCAAACATCACTGCCGAAACTTGAGTTGCTGAGCCTGCAGTTTTGTGATTCTACACCTAGATTTTCTGGGCTGGAATTTCTCCCAAGCATCAAGGAAGTATGGATTGGTATGTACTTCCACCCATCTAACCCAAATATGACTGAAGAAGAAGCAGAACAGGAAGGAAAATGCAGGAAAGACAAAATCAAGGAGGACCTCAGGAAGCAGCTTGCTAACAATCCGAACAGACCCAGTCTGAAGGTTGATAAACAGTTTTTTGAATGAACAGATAGGACGATTAGCTGGAGCATATACTGGCGGAGTCATGACCAAGCCCGAGCACCTGCCCTGATATGGATAAGGCTCAGGCAGTAGGCTGTGTAATTGATTCGTTTTTGGTTTTCGTGGTGTTGGCCTTCGGGTAGTAACTTTTGTAACAAACGCTATGTACTTCTTTTGGTGTTGCTGATCTACCTAGCTTGTCATTGGGTAAAGTCAATCGAACGAGAAAAAGTTATGCCTCTGCCTCCGTCACGTATCAGCAAAAGCATATAACCATCCATGATGTATGAGAAACATTACCCACCAAGGCTTGCCTGTATGTACAAGGGAGAGCCCACTCTGCTTTCTGGAGAAGTGTGTTCCTGAAGAATATCTGTGATCGGCAGTGGTTTTGCTGGCCTGCTGGTTGTGTCCGAGCACACCAACGCAGGATTTCTTCGGTCTTCGGAAGTAACAGTGGAAGAGCCTGAAATGCAGAAGGCCACACCAGGTGAGGGCTCCAGTTCAACTTTGTGGCATTTCAGGCCAAGTGTTTTTATTGAGCTTTAATTTACCTCAATATTGCAGTTCAATGTTCATCTGAAGGTTCCTGGGCATAAAGAGGAAAAAATTGCCCCTGGGAGTAACATCTATGCTGCTATGCATCAAGCTACTCAGTGTATGTAACACTGTCGTGTTAAACATCTTGTACATACGGTCATACCGTATATGCGTGTGTACGTGTTAGTTATTCTGTTGTAACATTAGTTGGGCTGTTGGGATTGAGTCCTATCCTAGATTGTGTCTTGTAGATCAATCCACAGCCCAACAACCTTGTAAATCTCGCATCATGTGCCTATATTAACACGTACGCGTCCCTGCTAATAGCACACGCTTGAGCCTCATCTTTCTACATGGTATACAGAGCCTCTCTCTTCCAACGCATCTAGCTATGTCATCGTCCTCCTCCTCCTCTGTCGCCATGGCCTCCCCTTCTCTCGCAGCGCTCGGCCATACCATCACCGAGAAGCTCACCAGGGAGAACTTCCTGGTGTGGAAGGCGCAGGTCCTGCCGCATATCAAAGCGGCAGGGATGATGGGCTACATCGACGGCTCAATCAAGGAGCCAGCCGCTACCCTCGTCTCTGAGAAGGATCTCGGGGAGGGGAAGAAGGAGATCGTCACCACGCCAAACCCGGAGTATGCCATCTGGGTCACGCAGGATCAACAGGTGCTCACGTTCCTGATTGCCTCTCTCTCTCGCGACGTTCTCATGCAAGTCTCCAATCACACTACCGCTGCTAGTATTTGGCAAGCTCTATTCCAGAGTTTTTCATCGCAATCCAGGATGCGTACCATCCAGCTCCGCTCCGCCCTGGGTAACACGCGCAAGGGAGATCTCTCGGCTGCAGCATACTTCACCAAGATGAAGGGCATCGCCGATGAGCTCGGCGCTGCTGGGAAGCCCCTTGGGGAGGACGACCTCGTCGACCAAATCCTCCAAGGTCTGGTGCACGAACCAGATTACAATGGTTTCGTCTCTGCCATCTCCACATGCACTGCCATGGATCAACAAATCGGGCTTACTGAGCTGTTCTCGTTGCTTCTGGCGGCTGAGGCCCGCATCCCGCCCAACAGGTGGCCTTCTCCCCCCATCACTCCGCCAACCTTGCGTCTCGTGGGGGTGGCCGCGGTGGCGGCGGACAAGGCGGCTACACCAACAACGGCGGCTACAACAACAACCCTGGCGGCGGTCGCGGCGGTTGCGGCAGTGGTGACCGTGGTGACCGTGGCGATCGCGAGCGGTGCCAGATCTGCAAAGAAGAAGGACACTGTGTGGCGCTGTCGCAAGCGCTACGACAAGGGCTACAATAACAATGTCCGCAACCCCGCAGGAGGCGGTGGTGGCGGAAACGGCGGTGGCAGAGGCAACGGCGGCGGAGGTGGCGGCGGTGGCAATGGTGGCCAACCTCGTGCAGCCAACGCCGCTCACTCATACGGTGTAGATACCAATTGGTATCTTGACACCGGTGCAACCGATCACATCACCGGCGAACTGGAGAAACTTGCGGTTCGGGATCGCTACAACGGCAACGAACAGATCCACACCGCCAGTGGACAAGGTATGGACATCGCACACATCGGCCATTCAGTTTTATCTACCCCCTCTGGATCATTGAAACTCAACAATATTCTGCATGTTCCTAACTCTGAGCAAAGTCTTCTTTCTGCCTATCAACTCATGAAAGATAATCACGTGTTTATTGAACTTCACCCTGAAACTTTTCTTGTCAAGGATCAGGATACCCGGAGGACCATACTTCAAAACAAGAGTAAATGGCGTTTGTTTCCAGTCACCGGGCGGCATAGTGCTCCTCCACGGCAAGCACTTGGAGCAATCAAACCATCCACATCCCGGTGGCACAAACATCTAGGGCATCCCTCTCTTCCAGTGGTCCAGAAAATAGTTCGTGATTTTAATCTTCCCGTGTCAAATAAACAAGATCATCTTCTTGTGTGTGATGCATGTCAGATGGCCAAAAGTCATCAACTTCCTTATCCTCGCTCAGTTAGTGAATTCAAAGCTCCTTTAGAGCTCATTTTCTCAGATGTTTGGGGTCCTGGACCCGTTTCTGTAGGCAGGCAAAAATACTATGTCAGTTTTATCGATGATTTCAGCAAGTTTAGTTGGATATATTTGCTCAAGAACAAATCTGATGTGTTTGAAAAGTTTCGTCTTTTTCAAGCTCATGTTGAACGCTTGTTTAATTGCAAAATTATTGCCATGCAAACAGATTGGGGTGGTGAGTATCAAAGTCTGAATTCTTTCTTTGAACGCATTGGCATAACTCACCACGTCTATTGCCCTCATGCACACCAACAAAATGGCTCCGCCGAGCGGAAGCATCGTCACATAGTGGAAGTTGGTCTTTCCCTCTTGGCCCATGCGTTCATGCCCTTAAAGTTTTGGGATGAAGCTTTCCTCACGGCTGTCTATCTCATCAACTGTGTTCCTAGCCGAGTCATCAAAAACCAAACTCCACTAGAACGTCTCTTTGGCACTAAACCCAATTATAGCTTTCTTCGCATCTTTGGTTGTGTCGTATGGCCCAATTTGCGCCCCTTCAATAAACACAAACTTGAGTTCCGCTCCAAGCAATGCGCTTTTTTGGGTTATAGTACTCTTCACAAGGGATATAAATGCTTAGACATCTCCTCTGGACGAGTCCATATTTCTCGCGATGTCGTGTTTGATGAACAAGTTTTTCCTTTTGCTAGTCTTCACCCAAATGCAGGAGCACAACTACGCAAAGAACTTGTTTTGTTACCCTCTCATCTCCTGCCATCACCAAACTATGTTCCAGGGGGAGTTGATGCTGCTGCTGGTTCCGTGTCGATGCCTAATACCCTTGATGAGGTGTCTGCTGATAGTGTCCAGGAATCAGGGCCGGCCGCCAATCGTGCAGAAATTAGCGAAGAAATCGATGAAAATGCTCATGATTTTATGCAGCAAACAGAAAACTATGCAGAAGATCCTGGTGCACGATCCGATGATGATTCTGGCGGGCGAATCCCCTCGGGATCGCGCGCTGCAGCCGCGTCAGGCGAATCCCCCACGGGATCCCTGCCCGCAGGCGCAGCAGGCGGGCCATCAGGCGGGGCAGGCGGTCGGCCAGGCGGGCCCGTTGTCGCCTTGTCCCCTGGTCGGGCCACTCCCACCTCGGTGCGGGCCGGGGCCTCCTTCGCGGCGAACGAGCACGGCCCACGTGGCCGCCCTGGTGTGGGGCGCGCTGGCTCGGGCGGGTCGGGCTCTTCGCCGCCCCTTGTGCCCAGTCTGTCGCCGCCGCATGGCAGGCCGTCTGCGGCCGAATCTCCTGCCGCCGAATCTCCACAGGAGTCCGTCTTTGGATCTGGTGCGGGATCCGGTGCGGCTGGCTCTGGATCTTCTGTGCCTGACAACGCCACCTCGGACTCTGCTGTTTCTGCCACACTCGATCGGCTGCACGTTCGGGCTGATCAGCCACCTCTGCCTCCTCCTCCACGTACACAAACCAGGTCTCAAAGTGGCATTGCAAAACCAAAAGTTTATAAAGATGGTTGTGTTCGCTGGGGATCTTTTTGTGCTGCAGGTGAACCAAGAAATTTGCAGGCTGCTCTTGGGGACCCAAAATGGAAGAAGGCGATGGATGAGGAGTTCTCTGCTCTTATGGACAACAAAACATGGCGCCTTGTTCCACCAGTCAGAGGGAGGAATGTGATTGACTGCAAATGGGTGTACAAGATTAAGCGAAAGTCTGATGGCACTATTGACAGGTACAAGGCTCGGTTAGTTGCCAAAGGCTTCAAGCAAAGGTACGGTGTGGACTATGAAGACACCTTTAGCCCTGTGGTAAAAGCTGCTACTATCCGTTTAGTACTTTCTATTGCAATTTCTCGAGATTGGTGCATAAGGCAACTAGATGTGAAGAACGCGTTTTTGCATGGTGTTCTGGAAGAGGAAGTTTTCATGAGGCAGCCTCCTGGGTATGAGAGCTCAGTCTCACCACGCCATGTCTGCAAGCTTGATAAGGCTCTTTATGGCGTAAAACAAGCACCAAGAGCCTGGTATTACCGTTTGTACTCCAAACTTCGGTCTCTTGGTTTTCTTGCTTCCAAAGGAGATACCTCACTATTCTTCTATCATAAGCATGGAGTAACCATTTTTATGCTGATATACGTTGATGATATTATTGTTACAAGCTCGTCATCCAAAGCAGTTGCAACTCTTCTCAGGGATTTGAGTATGGACTTTGCACTCAAGGACTTGGGTGCATTGCATTTCTTTCTTGGTATTGAGGTGAAAAAAGTTGCACGTGGAGTTCTTCTGTCGCAGGAAAAATATGTGCAAGAGATCCTTCAACGGATGGGCATGATTGGATGCAAACCTTCGCCTACACCCTTGTCTGTCTCTGAGAAGTTATCTCTTCATGATGGAGCCATCCTCACAACCGAAGACTCCACCAGGTATAGGAGCATTGTGGGAGCACTACAGTACCTAACTTTGATGCGGCCAGATATTGCATATGCTGTTAATAAGGTCTGTCAGTTTTTGCATGCTCCTACTACTGTTCATTGGACTGCAGTTAAAAGGATACTCAGTTATCTTCAAGGCACCAAGAGTCATGGTATTAAGCTCCACAAATCAGACTCCATGCTTGTTAGTGCGTTCTCCGATGCAGATTGGGCAGGCTGCCCTGATGACAGGAGATCTACAGGAGGTTTTGCAGTCTTTCTTGAAGGTAACTTGGTGTCATGGAGTGCTCGTAAGCAGGCGACCGTTTCCAGGTCAAGCACAGAAGCTGAGTACAAGGCTCTAGCTAATGCCACTGCTGAAGTAATCTGGGTCCAAAACATGTTGACAGAGTTGGGTGTTTCTCATCCCAAGGCAGCGTCACTGTGGTGTGACAATTTGGGTGCTACTTATTTATCTGTCAACCCTGTTTTTCATGCTAGGACGAAGCACATCGAGATAGATTATCACTTTGTTCGAGAACGAGTTGCAAATAAGCTGTTGAATGTTCGCTTTGTTCCTACTGGTGATCAGGTTGCAGATGGGTTTACTAGACCCCTTTCCTTGAGGCAGCTGGAGGCATTTCGACGCAATCTCAACTTAGATAAGTTGTGATTGAGGGGGGTGTTAAACATCTTGTACATACGGTCATACCGTATATGCGTGCGTACATGTTAGTTATTCTGTTGTAACATTAGTTGGGCTGTTGGGATTGAGTCCTATCCTAGATTGTGTCTTGTAGATCAATCCACAGCCCAACAACCTTGTAAATCTCGCATCATGTGCCTATATTAACACGTACGCGTCCCTGCTAATAGCACACGCTTGAGCCTCATCTTTCTACATGTCGAAATCTGTACAATATTTTCTGATGGTTTCATAGGAAAGTACGCACGTACAGAGTGAAAAAAGAGACTACAAGATGGATAAGATGTTAACTTGAAAACTAGTACAAGATGAAATACTCACCGGCGGTACTATTTTTACAACTTGATCAATCACCACCTATCCTGTAGTATCTTTCGTTGCGCTCCATCGTCCCTCGAAACCATCCGCGCCTTCTCGGAGCTTATCGTGCGTCTACCACATGTGGCGCGCCCTCGTCGACGCCCACAGGCTTCTCCTTGCCCACTCCACTCCTTCTCACGGACCCCTTTCCCCACGTCCTCACCAGCGACTTCAGGTGGTTGCGGCCCCAACACCTATCGTTGGATGTATCGGTGGTTGCTTTGTAACAAAGCGGGGGGAAACCCTTTTTCGTCGATAACAAGTCCTCCTTTTCATCGGCAACGGAAAATGCGTGTTCTTTGATTTTCACCAAGGTAAATTTTCCGAACTCTTTGAAATGTCGGGGTCCAATAGAATGTATGGTGTACAACAACAGATGGACGTTTCTAGCTGCGTATGTGCAGCAATTTTAGCAGTCAACTCAAGAAACTAAGCTTGATTTTCAGCTCAAGAACTCACAACGTGCATGCACGTTCGCCATAGATCTTTATAAATAGTCAAACTTTGTGCTGGCATATACTCCATCATGGACAGCTATTAGCATCAAAGCCGTATGGATTGATTTTTTTTTCTAAACTTTAATCCATGACGTGGGTTGCTGGAGGAAGGGCCTCACATGCATGCTTGGTCCAAGCACCTTAACTAAGAGACAGGGTAGAATTAACTACTATGCAAATCTTGATTATTGGCCTGGCAAATCTTGATTAACAATTGGTTGAAGTTGTGAACCATCAAGGCCGCGCATGAACTTCCATTATCTACCAAAACATGGCATTAGAAAATGGATATACGAATACAACGGTACAGCAAAAGGGATATACGTGACAGTACATACACATCTCAACAATTAGAGCCCTGAGACCTGCGTTTTCAGATCTCATCCACACACAAACGCTCACAAGGAGAGGTAGGGAGAGAGAAGCTCAATCGACACCGATGGAGTCCACGGCGGTGAGCATCGGCAAGTCTGTGCTGAAAGGAGCGCTTGGGTGCGCCAAATCCGCTGTCATGGAGGAGGTGGCCATGGAGCTCGGAGTCCAGCACGACAAGGCCTTCATCACGGACGGGCTGCAGATGATGCAGTCTTTCCTGATGGTGGCACACGACGATGAGCAAGATGACCACATCAACAAGGTGGTGACGACCTGGGCGAACCAGGTCCGCGACGTCGCCTACGACGTCGAGGATGGTCTCCAGGACGTCGTCCTCCGCGTCAACGGGCAAACCTGGTGGGGCATCCCTCGCGCGCTGCTCGACCGGCGCCATGTCACCGAGCAGATGAAGGAGCTGCGTGCCAAGGTGGAGGACGTGAGCCAGAGGAATGCACGCTACCGCCTCATTGACGGTGCGTCCAAAGCTCCCGACCTCTCCATCAACACCGCCGCCGATGATGCCATGCTCGGCGTTGATGAAGCAACAAGACATGCCATGAGTCAGCATGAATCAAGACCAGGGATAGATCTCGCCCAGCTGATCGTCAGGGTTGACCCGGGCTCGGGCTCGGGCCATATTGGAGTGATCGGAGTGTGGGGAACAAGTGGCACCGCTGGGCATACATCCATCATCCTGGAGGCCTATGACAATCCAACCATAAAAGTGAAATTTCCATGCCGCGCGTGGGTCAGAGTGACGCGGCCTTTCCAACCCGAAGAGTTTGTCCAAAGTATGGTGGAACAGTTTCAACAAACTTTTGTAGAGGTGACCGATTCTCCTTTGGAGCTGGAGCTGGAGCTGGAGGAGGCAAAGACGGGTCGAGAGTTGGCGCGCCAAGACGGCGCGCACGTCAACAACAAGAGGTACCTCATTGTGCTTACGGGCCTATCCACCATGGAAGAGTGGCACCAGATCAAGGCTTGCTTCCCCGAAAACAAAATGGGGAGCCAGATCGTAGTGTCCGCGGAGCGAGTTGAAGTTGCAAGCTTGTGTCCAGGCCAGAAAAGTATGGTTTCCAAGCTGAAGAAATTGTCTGCTGAGCAGACCATATATGCTTTCCACCAGCAGGTACTAGCTAGTTCAATTTTGGAAATAGCTTTTTGTTACTCTTTCATCTTGCTCCAAATCTTGGTTATCAAAAGCCGTTCGGATATGTCAACTTTAATACCCTCATTTATTTGTTTAGCTGTCACGCTAGCATTAGTATCCTACTATTATATAGATTAGATGCGTCTCTAGATATTAGCTGAAGGTTTTTTTTTTTCTCTTTTAGACATATCACCGAAAATATGGACCATTAAACACCTGCACAAAGCTAAATTATCTTGACGCGTTGTGGTCTTGTGGAACATTCCACGCAGATTAATTTGTGTTTTGGACAAGGTTAGCAAAGGTTGCCAACTGGGACCATTGTGGAACTTCTCTTGAGGACCCCGGTAACAGCCCCCTCACCAGTGACATATGCAATCTCCAAGATCAATCACCAACCCTGTATTTCTTGTTGATGCCGCTGCACCGTTCCATTGGAGAGGGATGGGGATGGGGATGCTGCCATCTAGTGTAGTACATGGATAATGTTGCGATGGTTTGATAAATTTGAAATTACAAGAACACTTTTGGCATACCTATTGCTAATGTGTAAATGAATTTCATGTTCTATTTGGTCATGTGAGTGCGATATTTTTTCATTAACTTTATATTCTGTTGTTGTACTGCTCAACTTTTGACATGATTAAGAATAATTTAGGCTCATGATCGTGTATGTTTTTCTTTACTAATTCCTCACCCGCTTTCAGAATTTATTGGCAAAATCAAACATGATGTGAGCAAAACTGACTTGTATACATGCCATTTGATCTTGATTTAAGGTTCATTGTGACTTTAATATTGTTGTCTGGCTTAGGAAAAATATATATGTTGAACTGATGCATATTATTATTTCGAGTGATTTATAGTTGAAAATGTGTCTTTTGTTTGTGTTCAGAGTTTTCAAGACACAACATATTCATCAAAGGCAACGTCGAGCTTAGTGTTACCCCACACCATTGAGAATGAGATACAAGAAGGCCAATCTTATTCTGAAGATGATGAAATGACAATGATCCAAGAGAGCCCCACACATACCAGTAATGTGCAAGGTCCCGTAGAAGAATTTCAGCTTATTGGGCGGGAGCAAGAAATATCTGATATTATTGAATTGATTCTAGAACACTCTAGCACCCAACAAATTCAGGTCATTGCAGTGTGGGGAAAGGGTGGTGTTGGGAAAAGCACTCTGATCAGAGCTATTTACCATAGCCAAGAGGTCAATCAAATGTTTGAAAAACATGCCTTTGTCACGGTCTTGCAACCTTTCAAGTTTGAGGAGCTCCTTAGCAGCTTAGCATTTCAACTAGATGCAAGGAAAGATGCTTCAACGAAAGTTGCAGACTTTACTGGATTGTTCGATGGGTGTTTGCAAGAAAAGAGTTGCTTGATTGTTCTTGATGACCTCTCGTCTACCATGGAATGGGATATAATATTGCCATGTTTGCTTGCAATGAATAGTCCAAGCTTGGTCCTTCTGACCACCACAAGGCATGAGGATATTGCTAAGCATTGTTGCAAAAACCCAAAGTGCATATGCCTGCTCAATGGTCTAGAAGAAAAGGGTGCATGTGACCTCTTCACAGAAAAGGTACTGAAAGAACACTACCCATATTATTCACTTTCTCAATTGCAAAAATTAATTTATAGTTCCCTTTATCTAGATCTTTGAAGTGTCATATTTCAGATTAGCATACTGTAAGCACAACACAACCAACCCCCTTTACAAGAGATAATTCAGAGTGGGTTGCAAGAACGTAAATTCGGCTATCATGTTGTAGGGCAATATTTAGGAATCATATACATTCGACATGCTAGCTATGAAACCAAAATACTGATTACATGAACCCATTTCCCGAGTTAGGCCAGGTTAGCATTAGCATCAAGCTGGCAAAATTCCATGACTTCACTACTTCTCTTACCAAATTATATGGGAACAATGTTTTGAAAGAATCATGTAACTATAATGAATACAATTTAATCAATTTTCCATATTTTTGAAACTACGTGCTCTCCAAACAGGTTGGTTTATGTACATGGTGCTAGAGAAGTACTTCTCCTTTTCCCCTTTTGTTCAAACCGAGCCAAATAACATAATCATCTTTCCGAGAATTACAAAAAAAATATACATAGAGAGAATTGATGGAAACATGCGTTGATGTTAAATTTGGTACAAAGTATGTCTGGGTGATGAACATGATAAGTTATAACTCAACTTGTTTTATAATAACAGATAGTGTTTCATATTTCAGTTTTAGAATTCTTACATACAGGACTATGTCCTAGTCACTCCAATTAAAAAAATAGATAATGAAAGAAATATTTTTAATTGCATTCCTGATGTTTATTACCAAGTCAATAGAAAACATAGCCTATTGCGTACTAGACACCCAAACATGCACATGATAGTCAAAAAAATAAACTCTGTACACTAGTTTCCATACACCTGACTCATCTTAATTACATAGTGGTCAAAACTAATTATATGTTAACCAATTGCAGGTATTTAAGGATAAAGCCACAGATTTGACTAAGCATTATCCTGAATTGGTTGAACCCGCAAATCTGATCCTAAAGAAGTGCAATGGACTTCCCCTTGCGATACTCACCATAGGTGGATTTTTGGCGGAACAACCAACAAAAACTGTCGGGGAGTGGAGGAAACTGGATCGATGTATCAGTCTGGAGATGGAGATGAATCCAAAGTTTGAGGGCGTAAAAACAGTCCTTATGAAAAGTTATGATGGCCTACCCTATTACCTCAAGTCCTGCATCTTGTACTTATCCATCTTCCTTGAAGATCGCACAGTTAGCCGGAGACGTTTGGTGTGCCGATGGGTTGCGGAAGGTTACTCAGAGGATACATCCACGGCGGAAAGATACTTCATGGAACTTCTAGAGAGAAGCATGATATTACCAACTCAGATTTCACTTTGCGGCATACAAGGAACTGACTCATGTCAAGTACATGATCCGATCCGTGATATCATCATAGAAAAGTCAATGGAGGAAAATCTTGTTTTCAGGCTGGAGGAAGGATGCAACTCAAACAACCAAGGCACATTCCGTCACCTTGCCATAAGCAGTAATTGGGATGGAGACGAAGGTCAGTTTGAGGCCACCATGAAGTTGGCATGTATACGGTCATTGACGGTGTTTGGCAAGTGGAGGCCATTTTATATTTCTGACAAGATGAGATTTCTTCGTGTGCTGGACCTCGAAGGAACTGAAGATCTAGCCGGTCATCACCTTGAGCACATTGGGAATCATCTTCATCTGAGATACCTTTCTCTAAGAGGGTGTGAAGGAATATATTACCTGCCAGATTCAGTGGGTAACCTGCGACAACTTGAGACACTGGACATCAAATATACAAGAATAACGAGGCTGCCAAGAACCATCGCCAAGCTTAGCAAGCTATGTCAACTGAAAGCTGGCAATGAATTCTATATCGGAGAAGAACGGCCATCACTAGCATGTTGTGTACCTTTCGCTTCTTGTTGCGCGATGGTCATACAAGCTTATGCTGTTAAGGTGCCAGTAGGGATCGGGGAACTGAAATCCCTGAACACACTGCGATGTGTGCACCTTGAATGGGAAAATGCCATCATACAAGAGATAGGAGTTCTCACCAACCTCCGCAAGTTAGGAGTGTTTGGCATTGACAGGGGTAATGGCCCGGAGTTTTGTTCAGCCATTTCCGGTCTCGGCCGCCTTGAATCTTTGTCTGTGCGGTCAGAGGTATGGGATTTATGTGACATCTTGAATGGCATATCCTCGCCTCCAGAAAACCTCCGGAGCCTCAAGCTTCTCGGTTGGATGGATGAACTGCCGCAATGGATCAAGCTGCTCCAGAATCTGGTGAAGATTAAGCTAGAATCCACCGAGGTGTCTATTAACGATGAAGACATGCGAATCCTTGGGAACCTACCAAACCTATCCATCCTGTCTATCATGGAGAAATCGTTCCAGAGTGCACTGCCTATCACTTTCCATAGTGGCCTTTTCAGAAGCCTCGTGAGGCTCGAGCTTGTCTACATGGACGTGGAGGTCGGATCGTTGGAGTTCGAGGCATCATCGATGCCCAAACTCGAGGTGCTGAACCTGCGGCTCATCGATTGTAAAATCGGCTTTTCTGGACTGGAATTTCTCCCAAGCATCAAGGAAGTGCGGCTCTTGGTCGTCGTTACCCCAACACTCATCGCACGAAAGGAAAACATGACCGAAGAAGAAGCAGAAGAGGAGGCAAGACACAGGGAAGACAAAGTGAAGGCGGACATGAGGAAGCAGCTCGCCAACAACGAAAACTTCCCCATTATGAACGAGCTAGGTCCACAAATTGTTTTCTGAACCTACTATGCTGCAAAGGAGATTCGACCCGCGGGCTTATGTCGGCGAGGGGTCTCGACTTGTTGGCCTACTTGCCAGTGTGTTTCTTTATGTTCCAGTTTGGGCGGCGGTTTTGTCTTATGTTGTGTGGTTTTTGAGTTTTAAGTTTATGTGTAATTGTTCATTTCATTTTCCTTGAACTGGCCTTGGGCAATAACTTTGTAACTGGACATCACTTCTACTTTGGCTTGCCATTACCTCTGTGTAGTTCTTCTTCAACCATATTTTTCGACAAATGTAATTCATGAACCTCATCAACTTGTTACCATTTGTTCAGAAGAATGCTTCATTATAGATGATTCCTGAACCTCATCAACTTGGTAGACCATGTAATGCCACTCATGTACTACTGAAACGCCATTAATTTGACATTACAGAAGTTCAGTATGGTAATTGCCACTCAGGTACTACTGAAACACCATTAGGCTAAGGGTACACATTGTCCTAGCTGGTTCTGCCTAGATGTTCATTGTCAATCAACATTTATACATGTGTGACATGCATCTGGAATGATTCAGCTTAGCTACCATACACAGACTTCCCGATTGAAAGGAGAATCGACAGAGCACGACTGACTGACCGAACTTGCTGCTCCCGGCTAATTAACTACGCGGAGGTGGTTCTCTCCATGCTGTTGGTCCGAGCGTTCTCCCGCATCTTCTCGACGATGTGCCGGCCCTTCTCCTCCACCTGCCGCCGCTTCTCCTCCAGCTTGTCCCCCATCTTCTTCCCCAGGTCCATCATCCGGCTCCGCCTCCCGCTCTTCTGCTTTGCGTCATTTCCAACAGAGCCCGCTGCTGCCGCCACCGCCTGCTGCTGCTGCTGCTGTTCCCCCGCGGGTATGATGGCCCTCAGGGAGGTGTACGGTGGGGATCCCGCCCTGCTGTCCGATGAGTCTGCCTGGAGCTTCTCCGTGGCCAGCAGCGGTTTCCTCGGCTCGGCGGTAGCATCCGGGTGAGGAGGAGAGGCGGTCTCAGCCAGGAGAGACTGCGCATGAGATGCTTCTGCAGGAGGGTCTTCGGCTGACTCGTCGATGGATTTCAGGGACTCCTCGCTCCCGGCTGAGGAAGCAGGCAGACTTGGTGCTCTGCTTTTGCTGATGGCATCCTCCTTGGGACCAGCTTCCTCAGGATGGGTTGGTGTGGCGGCTGCAACATGGCTTTTGGCCTCGGTGGGTTCGTGGTTGAGCCAGATATAAGGTCCCTCCTTGCGGGGCACCCAGTCGTCCTTCTCTGCCAGCATCCCTGGAATGGAAATGCATTCACAGTTTGGAAGCACCAAGCTATCACGGAGCGAAACCTGACACAGCATGGTGTGTTTCGCTGTTAGACATGCAAGTCAGCAAAGGAACAACATGTTCAGAGGAAGGTCGTGTTGTTTACCTTGATTCTGTTACCTATAAATGACGCGATGCGACTGTTGGTAATTTTCCTGTCTCCGACGGAAGATTCCAAGTCCCACTCCAGTTCAGGCATAGATGTGAATCCATACCAGAGTTGATCCGACGGAGGGGGCTTCAGATGTATGCGCAAGGTACCTCTAAAGGACGTGATTTTTATCGCCAGAGAAAGTGGAACCTGCAAGAAGAATGTAAGGGCACATTTGATCTTAAGTTTTTGACATTTCTATATGCTTAACACATCCATAGAATACATAGGTAAAAGTAAAAACACATGAATGGCGAGTCAGGAGACAATGAGGCGAGCAAACCTGTGAGACATGATCAGCTATTGAGTGCAACATATTTTTCAACCTTGATATATAAGTTGATGTCCATCCAGTGCTCTTGGACTGACTAGCATCTGATACAAAAGACCATAATGTCTTGATCACCAAATAATGTACATACAATCAATGTCGATGGATCATAATTTGAGCCCTTTTTATTAATATGATGTTTTGTTAGAATCACCAAGAAATAATAAATGCAGATACATGAAACCAGTATTCCCACATTGCATAGGAATACTCCTCTAATACAAAACTACTCCCTCCGTAAAGTAATATAAGAGCGTTTAGATCACTAAAGTAGTGATCTAAACGCTCTTATATTTCTTTACAGAGGGAGTATTAATCTAAGTTCTGATGCAAGCCTGAAATCATAAATCCTAGCAATGTCTATCTGAAGTCTGCTACAGGTATATACAAAACCAACATAGGGAACTAACATGTCAAAGACTCTGAATATAGGGGTTGATCAGGACATTTTGCAGAAAGACAGTGGCTCTCTTATCCTCTTAAGAATCATTTGGTCATTCGATAGAACAGGCATAGACAAGACTTCCAAGGAAGAATATAAAGTTTAAACAAACCTGCTTCGTCTTTTCCTTCCACTGAAGAAACTGAGTTCTGTGAACCTCTAAACTGGTTACCATACTGCTCAATACTCTCAAGAAGCTCTGAGTCAACCTCCCCATTAGAGTCTGTTCCGAAATTGGTTTTCATGAGGTCCTTTTGTAACTCTGGTTCCTCAACCTCAAGCCTCGTTTCAATGTCCAACAATATTCCGCCTGAATATTCAAAATCAACTTCAAAGGCCCACAGCTCATTTAAATCCAGTGGAAGAACTCTCATCGCATGCACATAAGGTGGAAGTTTTCCAAGGCTGAACTCCGTAAGTGTAATTTCACCCACATAAGCTGGGGTCCTCATGCTTGATAATGTTCGCTGTACAAATGGGAATCATGAATAAACAAAAAGGAAAGAACACACCGACAGATTTCTTTAACATTAGCAGTATAATCTAACCTGAATACGTGCTTTGATGGCCTTGTTTATCTCATCACTCATTTGAGCATCGAAAAAGAGCCGTGAGGATAGAAGGTTCCAACAGAGTGTACCTTCATCCACAACTTTATCATCTGCATTTACATCAGGAAAAGCTGGAAGCTGTCCAGTGTGACTCGAAGCAACAGTTGGGACACTGGGTTTTGCTGTATCTTGTGATGAGCTGCTACTGAACTTGTCCTCTTGCGGACCTAGTAAGGATTCAATAAATGGTGCACCCTGATAGCTGCGTATTTTATCTAACATCTTCCTTTCACCTTGTGTGGATGAAGTAGCACTTGTTTTACCCTCCACGGGAACCTTTGTAGATGCCTTCTTTGCTAGTTTTTTGAGGAAAAGACGGACTTTGGAAGACCCATCCGTCTTTATTTCACTGTCCATAACCTCATGATCCTCAGCAGAAATTGCTGTCGGCTTTAGGAAACACGGGTATTCGGCATTTAATGATGATATGTAATTACCGAACTCTTTGCTCAACTTAGCATGCCAATTCAATTTCTTCTTGTCAGCAGTAGCTGCAAGACGAAGTGCTTTACACCATGATTCCTTCTCCCATGAAGTCTCAGCATAAAGAAAGCACACCTTGCTTCCATTATAGATGTCAGATTCCTGGCTTTCCACTTTTATCGGATACCTCTTAGTCCTGAAAATAAGCAACAGTAGCACAATCACATATAGGTTAAGCATAATATTCTACCAGCTGTAGCCAAACAGCTTGATGAAAGGCACATAAAGTTGCTTGTCAAATACTTCTACTTGTCCTCTAAAATAGATTTCGTTCTTCCCTTCATCAAAAAACTTATGTACTTAATCTTTAGCTGATTGTAACATGTATGATTTACCTTCGAACCAAGACATTCAATGCAATTCATCAAATATACTTCTCAGATTTGTTTGGTACTCCCTCCGTTCGGAATTACTCGTCCAAGAAAAGAATGTATCTAGATGTATTTTAGTTGTAGATACATCCATTTTTATCCATTTTTGTGACAAGTAATTCCGAGTACTTAATAAGGCAAGCTCAAACTTAAATAGCTATTGTCTCAAAAAAATATTAACTAGCTTCACATTTATTTACACCTAGAAAAAGATGAATGATAATTTATTGATCACAGGTAAGCATTTTCATTTGTCTGGAGCACTGACCATTTGCGTGAGGACATGCTTGAAGCAGAAACAGCAACGATCGTGCAATTCAAAAGCTCAATTGTAGTTTCAGGGCCATCAGGACCAGACAAAGTAAGTGAGTGCCCTTTGATTTTAGCCGATTTCTTTGCAGGAAAAACCTCCACAATACTCTTCTTTTCCTTTGTCTCTTTGGGACCACCACTTGATAAGCGCTCATTACTAACTTTCGGTAGCTTTTCTGGCTCTAGTATCCACAGAGAGCCCTGTCAATATACGGCAGCAACGTAAGTAGGCTTGATCATTAGCGATAAAACATACAAAAGCTAAATGAAAAGCAATTGCATATCCTTCGAGCCAAAGCAATTTGATGAGAACTGAATGTAAAGTTAAGTAAGCCCTTCACTGGCCAAATTCATTTTGCATATTTTGTCTTCAACCATCTTATTCACAATCTAAGACGGATAGAGCATATTCATAAATACAGCCCTTGCATGGACAATAGAAATTAATTAACAATGTGTTTATAAAGAAAAAGGAATATCACGATGGTAACATAGTGACAGGCAAGATGTATTGTTAAGAACACGATAAAGCTAGTGTTATTGCGTCTGACTAAGGTCGATCCATATGTATATTGGTCAACAGCGACAATGAGACCTAACCAGTTCTGATAATCAGAGGCAAATTGCTGATAATCATGGTCAAGCCTCTTAAGTAGGTATCCTACTCGTAGAGTCCTTGACATAATAAGCAAAGGACTTCTGTACTCTACTACACGTGCATCCCCAAATCGCCTAATCTGAGTCATCCCATTCTTCAGATTTTAAAATTAGTGGCAAGAGCATCTAAGAGACGCCATCCAACAGAGACATAAAATGCATCCTTAAGTGTACTGCTCCGGAGATCTGACATTGCTACACCTAACAGCTACGCATGCTAAAGGATAACAGCATCACAACCCCAAGGTGCAAGTCACAGTCAGAAGCCATTAAAAACCCTGGGAATCTAACTAGTAGGCACATATATATGTATGAACACACAGTGGCAATTCCCACTCATGGATGGCATGATTTGTTTTAGTCACAACTGGGACTACATATAGTGATGCCAAAAAGGAACTACAATTTAACTTGCGAAGGTGACACTCAATTTCAATATGCTAAATAAAGATAAATACATCACAAGGATTGCGATCACCATCAGAAGTAGCTCACTGAGCACTACCCCAGGATACACCCAGACATTCGAAAAATAAACAGGTGGAATACATAAATACTCCCTCCGTCCCAAAATAAGTGACTCAACTTTTGTACTAAAGTTAGTACAAAGTTTAGTCACTTATTTTGGGACGGAGGGAGTAGCAAACTGCAGGCAGCGCACACAAGCATATAGCATAGAGTACATTGGCACCGTGGATCTACCAGCGGAACTCTGGCCACATACCCATGTCTAATTTGGCCAGCTGAGCCACTATAACTGGGGGCTTCGTGTGATTAACAGGAATGCACAGTGCAGTTGGTCCTCCCAGTCGACATCGAACAGCAACGCAGGTCTCCCCCAATTTCAACCACCGCAATTGGGGGAGGAAGAACTAGTAGCACGAATGCGCACTGTTGCTTCCCCCAATCAGCAGCAATCCAACCACCCCAAGCGAAGCTACTGCCACAAACTACGCGCGGTTTCGAGCTCGCAAACCGAACGAACCCTAGCCCCCGCATCTGCACGAAACCGGCAGCTGATCCCTAGCCCTCGCCGCATCTGCGCGGAGCTCCGGAGCAGTTGCCGCCGCGCACGAACGAATCGAGAAGCGGAGTAAGCTACGGCGGGGACGGGGGGCGTGTAGCGTGCTACTCACCTTCTTCTCGCAGGGGAACGGCTGCTCGCCGGGGAGCTCCTGGTCGCCGTCGGGCGGGGCCGAGTTCGCGGCGGCCTCCTGGCGGCGGAGGAGGCGGCGCGCGGCCCAGAGCAGCGCGGCCGCCTCGGCCGCGGCCAGCGCGAGCAGGCCGAGGAGGAAGCCCCACAGGAACCCCGCGGAGGCCATCCTCCTCCCGGCGGCGGCGGGGGCGGCGGCGCCGGCGGGGAGCGGCGAGGGGGAGGGACTGGAGTGCGAAAAGGGGAAAGCGGCGGGTGCTCGCCGCGTGAGGAGGAGAAAACGGACGGAACGCGTGGCGTGGAGGGGGAGCTGAGGAGGAGACGCCCTTTTTCTTTTCTTTTTCTCGCTTCCGGCCGCGCACCGCGTGGAGTTGCATGGCAGGTGGTTGGACGGGGGCGATGACGTGTGGGCCCGGGGGTGGTGGGGCCCGCGTGTCGGTGGTTGGGTGGGTGTGGGGCGGGCGCGGGTGGGGTGGCTCGGTTGCTTCGCCCCGTCGGCTTTGGAATTGGAATTGGAATGGAATTCCACGGTGGCTACGCGTTTTGTACGTACGGATTGTGTACGTGTGTACGAGATGAGCTCCCGGAGTATATCTGGCCATGGGCCGGGCCTAAAAAAGCCCACGGCAGAAAACTGAGGCCCAGGCCGTCCCAGGCCCTACCATCAGGCCTACTTTTCAAGCCCAAGCCCGACCCATCTGGTCAAAAGCCCTTAGGGCTTAGGGTCATGGGACGGGCCTCTTCCTTAACATGCCAATATGCCAAGCCCAAGCCCACTAGGCCCTGCTGGTGGGCTCAAAACTTAGGCCCAAGCCCGGCCCACAAGCAAGCCCGTCGGGCCTAGGCCATGGATTTTAGGGCCGGGCCTGGGTGGGCCGACAGGGCCGGGACTGAGATGGCCAGGACTATCCCGGAGTATACTGGCCACGGGATACCCGGCCCGACCTTGCCCACGGGCCGGGCCTAGGCCTAGATTTTGAGCCCGATGCCCTGGCAAGGCCGGGCTTGGGCTTGTCATTTTTGCAATTTAAGGAAGAGGCCTGGCCCGTGGCCTAACGGGTTTTTTAACTGATGGGCCAGGCTTGGGCCTCAATACTAGGCCGGGCCAGGCCTGGGCCTACGTTTTTCTGCTTCGTGCTTTGTTAGGTCCGGCATTAGTTATGGCCGCGTATATCTATGAGCTACGAGTTTTGTACATGGGCGTCGTATCTTTAAATCTTTTTTTTACGGTTCCGTATTTTAAACTTCACTCAGCTCTGTTAGATGATTGGAGCTCTGAGGCCGACTGGGGCGATCAATTTTGCCTGGATGGGCTCGATGGGCTGGGTGACCGGTGGTCCTTTTTGTTCAGTGTTTGGGGTGTGTGGCTGACGGCTGGGGTGTTGCATCCTCTTCATGTCGGTCGGCTGCAGTTTCATTGTTCGCATGCTGCCGGCACATCTACCTGTGTACAGTTGCATCGCACTGCCGCACATGCGAGACTATACTGTGTGGCAGAGAACGGCGGGGGGCAGAGCAGAAATATGATTGTTTGGGGGTGCTAATGGCTACTTTTTCCTTCAATCTTAAGGGCCTATTCTGATCTCCTCTAGCTTCTCAAAACTTCACAATTTTAGCTTCTCAGAGTAGCTTCTCACTCCAAGCAGAGATGGAAAATCCGTTCGGCTCGTTTTGCAGCTTCTCACGTCACTACAGCCCAGCTAAGAAGGTTGTGGCCTGTTTGGGCTAGTTGGGCCGACTGGAGGCAGCCCAAAATCAGCCTTGTAGAGGAGTGGTGAGGGAGCACAGTCGAGGGAACGAGGAACGATCTGTTTATCGAGCGTACCGGTTCGGCTGGTATGACTTGGCGGTGGCAGTTCGCTTGTAATATCGACCAGCTCCAGCTTCACAAATCGGTGGAGCTGGGCAGAGGCTGCTTCACGATTTTACACTGCGATCGATCCCTGCTTCCTGAAGCTAGCTTCTCGCTGCTTTTACGTTCGGCTCATATCTGCTCCAGGATTTTGTGAAGCGTGGAGCGGGAGGAGATCAGAACAGGCCCTAACCCCTATAAAAGATCTTTAGTGTTTTCTTCTAATCCGGTGAGG
>LR880971.1:803418425-803447494 GCA_904067115.1 Aegilops sharonensis | reverse complement strand
ATATCCCACTAGAAGTGCACGTAGCTCAGCCATTGCCACGATACCAACCCAAGTCTCCATCTTTCTTCCTCTCTTGCGGCGAGGCAAATGCCAGAGATAGAGACATAGGGGCTCAAGGAGCAGGCGTGCGCGCGAGTTGTGGGAGGATGTCAAGGCTCTCGTGCTCCATGCAGCCGGCAAGGACATGATTTAACCGCTCTGGACTGGGATGATTGTAGTCTCTAGACTGGGAGTTGTTGTAGAAAACTAGGTTGATTTTTGCCAACCTGATTATTTGATGTGTGGTAATGTAATGGGCTTGATGCCTGACGTTTTTTCTCATCCAGTATTTCTTCACGGGCTGTGCTAACGAACGGTGGGCCTGTTGGGCCTGTATTATGCCAGTATTTCTTTGTTAATTTGTCATCAAGTGAAATCTAGGGAACATAAGTTATCCTCATGTATCTCGTGTGATTTTTGCAACTTATCACATATTGTTCATAGATGCTTGCTTATGTGTATGGATATCAAGTGAAAGCTTTGTTTTAAATCATCTAAATTTTTTATTTCTCTTGGTGGCAGCATTAGCCATGAGTGATACATTTTCATGATAGCTAATGTATATTATTCTATGGCTAAGGTGTTGCTTGGAGGTTTATTCTATACTCTACCCCATGTGTCGTACCTTTCATGGGCCATTGGGCCTCTGCCACGTTTGTTCGTCCATCAATTAAAAACTCTCATAGTAAGGAGTAACTTAGACTAGTGTCATGCATACGACACTAGCATATGTTACATACAATCTACTCAATTTGTATAAACCTTTAAGTTTCCTCGGTGTGAGGAAGCCATCTGAGGGATGATGATAAAGAAATATGAAAGGGAAGAAAGATTGATGATCCACAAGTATAGGGAATCAATTATAGTCTTTTTGATAAGTAAGAGTGTCGAACCCAATGAGGAGCATAAGGAAATGACAAGCGGTTTCCAGTAAGGTATTCTCTGCAAGTACTGAAAGTAGTGGTAACAGATAGTTTTGTAGTAAGATAATTTGTAACAAGTAGCAATAGTTGTTGGGAAATGTAATAGAAAACAAAACAAAAAATCTCCCTACGATCACTCAGGAACAATATGAAGATGCATAACGGGTTGTGGTCAACGATCGCTACCGACTCCGGGAGTGCAGCGGAAGTAGACGAGTCGGTGTAGATGTACTTGGAGTCCCTCGAACGTTGATCACGATCCCGTGAACCGCTCACGAACGATCCCTCAAACGGATTGATTTTTTATTTATCCTTTCTTTTCTTAACTCGTGCGACAAATTGATTTTTTTCTTATGCTATATCTTTCTTTTTCTTTTTATCTTTTCTCGTTTCTTTTTTCTAGTTCCTTTTCGTTAAAATTTTCCCTTTTCAAATTCAATGAACTTTTTTTCAAATCTGATGATATTTTATTTCAAATTTGTGAACTTTTTAAACTATTTGATGAACTTCTTTTTGTAAAATGATGAACCTTTTCCAAATTCGGTGAAATATTTTCAAAATCAATGAACTTTTCCAAATTTAATGAATCTTTTATTAAAATCGATGAACAATTTTTCAGCTTGTGATTTTTTTTTCGAACTCGATGAACTTTCATTTCAAAACTGGTGATTTTTTTTTTCAAAATCGATGATAAATTTTTCAGTTTGTGAACTATTTTTAATTCGATGAACTTTTTTCAAATTTGATGAAGTTTTTTTCTAGTTCAATGAACTTTTCCCAAAACCGGTGAGCTTTTTTTTCAAAATTGGTGAACGTTTTTCAATTTGTGAACTTTTTTCGAATTCGATGAACTTTTTTCAAATTTGATGAACCTTTTTCAAAATTGGTGAACTTTTTTTTTTTCAAAATCAATGAAGGCCTTTCAATTTTCTGAACTATTTTCGAATTTACTGAACGTTTTTCAAATTCGATGAACTTTTTTTAAATTGGTGATCCTTTTTTTAATGTTTTAAAAATCGATGAACCTTTTTTTCAAAGTCAATAAATATATTGTTTTCACATTTTTGAAATTTTTCAAAATTTGGATGAACTTTTTATAATCTGTGTTTTTGTTATTTTGAATTGTTGTTTTTATGAATTATTGTTTTTTCTTAAAAATTCAGTACTCAGTGGTTGACTTTGTCTAGGGGTGACCGGTCAACCATAAACTGATCGATCTAGGAAGCCGGACGAAGCGCGCGTCCTCAGTGATCCTGTTCGCCTTTTTATTGGGCCGGCCCATGTACCCAGCAGCGTGGGCGCTGGTTTAGCCTACTGGCGCATAAGGCGCCAGTGAGGAGGTCTCCGGCCAGATAGCGGCCAGTCTGGGACGTAGGGCCAGTTCTTTTGCTAGCTTTTTGGGCTTCTCATTCATCTTGCTAAAGATCAGGGTAAAAATAATACTAAGACACTGCTGCAGACAGGAAAAAATGGTGCAAGAGACTGCCTTCTTACTACAAAATAAAATGATTGCGGAAGCATTCTATGCATTCTACAAAATACATATTAAGATTTCAGAAAATTTTGTTCGCACTCGAGGATAAGTCTAAATAAATATCACTATCCATACTAAGATTTTATACTGCTTTGGACATCATTTTTTAACCATTCTCATAAATCCAATATGCTTCAGAAAGTTTGATTCATTTTTCATTTAAATGTATTTAACCAAATGCTTTTAAATACTATAATGTAAGAAATACAAATGACATGTCTTCTCGGATTAATTCGTAACACTAACATGAATATATGTGTGTGTTTTCTTAAATATCTTGATAGAGATAAGTATATGCCATAGTAAATATCTCAATATTTTTTTCTAGTTTATGACTAGATATATACCCAAACAGAAAAATCTAGATTATACATGTTTTTTTTAGGAAGGCCATAATAACTACCTTTATTATTAAATAAAAAATACAAGTTATTTATGACGAGACTTTAATTGAGTCGTTAGTATCCAATTTCTTTTCCAATCAAATAGATTTATATATTTCGATTTGGTTGACTAATATATGATGACACATGTCTACTTGGTACCCAAGTCCTCGAAGCGGTCCCAGCTGTACTGGCCGTTGAGAAGCATCGGTCGTCGATGTCGACGCGGGGCACGTCGCGCACGTCCGCGACAGCACGCACGTCCGCACGCCCTGCTGGGAGCAGAGGTAGGAGAGTATGACGTGCAGGAGGCAGTCCGGCAGGTCGCCCAGCCGGTCGGCGGCTTCGACGCGGCGGCGCTTCCTCCTGGTACCGCTGTCCATGACGATCGGATCACCCGCTTGGAGTTGGCGGGTGGCTGCTTACACGTCACGTTTCGTGGGATTCGTGGCGTTTTGGTAACTCGCAAGAGCATCTCCAACAGCCGCGCTGTACTAGCGCCGCGCCGTAAACTAGACCGTTTTAGCGCGCGCGCAACACCGCGGGTCGCTCTAGCGGGCACGTAAAAACGGCGCGCGCGCTATCACGAGTTGGGCGCGCGGTCGAAATCACTATCCCGCGCGGTGTATTTCGGGCGCCTGCTACAGCGCGCGGCACACTCGACCGCTCGCGCCGCACTCTCTCCTCTCCTCCTCCTACGCCCCGCGCGCGCCGGCGCCCTGCCACCCATGGACGCGCACACCGGCACCCCGCTCACCCCGCTGTACAGCCGCGACCCCGGCGCCGCCGTCGCCGCCGCCGGATACCCTAGCGCGGGGAGAGTTGGCGGCGCCACCGCCGGAGCTCCCCCGAGCGTCGGCCTCGCGCGCAGCCTCTTCTTGCCGCCGCGGATGACCACTGCGACGGGTGGCGTCGCGTCGGCGCCGTCCCGTGCCGCCGTCGCACCGTCGAAGCTCCCCAATGCGGCGCGGCCGAAGAAGGGCAAAACTTCGGCGAAGAAGAACAAGGCGGCGGACGGCTCCAGCAGCACGAAGGCGAGGGGAAAGAAGCTTGCAGGGCGTTCGACGGCCGCGGCGGCTACCAAAGCGCCGGCGAGCTCACTCGTTGAGCCGGCTGCCGACGTGCACCACGTGTTCGACGAAATGCCCCCAAGGTGAAAAAAATTCCAACTTTTATTTTCTTGTTGTTTTTTCAATGCATCATCACATATAGATAGCTTATTTGCATTGTTCAAAAAACTTTGTAGTCTCAATGATGATGCATACATGTCAACTATGGGTGTTGGGTCCAACAATTCGCATTGGTCTCAAACCAATGACATCCATTTGGAAGACCATGAGTTTGAGGTGGACGAGGAGGGTGAGGGCATTGTCGACGCGCCGAAAGGAAGAGCGGGCAATTACAGCACCAACGATGGCAAGTTACTTTGCAATACTTATTTGCACGTGTCGAGGGATCCATCCATTTGAGGTAATCAAAGTAGAGATGCGTATTGGGGGCGAATGAAAGAATACTTTGATGATCACAACGTGAGTGGAATTGACCGCTCTGAGAGATCACTTCGGTCCCGAGGGTCCACAATCAACTCGGATTGTCAAAAGTGGGCGGCCGCACAAAAGTCAGTTGACAAGATTAACCCAAGTGGCACAAATGAGGATGATAGAGTAAGTGGCATCTCATATATGTTCATCTCATACTTGTTTTTGGTGTCCGAAGTGCTAACTTGTTTTGTTTTTCTTGTAGTTCAACATTGCACAAAACTTGTTCAAAGAAGAGACGAGGACAACCAAGAAGGGGAAGATCAAGAAAGGAAGGGTCTTTACCTTGCCTCATTGCTATGAAGTGTTAAAGGATGATGAGAAATGGAAGAAGCGTGATGGTTTGGATGATTTGCATTTGAGCAACAAACGCAAGCGAACAATTGAGTTGGATGATGATGAGGAGGAGGATGATGCATCAAGTGATGACGGCAAGAGAAGCCCCACACCCAACTCGGTTTCATACTCGAAGCCAAAACGACCGGATGGGTGCAAGAAAGGCAAAACCGAAAAGAAGAAGAGGAAAGGAGATGATGAGCTCAAAAATGCTATGGAAGCTATTGTGAAGGCAAGAAAAGAAGCCAACGAGGTGAGGAAAATGGCAAGGAACCAAGATGCCGCGGCTGAGGAGAGGAGGTTGGCGGCCGAGGAGAGGAGGGTGGCCGCCGAGGAGAGGAAAGTGGCATTGGAGAAGAGGAAGGTGGGCATGGAGGAGCGATCAAGGTTGTTGGAATGGGAGAAGCACTTGTTCTTCTTGGACACATCTTTGTTCAATGATGCGCAAAACGAATATGTCAACCTTGCCCGTGAAGAAGTCTTGATCCAAAAAAGAGGCATGATCCGCGCCATGGGTGGCAGTGGCCTCGGCGCCATGGGTGGCGGTGGCCTTGGCGCCATGGGAGGCATGGATGGCTTGGGAGCCATGGGAGGCATGGGTGCACCTCCGGCCGCCATGGGAGGCATGGGTGGCTTTGGAGCACCCTCTGACAATATGGCCGCCATGGGAGGCATGAGTTTCGCTTCTCTTATGGGAGGCATGGGTGCACCTCCGGCCATGGGAGGCATGAGTTTCGCTCCTCACACACATTCCCATAAAGATGCCGTTGAAGATCTTGCCAACATCGTCGGAGCTTCACGTGATGCGATGCGTGATGAGGATAGGGAGGAAGATTCATCTTCGGAGGCGGACGAATCGTCTTCGGAAGATGAGGACGAAGACGAGGAAGATGTTTTGATGTGTCTTTCATTTATGTCTTGAACTTTAGTTTGCATTTTGAACTTGGTTGGATGAACTTGTGGGCATGAACTTTTATTTTCGTTAACTTGTTTGTGACAAATTTCACATGTTCATTGTATTTTGATGATTGTTTCAAACTTATTTTGTGACTAAAATGATATGCCCGGCGAGTCGCGCCTTGTATTTTTACGCGCTGCTGGAGCCAGCGCTGGCGGCCGCGCTAAACCAGCCGAAGCGCGCGTGGCAAACAGGTTTTTTACGCACGACGCATAGCGCGGCTGTTGGAGATGCTCTAACGACAGCCGGAACGCGGCAGGACTTTTCGACGGGATGGAGTTGCCTTGTTGACTCTTCAGTGAATGCTCAAGTGCGGGTGAACGCCGCGCGTGAACCAAAACAAGGCAATTCTAATCTTACCATGGCAACGAATAGGGTATGAGACGGGTAAAGTGGACTTTTTTAAACGACGGGTATGAGACGGGCAATACTATATCCCAAAATCTTCAAAGTGCAGTGCAAGCGCACTTTTTTAAGAAAACGAGCGGCCGGGCTTCACAGATATTGCATGTGTTGTTTTTTCATCTGCTAATGTATGTTGGTACTAGCATTAAATGTGTTCGTACTTATTAGTTTGGTTTGAAAGAAACAACTTCACGCACAATTATTTTGGTTTTTCGAATTTTAAAAAAGTCATATCTTTCAAATCGCGCGTTGAATTTAGATCTCGCATGGGTATGTTTTGATAATTTTTTTTGATGTCAACTTTGTTGCCATATTGTGCAACTTCAGTGCTGCATTGTACAACTTTAGTACTACATGGTGCAATATTTTCAAAACCAGTTTTTGAAGTTGCAACCTAGCAACCATGAAAACTTGATGTGCAACTAGTCTACTGTCCCAACCAACTATGTAGTAGTCGATGGGCAACCCTTTGTCCCTACTTATGGATGTGTAGTCTTTTTTATAGTGGACACACCCTTCCCCACCTGTGCAACATAGTCTGTTGTTTGAGCCAACTTCCTATTACTCAATGTGCAACTCCTTCCCCTCCCTACTTGTGGATATTTAGTTTCAGTTGGCGGGGGCAACAAACGGAGCTACACAAAGTCAACTAGGCAGTTGGTCAGAGCATCATATAAAGTTACACATCTCACATGCATAGATAGTTGGATGGCGAAAATTCCATATTCATGAGGATAGTGAAAAGTTACATATTCATGAGGGCAGTAAAAGTTCCATATAAACGGGGAGTTAAAGTTATACATCCCACTAGAGGGGTGGTTCCGAGTCTAGTAGGGAAAATACACATCCCACTAGAGGGGTGGTTCCGAATCTAGTAGGGAATTTTTTTATCTCAAATTAATAACAGATGAATGAGTATAGACAATTATGTCAATTTAAATTGACAACTGAAAAAAAAACTTTAACATAGGTTCACAAGCTCACGACACACTTCACCAAATAACATCCGACAGATAACATGTCAGTATAAATAGGTAGGGTATGGGTACCTACCTACCCATGACTTATAGGGGATGGGTACTACTATGGGTGTAAAATTGTGCCTATATCCTGCACATAAGAGTACGGTATCCACGGGTATCTGTATCCATGGGTAAAATTGCCATCCTCACTCCATTTCGCCGGAAACGGCAAAAGAAACCTCCACGCGTGCGCTCTCTAAAACGTGATGCGTTCAAATGTGCCGCTGACCTGCCCTCGCACCTAGATCCTCCAAATGAGTCATTATGTACAGCACTGTGACTCACACAACCTGATAATGGGCATCAAACAGGTGGTTTTTGATGATAGGAAACCTGGCAACCAAGGGAAGAAATGGTGAGATCTTATTATGGATACAAGCAATTCAAACATAACAATCATCAACCCAGCGAAACATACATAACAACCAACAAGTGGTAATCAACCTGAATCTATATGACACCAGCTTGTGAGATGTCACCCAGCTTATGTTGGGGAACGCAGCAGAAATTCAAAATTTTCTATGCATCACCAAGATCAATTTATGGAGATTCTAGCAACAAGAGAGGGAGAGGATGAGCATCTTCATACCCTTGAAGATCGCTAAGCGGAAGCGTTACAAGAACGCGGTTGGTGGAGTCGTACACGCAGCGATTCAGATCGCGGTCGATTCCGATCTAAGCTACGAACGGACGGCGCCTCCATGTTCAACACACATACAGCCCGGGGACGTCTCCTCCTTCTTGATCCAGCAAGGGGAGAGGAGAAGTTGAGGGAGAACTCCAACAGCACGACAGCGTGGTGGTGGTGGAGCTCGTGGTTCTCCAGCAGGGCTTCGCCAAGCACTACGGAGGAGGAGGAGGAGGTGTTGGAGGAGGGAGAGGGCTGCGCCAGGGGAAGGGTGCGGCTGCCCTCTCTCTCCCTCACTATATATAGGGGAAAGGGGGGTGGCGGAGGCGCCCTAGGGTTCCCTAGGGGAGGGGTGGCGGCCACAGGGGAAACCCTAGATGGGTTTGGGTGCCCCCACCCCTAGGAACTTGCCCCCCAAGCCGGGAGGGGTGGCTGCCCTAGGGGAGGCGCTCCCACCTCTCCACGTTACGTGAGATGGGGTGGGAGGGGCGCACAGCCCCTTAGTGGGCTGATGTGCCCCCTCCCCTTGGCCCATAAGGCCCCCAAACGCTTGCCGAGGCCTCCGAAACACCTTTTGGTCACGCTGGTCGTCACCCGGTACTCCCAGAACAATTCCGGACTCCAATACCCTTCGTCCAATATATCGATCTTCACCACCGGACCATTCCGGAGTTCCTCGTCACGTCCGAGATCTCATCCGTGACTCCGAACAACCTTCGGTAACCACATACTATTTCCCATAACAACTCTAGCGTCACCGAACCTTAAGTGTGTAGACCCTACGGGTTCGGGAACCATGCAGACATGACCGAGACACCTCTCCGGCCAATAACCAATAGCGGGATCTGGATACCCATGTTGGCTCCCACATGTTCCACGATGATCTCATCGGATGAACCACGATGTCGGGGATTCAATCAATCCCATATACAATTCCCTTTGTCAATCGGTATGTTACTTGCCCGAGATTCGATCGTCGGTATCCCAATACCTCGTTCAATCTCGTTACTGGCAAGTCACTTTACTCGTTCCATAATGCATGATCCCGTGACTAACTACTTAGTCACATTGAGCTCATTATGATGATGCATTACCGAGTGGGCCCAGAGATACCTCTCCGTCATACGGAGTGACAAATCCCAGTCTCGATTCGTGCCAACCCAACAGACACTTTCGGAGATACCTGTAGTGCACCTTTATAGCTACCCAGTTACGTTGTGACGTTTGGTACACCCAAAGCATTCCTACGGTATCCGGGAGTTGCACAATCTCATGGTCTAAGGAAATGATACTTGACATTAGAAAAGCTCTTAGCAATCGAACTATACGATCTTGTGCTATGCTTAGGATTGGGTCTTGTCCATCACATCATTCTCCTAATGATGTGATCCCGTTATCAATGACATCCTATGTCCATGATCAGGAAACCATAACCATCTATTGATCACCGAGCTAGTCAACTAGAGGCTCACTAGGGACATGTTGTGGTCTATGTATTCACACATGTATTACGGTTTCCTGTTAATACAATTATAGCATGAACAATAGACAATTATCATGAACAAGGAAATACAATAATAACCATTTTATTATTGACTCTAGGGCATATTTCCAACAGTCTCCACTTGCACTAGAGTCAATAATCTAGTTCACATCACTATGTGATTGTAATGAATCCAACACCCATGGGGTTTGATCATATCTCACTTGTGAGAGAGGTTATTAGTCAACGGGTCTGAACCTTTCAGATCCGTGTGTGCTTTACAAATCTCTATGTCATCTTGTAGATGCAGCTACCACGCGCTACTTGGAGCTATTCCAAATAACTGCTCTACTATACGATCAGTTTACTACTCAAAGTCATCCGGATTAGTGTCAAAGTTTGCATCGACGTAACCCTTTACGACGAACTCTTTTACCACCTCCATAATCGAGAAAATTCCTTAGTCCAGTAGTTATTAAGGATAAGTTTGACCGCTGTCATGTGATCCATTCCTGGATCACTCTTGCACCCCTTGATTGACTTCATGGCAAGGCACACTTCAGGTGCGGTACACAACATAGCATACTGTAGAGCCTAGGTCTAAAGCATAGGGGACGACCTTCGTCCTTTCTCTCTCTTCTGCCGTGGTCAGGTCTTGAGTCTTACTCAATACTCACACCTTATAACACATCCAAGAACTCCTTATTTGCCGATCTATTTTGAACTCCTTCAAAATCTTGTCACGGTATGTGTTCGTTTGAAAGTACTATCAAGCGATCTTGATCTATCCTTATAGATCTTGATGCTCAATGTTCAAGCAGCTTAATCTAGGTTTTTTATTGAAAAACACTTTTCAAATAACCCTATATGCTTTCCAAAAACTCTACATCATTTCTGATCAACAATATGTCAACAACATATACTCATCAGAAATTCTATAGTGCTCCCACTCACTTCTTTGGAAATACAAGTTTCTCATAAACTTTGTATAAACCCAAAATCTTTGATCATCTCATCAAAGCGTATATTCCAACTCCGAGATGCTTACTCCAGTCCTTAGAAGGATTGCTGGAGCTTTGCATACTTGTGAGCATCTTTCAGGATTTTCAAAACCTTCTGGTTGTATCACATACAACCTTTCCTCAAGAAAATCGTCGAGGAAACAATGTTTTGACATCCTATCTGCAAGATTTCATAAATAATGCAGTAACTGCTAATATAATTCCAACATACTATTAGCATCGCTACGAATGAGAAAGTCTCATCGCAGTCAACTCCTTGAACTTGTTGGAAAACATCTTAATGACGAGTCGAGCTTTCTTAATGGTGATACTTACCATCATTGTATGTCTTCCTTTTAAAATCCATCTGTAATCAACAGCCTTACGACCATCGAGTAGTTCTTCCAAAGTCTATACTTTGTCTTCATACATGGATCCTCTCTCGGATTTTATGGCCTCGAGCCATTCGTCGGAATCCGGGCCCACCATCGCTTCTCCATAGCTCGTAGGTTCATTGTTGTCTAGCAACATGACCTCTAAGACAGGATTACGTACCACTCTAAAGTAGTACGCATCCTTGTCGACCTACGAGGTTTGGTAGTGACTTGATCTGAAGTTTCATGATCACTATCATTAGCTTCCACTTCAATTGGTGTAGGCGCCATAGGAAAAACTTCTTGTGCCCTGCTACACACTAGTTGAAGTGATGGTTTAATAACCTCATCAAGTCTCCACCATCCTCCCACTCAATTCTTTCAAGAGAAACTTTTCCTCGAGAAAGGACCCATTTCTGGAAGCAATTACTTTTGCTTCCGGATCTGAATTAGGAGGTATACCCAACTGTTTTTGGGTGTCCTATGAAGATGCATTTTATCCGCTTTGGGTTTGAGATTATCAGGCAAAACTTTTTACTTAAGCGTCACAGCCCCAAACTTTTAAGAAATGACAGCTTAGGTTTCTCTAAACCATAGTTCATACGGTGTCATCTCAACGGAATTACGTGGTGCCCTATTTAAAGTGAATGCGGTTGTCTTTAATGCCTAACCCATAAATGATAGTGGTAATTCGATAAGAGACATCATGGTATGCACCATATCCAATAGGGTGCATTTATGATGTTCGGACACATCATCACACTATGGTGTTCCAGGCGGTATAAGTTATGAAACAATTTCCACAAGGTCTTAATTGTGTACCAAACTCGTAACTCAGATATTCATCTCTATGATCATATCATAGACATTTGATCCTCTTGCCACGATGATCTTCAACTTCACTCTGAAATTGTTTGAACCTTTCAATAATTCAGACTCGTGTTTCATCAAGTAAATATACTCAGAATCTACTCAAATCATCTGTGAAGTAAGAGCATAATGATATTCACTGCGTGCCTCAGCACTAATTGGATTGCACACATCAAATGTGTTACTTCCAACAAGTTGCTCTCTTGTTTCATCTCACTGAAAAACGAGGCCTTTCAGTCATGTTGCCCATGTGGTATGATTTGCATGTCTCAAGTGATTCAAAATCAAGTGAGTCCAAACGATCCATCTGTATGGAGTTTCTTCATGCATATATACCAATAGACATGGTTCGCATGTCTCAATCTTTTGAAAAACGAGTGAGTCCAAAGATCCATCAACATGGAGCTTTTTCATGCGTTTTATACCAGTATGACTCAAATGGCAGTGCCACAAGTATGTGGTACTATCATTACTATCTTATATCTTTTGGTATGAACATGTGTAGCACTACGATCGAGATTCAATAAACCATTCATTTTAGGTGCAAGACCGTTGAAGGTATTATTCAAATAAACAGAGTAACCATTATTCTCCCTAAATGAATAACCGTATTGCGATAAACATAATCCAATCATGTCTATGCTCAACGCAAACACCAAATAACAATTATTTAGGTTTAACACCAATCTCGATGGTAGAGGGAGCATGCGATGCTTGATCACATCAACCTTGGAAACACTTCCTACACACATCGTCATCTCACCTTTAGCTAGTCTCCGTTTATTCCGTAGCTCTTTTATTTCGAGTTACTAACACTTAGCAACCGAACCGGTATCTAATATCCTGGTGCTACTAGGAGTACTAGTAAAGTACACATTAATATAATGTATATCCAATATACTTCTGTCGACCTTGCCATCCTTCTAATCTACCAAGTATTTAGGGTAGTTCTGCTTCAGTGACCGTTCCCCTCATTACAGAAGCACTTAGTCTCGGGTTTGGGTTCAACCTTGGGTTTCTTCACTAGAGCAGCAACTAATTTGCCGTTTCATGAAGTATCCCTTCTTTCCCTTGCCCTTCTTGAAACTAGTGGTTTTACTAACCATCAACAATTGATGTTCCTACTTGATTTCTACTTTCGCGGTGTCAAACATCGCGAATTGCTCAAGGATCATCATGTCTATCCCTGATATGTTATAGTTCATCACGAAGCTCTAGTAGCTTGGTGGCAGTGACTTTGGAGAACCATCACTATCTCATCTGGAAGATAACTTACACTCGATTCAAGCGATTGTAGTACTCAGACAATCTGAGCACATGCTCAACGATTGAGCTTTTCTCCCTTAGTTCGCTGGCTTTAAAAACTTGTCGGAGGTCTCACACCTCTTGACATGGGCACGAGCCTGAAATCCCAATTTCAGCTCTTGGAACATCTCATATGTTCCGCAACGTTTCAAAAATGTCTTCGGTGCCTCAATTCTAAACCGTTTAACATTACGCACTGAACTATCACGTAGTCATCAAAACGTGTATGTCAGATGTTCGCAACATCCACAAACGATGCTCGAGGTTCAGCACACCGAGTGGTGCATTAAGGACATAAGCCTTCTGTGCAGCAACGAGGACAATCCTCAGTATACGGACCCAGTCCGCATAATTGCTACTGTCAACTTTCAACTAAATTTTCTCTAGGAACATAACTTAAATAGTAGAACTAAAGCGTAAGCTGCGACATAATTTGCAAAAACCTTTCGACTATGTTCATGATAATTAAGTTCATCTGATTATTTAATGAACTCCCACTTAGATAAACATCCCTCTAGTCATCTAAGTGATACATGATCCGAGTCAACTAGGCCGTGTCCGATCATCATGTGAGACAGACTAGTCATCATCGTTGAACATCTTCATGTTGATCGCATCTGCTATACGACTCATGTTCGACCTTTCGGTCTCTTGGGTTCCGATGCCATGTCTGTACATGCTAGGCTCGTCAAGTCAACCTAAGTGTTTTGCATGTGTAAATCTGGCTTACACCCGTTGTATGCGAACGTTAGAATCTATCACACCCGATCATCACGTGGTGCTTCGAAACAACGAACCTTCGCAACGGTGCACAGGTAGGGGAAACACTTTCTTGAAATTTTATGAGGGATCATCTTATTTATGCTACCGTCATTCTAAGCAAATAAGATGTAAACATGACAAACATCACATGCAAATCATAAAGTGACATGATATGGCCAATATCATCTTGCGCCTTTGATCTCCATCTTTCAGGCGCGGCATGATCACCTTCGTCACGGGCATGACACCATGATCTCCATCATCGTGTCTTCACGAAGTTGTCTCGCCAACTATTAATTCTACTACTATGGCTAATGGTTAGCAATAAAGTGAAGCAATAACATGGCGTTTTCAATGACACGCAGGTCACACAATAAATTAAGACAACTCCTATGGCTCCTGCCGGTTGTCATACTCATCGACATGCAAGTCGTGATTCCTATTACAAGAACATGATCAATCTCATGCATCACATATATCATTCATCACATTATTTTGGGCCATATCACATCACATAACATACCCTGCAAAAACAAGTTAGACGTCCTCTAATTGTTGTTGCATGTTTTACGTGGCTGCTACGGGTTTCTAGCAAGAACGTTTCTTACCTACGCAAAGCCACAACGGTGATATGCCAATTTCTATTTACCCTTCATAAGGACCCTTTTCATCGAATCCGATCTGACTAAAGTGGGAGATACTGGCACCCGCTAGCCACCTTATGCAACAAGTGCATGTCAGTCGGTGGATCCTGTCTCACGTAAGCGTATGTGTAAGGTCGGTCCGGGCCGCTTCATACCACAATGACGCTGAATCAAGATAGGACTAGTAACGGTAAGCAAATCATACAAACCATCGCCCACAACTACTTGTGTTCTACTCGTGCATAGAATCTACGCAATAGACCTAGCTCATGAGGCCACTGTTGGGGAACACAGCAGAAATTCAAAATTTTCTACGCGTCGCCAAGATCAATCTATGGAGATTCTAGCAACAAGAGAGGGAGAGGATGAGCATGTTCATACCCTTGAAGATCGCTAAGAGGAAGCGTTACAAGAACGCGGTTGGTGGAGTCGTACACGCATCGATTCAGATCGTGGTCGATTCCGATCTAAGCGCCGAACGGACGGCGCCTCCGCGTTCAACACACGTACAGCCCGGGGACATCTCCTCCTTCTTGATCCAGCAAGGGGAGAGGAGAAGTTGAGGGAGAACTCCGATAGCATAACGGCGTGGTGGTGGTGGAGCTCGTGGTTCTCCAGCAGGGCTTCGCCAAGCACTACGGAGGAGGAGGAGGTGTTGGAGGAGGGAGAGGGCTGCGCCAGGGGAAGGGTGCGGCTGCCCTCTCTCCCCCTCACTATATATAGGGGGAAGGGGGGTGGAGGAGGCGCCCTAGGGTTCCCTAGGGGAGGGGTGGCGCCCACAGGGGAAACCCAAGACGGGTTTGGGTGCCCCCACCCCTAGGAACTTGCCCCCCAAGCCGGGAGGGGTGGCTGCCCTAGGGGAGGCGCTCCCACCTCTCCACGTTACGTGAGATGGGGTGGGAGGGGCGCACAGCCCCTTAGTGGGCTGATGTGCCCCCTCCCCTTGGCCCATAAGGCCCCCCAACGCTTGACGAGGCCTCCGAAACACCTTTCGATCACGTTGGTCGTCACCCGGTACTCCCAGAACAATTCCGGATTCGAATACCCATCGTCCAATATATCGATCTTCACCTCCGGACCATTCCGGAGTTCCTCGTCACGTCCGGGATCTCATCCGGGACTCCGAACAACCTTCGGTAACCACATACTATTTCCCATAACAACTATAGCGTCACCGAACCTTAAGTGTGTAGACCCTACGGGTTTGGAAACCATGCAGACATGACCAAGACACCTCTCCGGCCAATAACCAACAGCGGGATCTGGATACCCATCTTGGCTCCCACATGTTCCACGATGATCTCATCGCATGAACCATGATGTCGGGGATTCAATCAATCCCGTATACAATTCCTTTTGTCAGTCGGTATGTTACTTGTCCAAGATTCGATCGTCGGTATCCCAATACCTCGTTCAATCTCGTTACTGGCAAGTCACTTTACTCGTTCCATAATGAATGATCCCGTGACTAACTACTTAGTCACATTGAGCTCATTATGATGATGCATTACCGAGTGGGCCCAGAGATACCTCTCCGTCATACGGAGTGACAAATCCCAGTCTCGATTCGTGCCAACCCAACAGACACTTTCGGAGATACCTATAGTGCACCTTTATAGCCACCCAGTTACGTTGTGACGTTTGGTACACCCAAAGCATTCCTACGGTATCCGGGAGTTGCACAATCTCATGGTCTAAGGAAATGATACTTGACAGAAAAGCTCTTAGCAAACGAACTATATGATTTTGTGCTATGCTTAGGATTGGGTCTTGTCCATCACATCATTCTCCTAATGATGTGATCCCGCTATCAATGACATCCTATGTCCATGATCAGGAAACCATAACCATCTATTGATCAATGAGCTAGTCAACTAGAGGCTCACTAGGAACATGTTGTGGTCTATGTATTCACACATGTATTACGATTTCCAGTTAATACAATTATAGCATGAACAATAGACAATTATCATGAACAAGGAAATACAATAATAACCATTTTATTATTGACTCTAGGGCATATTTCCAACAGTCTCCACTTGCACTAGAGTCAATAATCTAGTTCACATCACTATGTGATTGTAATGAATCCAACACCCATGGGGTTTGATCATATCTCACTTGTGAGAGAGGTTATTAGTCAACGGGTCTGAACCTTTCAGATCCGTGTGTGCTTTACAAATCTCTATGTCATCTTGTAGATGCAGCTACCACGCGCTACTTGGAGCTATTCCAAATAACTGCTCTACTATACGATCCATTTTACTACTCAGAGTCATCCGGATTAGTGTCAAAGTTTGCATCGACATAACCCTTTACGACGAACTCTTTTACCACCTCCATAATCGAGAAAATTCCTTAGTACAGTAGTTATTAAGGATAAGTTTGACCGCTATCATGTGATCCATTCCTGGATCAATCTTGTACCCCTTGATTGACTTCATGGCAAGGCACACTTCAGGTGCGGTACACAGCATATCATACTGTAGAGCCTAGGTCTAAAGCATAGGGGACGACCTTCGTCCTTTCTATCTCTTCTGCCGTGGTCAGGTCTTGAGTCTTACCTCACACCTTATAACACATCCAAGAACTCCTTCTTTGCCGATCTATTTTGAACTCCTTCAAAATCTTGTCACGGTATGTGTTCGTTTGAAAGTACTATCAAGCGATCTTGATCTATCCTTATAGATCTTGATGCTCAATGTTCAAGCAGCTTAATCTAGGTTTTTTATTGAAAAACACTTTTCAAATAACCCTATATGCTTTCCAAAAACTCTACATCATTTCTGATCAACAATATGTCAACGCCTGGAAACTCATTCCAACATCACATTTTTCTACGAGCAAGCTTCTCAAGTTATATAGCATCGGGAATTCTTGGGATTCCTTCTCAAGCAATGCCTGAATTGAAAGACACGTGGTATATCAAGATGAACAAATGCATGTTAGATCCTGTTAACATACTACATATAATCATGGTTTTTGCATCATTTTTAGCTAATTAAAGAACCTAACATGTTTCTAAGTTTTATAAATTAATGTCTTTCTAATAATTAAATTTCTAAACGTGTTTTTGTTTTGGTATAATCATCATGAACATGACAAGATGTTAGGATGCGAGAGAATATATCCATCCTCGATCGGGTGCGGGTCCTTACTTACCATGGTGGTGAACCCCTGGAGATGTAGGTTTACGACGTTAGGCATAAGGGATATGAAGCCGGCCATTGACTTCAAGAACTTGAGCTTGCGTTGCTCCCGCCCTTGTTGGTTCGTCCGGTGCCCGTCCACCTCTTTGAGCCGAACCGACGCCTCGGTGAGCACCGTTAACAGTTCTGGCGTGGCCGCTCCAGCCCAGGCGACGTTACCGTGCACCTCGCCATCGTATACGATCTCGAGGCAGAGGGAGGCGAGACTGGGAGCCACCAGCCGGGGAGCGAGTGGTGGCGCCTATCGACGACGGTGAGGCGCCTGAGGGTGGGTGAGGCGAGGACGTCCATGGGCATGAAGCACCTCTCGGCGTGGAACTCGTGGATGGCCGGACAGTGCTGGCCGAGGTCCTCCACGAAGCCAGCAAGGATGTTGACCCCGACGAGCCGCAACATTGTGAGGCGGCGCGTGAAACCAGCGATAAGTATACAACCAACGATACTTAACAGGCCCTCCAACTTTTGCTTGATAAGGGAGGTGTATCATTAGATGCTCCATTGAATCAAAGAACCCCGGTGGTAAAATTTTCTCCAATTTACAAACTAGGGCAGGAATATTTTCCTCCAATTTTTCCATTTGGTTAGGATCTATTTCTTTTGCACAAAGAAGTCTAAAGAAATAGCATAGGTCGGCTAAAGCCTCCCACACATCATTATCCACATATCCCCGCAGTATGACAGGCAACAACCGCTCCATAAAAATATGGTAGTCATGACTTTTGAGCCCATATATCTCAAGTTGCTCTAACTTAACACCTCGCTTCATGTTGGCCACATATCCATCTGGAAATTTGAGCCAAAGAAACCACAACAGGGCCTCTCTTATCTGGTTTCTTGTCAAGCAAAATGGTGCTCTAGGTTTTTCCCATTTATCATTAGGCTTTTCTTGAAGGTTGAAATCAGGTCTACTACACAATACATCTTGGTCAAGGCGGGCTTTGGCATTGTCTTTTGTTTTGCCAGGAATGTCAAGGATAGTATTGAATATTGCTTCAACAACATTTTTTTCAGTGTGCATGACATCTATATTATGAGGAAGCAAAAGCTTTGGGAAGTATGGCAACTCCCAGTACTTAGGAATGTATGACCAATTGTGTGTTGCTCCATAACCCTCAAAATTGTTGTCCTTAACTTCATTCATGTAAGCAAAAACTTCATCCCCTGTTAACCAGCGTCGAGCAGTATCCTTCACTATCGTATCTGTTAAAAAGGATTGACTCTGTGTCCTAAATATACGGTTGGCCGGAAGAAATCTACTGTGACTATCAAACCAACTCCAGTTGTGCCCATTATCTAGCCAAATTGTTTGTGTATCAGCCCCACACTCGTAACAAGCCAACCCCCCATGGGTAGACCATCCAGCAACCATTCCAAATGCAGGACGGTCATGGACAGTTGTATGCAAGGTTACCCTCATATTGAAATTTTTCTTAAGGAAACTATCATAAGTTGGTACCCCCTGCCATGCCTCCTTCAGCTTGTCATATAAAGGCTCCATGTACACATTGAAGTTCTTGCCAGGACCCTTTGGTCCAGGGATCACCATGCTAAGAAAAATATTTTGCGTTCTCAAGCAAAGAGCAGGTGGCAGATTCAAAGGAGCAAGAAAGATGGGCCAACTGGAGTATTGTGTTAACCTAAAATTAAAAGGGTTGAAGCCATCAGAAGACAAGACAAGCTTGACATTGCGTGGATCACTTGCAAAACCATCCTCATTGAAAGATTTCCATGCTTCACTATCACGTGGGTGCACCATCATTGCTGGATTTTCCTGGATGCCTTCCATGTGCCATCTCATGTGCTTAGCAAATTCAGGCTCCGTGAACATCCTTTGCAATCCTGGTAGAAAAGGGAGGTATCATAGAACATTCAGTGGGATGGGTTTACACTTCTTATTTGGGCAGTCATTGTTAACCACCTTATACCTTGGTTCACCATAGAAATCACACTCCAGTTTGTTCTCCCTATCTTTATAGTATAACATGCAATGGTTAACACATGCATCTATTTTCACGAGTGGCATTTTCAAACCAGCTAAGATAAACTTGCACTCATACAAGCTTGACGGCATTTTGTTGCCTTGTGGAAGTGTATCTTGCCAAACTTTCAGTAAACTATTTATGCATTCTCCTAATAGATTGTATTGTGAGTTAATGCCCATCAAGCGTGTAACAGTAGCAAAGCGTGAGGTTTGGGTGAACTCCTGAAGTGGGTCTCTAACAGCTGACAACATGGCATAAAAAGCTTTGGTATCTGGTGTTGGCTCCTCATCTGAATTATCAACATGCATTGAATCCCCAATGTCACACAACATGTCCTCTAAGCAACCAGTATTGACAGACTCCACTCTATCTACATGAACATGACGCTCCCCATGTGTAGTCCATCTAAAGTAACCCGACATGAACCCCCAATCACAAAGATGAGAGGTCATCAATTGTTTTGTTCTTCTATTACCATTGCAACATTTTGAACAAGGACAGGAAACTCCAAACTTCGCACTCCGGATACTCTCGAAAACATGGTTCACAAAATCATTTTTATTACGTATCCACTCATCAGAATGCCTTCCATTATCCTTCCACCCACTATACATCCAACTACGTTGATCATTCAAAGACATGGTTTGATTTTCTACTTAAGTCTGGAATAAAAATGAAATGCTACGAGTATTAGTCACATCCCAACAGACAGTGAATGCATCATACACACTCAAACAGAAAATCACTCATCACCCAACAAAAAATAATTCTACTTCCACACATAATACAAGTGAACAACACATTAATCAACATTTGTTTCGTGCAAAGAAGATATCAAAATACCTACTTGATTTTAGCTTTATCAACCCCTTTCCTCTCCGTTGCTTTGACACGAAGAACATGGGAATTTTCTTCAACCGGTCAGCGCCCAACACTTGTCTGTTATAAAAATATGTACAAAACAATTAACAATGTTGGATTCCTTCAGTTACAACTGTCATTCTTATGCATAAGGTTACATCTATCATTCCTATGCATAACTATTGCAAACTTGAGAGCACAGTGACCAAGAGAAAGCATAGCTTAGAACCATCATATATTTTAAGGGAAAACACAGTTTACACAAGGCAACTACTATCCTGGATAGACACTGGGTGAATTTTTCATACATAGCCAAATATGCTAGATAGTGCAGAAATTGCCACTTCCCAGGCATGGACAACATATGCTTAAGATCACAACTCACTAACTGCGTTAATAAGACTTACTAACACAGAGTGATTTGCTCGAAAATTAGCAGAGAGTGAGGGAGGCACAAACTAGAGAGGGAACCCGTTGGAGAGATGCAGGGGTTTGATGGCGGGGAGCGACGGTCAACTAGCAGGCGCGACAAGGTCACCACGGACGGGGCGGGGCCATTACCCAGGCGCGAGTGGCCATGGTCTCCATGGTCGTCACGGTCATCTTTCCACCGGAGTGACAACCATATAGAAAGGGAAGAAGCGAGGACGCTGCAGGATGGGCGGCGGAGAGCACATCGGGGTGAGGGACGCGATGGAGAGCACAGCGGGGTGGGAGATCGACGGAGTGGCGGGGATATCGACGGAGTGGCGGGGAGACGTTGGGGCGGGACGGCGGGGCAGGGTGGACGGTAGTGGGAAACGACGGGGAAGGGCAAATGGCTGGACAAGGCAGACAGCGGCGGGGAACGGTGGGGCGGGTCTGGGGGCGTCGTCACCCTGTCGGCAGCAGAGGGTAACTCGAGAGAAGGAGGTGGTTCGGGAGAGAAAAGTGGGTCTGGGCGCGGCGCAGCGCTCCGGTGGAGAAGAAGGAGACCTGACTCGGTCGGAATTATTTCCTTCTATGCGCCACTCGTCAGTCGTTGTCGGTGTGCTCTTTCTCATTAAGCAGTGGGCCCAGCATACACCATAGACGATAAATGGCGCGAACCAGCAAAATATGTGGCGCGCCCTCGGCCGAAAACGCACCAGATTCTATCTACGTGTCCACGGTGGGGCTTCACATGGTGTTATTTTAAAGCTTGTTGGCATTTGCATAGTCTCGCCCCTAGGGAAAGTATATACCAATTTTTTTTGGCTTGAAATCCATCTTTACCTATGGTGTACTATTCATTACTTTTCTTTCCTTTGAGGAGGACAATTAGCTCTAGGTGAAGAACTTGGCCCTAGGTAAAACCGTAGTTTCTAGTAGTGTGCAGAGGCCGGGGGTCGTCCACCTTTTTAAAAAAAAATCCACTTTACGAGATTGGAGTACAAGTATCAGTGGAGCAAACACACGAGCTTTATGGTTGGTTGATGTTTTTTTACTTTGATGGAGTTATTACTAGTAGAGTGCAAATCAAATTACTTTTCTGCAGTTATTTCAATACGCCGACATGAGCAGCCGGGTGTACAAATAACGCCGGTTATAAATGAAAATATTTAATTATTTTTTAATGCTTGTTTATAAATTATTTATACTGAACTTTAATACTTGTTTATAAATTATTTATGTTGAATCACAAACATTGCAACGAGTAATTATAATTTTAAAATCTATTTTGAAGTCATATATTGTATTGTATCTTAAAATATAAATCAACCAAATCCAAATGTGAGAAAAAATGACATATGTTATGCTTCTTCCAATAATTTCTGACACTTGCATGAATATAGGGTATATGTGTTTTGTGTATTCTCTATATATTAGTTGAGATTATAACAGTGAAGGGTATAAGAACTATCATGATAAAGATCTTCAATTAGACATAGAATTCTATGCAAATAGAAAAATCTAGAGTATATGGAAGGGCTCTGGAATCTTCTACCCGGGTGTTCAAACGTGCAGCTGACCTGCCCTCGTGCCTAGATCCTCCAAATGAATCATGTACAGCACTGTGACTCACACAACCTCAGGATGGGCATCATACAAGTGGTTTTTGATGATAGGAAACTTGGGCAACCAAGAGGAATAAATGATGAGATCTTAATCATCAGCCCAGCAAAAAATATATAACAACCAACAAGTGGTAAGCAACCTGAATTTATATGACACCAGCTTGTGAGATGTCACCCAGCTTATAATTTCATATGAAGATAGTGATACATCATGTGTTAAATACATTCACTAAGAAACTCGGGAGCTCCGATTTCCGAAGAATGGTTCGAGACACTTCCAAGTTCTTAGGCAACAGACCCGCCATCATATTGGCTCCCGGAGGACAATGACTAAAAACAATGACTAAAAGCTAAGAAATAAATTGCCGCTGCCGGTCCAAGTGAATTCCCGCCACTCAGCATGATCTCAGTTACCTCTAAACAGTCCACCTCATAATGTATTTTGTTGCAACCAACTTCATTCGCTTGTAGGAGACCACAACATATATATAATTCAGTTGTCTCTATATGGTTCAAATAAATCTTGAATCTAATATTAAAAAACAACAACATTTCAAATAACAAAAATGCCATATTATACATAGTTTTAGTTTGAACAAATTTCTGGTGTGCTATCCATGGTCTTCTTAAATCTTTTTATCATAGTCGTTCCTATTTTCATGGGTACCCTAGTTTCATCCTGACACAATTGTACATGACGTCTTGACCTGCCTCCATTGCGCCGGCAGCATCCCCTTAGAGATCTGTAATAAAACTCTAGCCATGTGTTCATCATCTTGCTGTCGGCGCTTGATTTCTATAGTTGTTAACTTCTTGCCCCAAAAGTCAACAGGTGCAACTGGAGTTGCGCAATGGCTTTCGGAAGATGCCATCTCCTTCCACCTTTTCACGATCGGGGGAGCTGCAAACTGTGGTTGTACANATTTTGTTGCAACCAACTTCATTCGCTTGTAGGAGACCACAACATATATATAATTCAGTTGTCTCTATATGGTTCAAATAAATCTTGAATCTAATATTAAAAAACAACAACATTTCAAATAACAAAAATGCCATATTATACATAGTTTTAGTTTGAACAAATTTCTGGTGTGCTATCCATGGTCTTCTTAAATCTTTTTATCATAGTCGTTCCTATTTTCATGGGTACCCTAGTTTCATCCTGACACAATTGTACATGACGTCTTGACCTGCCTCCATTGCGCCGGCAGCATCCCCTTAGAGATCTGTAATAAAACTCTAGCCATGTGTTCATCATCTTGCTGTCGGCGCTTGATTTCTATAGTTGTTAACTTCTTGCCCCAAAAGTCAACAGGTGCAACTGGAGTTGCGCAATGGCTTTCGGAAGATGCCATCTCCTTCCACCTTTTCACGATCGGGGGAGCTGCAAACTGTGGTTGTACATGTGATGAGACTATCTGATTAGCTAAAGTTGCAACGAACCCAAAACGTACTAGTTGAAGGGACGCAGGCAATAAATTGTCATGTTTGATTGTACGTTAATTACTACAGCTAGCGTACCATGCATAGGTGCAATGCAAGCTTCTCCAAGTTGGGTGTGTTCCTCAGGATGCTTGCCAATGCCTGGAAACTCATTCCAACAGCACATTTTTCCAGGAGCAAGCTTCTCAAGTTATGTAGCATCGGGAATTCCTGGGATTCCTTGTCAAGCAATGCCTGAATTGAAACACACGTAGTATATCAAGATGAGCAAATGCATACATATAATCATGATATTTGCATCATTTTTTAGCTAATTAAAGAACATGTTTCTAATGTTTTAAACTAGTGTCTTTCTAATAATTACATTTCTAAATGTGTTTTTGTTTTGGTAATCATCATGATGATGACGAGATGTTAGCTAGGAAGGATCCGAGAGAATATATCCATCCTCGATCAGGTGCGGGTCCTAACTTACCACTGTGGTGAACCCTTGGAGATGTAGGTTGTCGACGTTAGGCAAAAGGGCTAGGAAGCCGGCCATTGACTTGAAGAACTTGAGCTTGCGTTGCTCCCGCCCTTGTTGGTTCGGCCGGTGCTCGTCCACCTCTTTGAGCCGAACCGACGCCTCGGTGAGCACCGTTAACCGTTCTGGCGTGGCCGATCCAGCCCTGGCGACATTACCGTGCACCTAGCCATCGTACACGATCTCGAGGCAGAGGGAGGCGAGACAGGGAGCCACCAGCCGGGGAGCGACGGTGGTGCGGCAGTGGTGGCGCCTGTCGACGACGGTGAGGCGCCTGAGGGTGGGTGAGGCGAGGACGTCCATGGGCATGAAGCACCTCTCGGCGTGGATCTTGTGGATGGCCGGACAGTGCCGGCCGAGGTACTCCACGAAGCCAGCCAGGATGTTGACCCCGACGAGCCGCAACGTTGTGAGGCAGCGCGTGAAACCAGCGATAAGTATACAACCAACGATACTTAACAGGCCCTCCAACTTTTGCTTGATAAGGGAGGTGTATTATTAGATACTCCATTGAATCAAAGAACCCCGGTGGTAAAATTTTCTCCAATTTACAAATTAGGATAGGAATATTTTCCTCCAATTTTTCCATTTGGTTAGGATCTATTTCTTTTGCACAAAGAAGTCTAAAGAAATAGCTTAGGTCGGCTAAAGCCTCCCACACATCATTATCCACATATCCCCGCAGTATGACAGGCAACAACCGCTCCATCAAAATATGGCAGTCATGACTTTTGAGCCCATATATCTCAAGTTGCTCTAACTTAACACCTCGCTTCATGTTGGCCACATATCCATCTGGAAATTTGAGCCAAAGAAACCACAACAGGACCTTCCTTATCTGGTTTCTTGTCAAGCAAAATGGTGCTCTAGGGTTTTCCCATTTATCATTAGGCTTTTCCTGAAGGTTGAAATCAGGTCTACTACACAATACAGCTTGGTCAAGGCGGGCTTTGGCATTGTCTTTTGTTTTGCCAGGAATGTCAAGGATAGTATTGAATATTGCTTCAACAACATTTTTTTCAGTGTGCATGACATCTATATTATGAGGAAACAAAAGCTTTGGGGAGTATGGCAACTCCCAGTACTTAGGAATGTATGTCCAATTGTGTGTTGCTCCATAACCCTCAAAATTGTTGTCCTTAACATCATTCATGTAAGCAAAAACTTCATCCCCTGTTAACCAGCGTCGAGCAGTATCCTTCACTATCGTATCTGTTAAAAAGGATTGACTTTGTGTCCTAAATATACGGTTGGCCGGAAGAAATCTACTGTGACTATCAAACCAACTCCAGTTGTGCCCATTATCTAGCCAAATTGTTTGTGTATCAGCCCTACACTCGTAACAAGCCAACCCCCCATGGGTAGACCATCCAGCAACCATTCCAAATGCAGGACGGTCATGGACAATTGTATGCAAGGTTACCCTCATATTGAAATTTTGCTTAAGGAAACTATCATAAGTTGGTACCCCCTGCCATGCCTCCTTCAGCTCGTGATATAAAGGCTCCATGTACACATTGAAGTTCTTGCCGGGACCCTTTGGTCTAGGGATCACCATGCTAAGAAAAATATTTTGGGTTCTCAAGCAAAGAGCTGGTGGCAGATTCAAAGGAGCAAGAAAGATGGGCCAACAGGAGTATTGTGTTAACATACAATTAAAAGGGTTGAAGCCATCAAAAGACAAGACAAGCTTGACATTGCGTGGATTACTTGCAAAACCATCCTCATTGAAAGATTTCCATGCTTCACTATAACGTGGGTGCACCATCATTGCTGGATTTTCCCGGATGCCTTCCATGTGCCATCTCATGTGCTTAGCAAATTCAGGCTCCATGAACATCCTTTGCAATCCTGGTAGAAAAGGGAGGTATCATAGAACCTTCAGTGGGATGGGTTTACGCTTCTTATTTGGGCAGTCATTCTTGACCACCTCATACCTTGGTTCACCATAGAAATCACACTCCAGTTTGTTCTCTCTATCTTTATAGTATAACATGCAATGGTTAACACATGCATCTATTTTCACGAGTGGCGTTTTCAAACCAGCTAAGATAAACTTGCACTCATACAAGCTTGACGGCATTTTGTTGCCTTGTGGAAGTGTATCTTGCCAAAGTTTCAGTAAACTATTTATGCATTCTCCTAATAGATTGTATTGTGAGTTAATGCCCATCAAGCGTGTAACAGTAGCAAAGGGTGAGGTTTGGGTGAACTCATGAAGTGGGTATCTAACAACTGACAACATGGCATAAAAAGCTTTGGCATCTGGTGTTGGCTCCTCATCTGAATTATCAGCATGCATTGAATCCCCAATGTCACACAACATGTCCTCTAAGCAACCAGTATTGACAGACTCCACTCTATCTACATGAACATGACGCTCCCCATGTGTAGTCCATCTAAAGTAACCCGACATGAACCCCCAATGACAAAGATGAGAGGTCATCAATTGTTTTGTTCTTCTATTACCATTGCAACATTTTGAACAAGGACAGGAAACTCCAAACTCCGCACTCCGGCTACCCTCGAAAACATGGTTCACAAGATCATTTTTATTACGTATCCACTCATCAGAATGCCTTCCATTATCATTCCACCCACTATACATCCAACTACGTTGATCATTCAAAGACATGGTTTGATTTTCTACTTAAGTCTGGAATAAAAATGAAATGCTACGAGTATTAGCCACATCCCAACAGATAGTGAATGCATCATACACACTCAAACAGAAAATCACTCATCACCCAACAAAAAATAATTCTACCTCCACACATAATACAAGTGAACAACACATTAATCAACATTTGTTCCGTGCAAAGAAGATATCAAAATACCTACTTGATTTTAGATATATCAATCCATTTCCTCTCCGTTGCTTCGACACGAAGAACATGGGAATTTTCTTCAACCGGTCAGCGCCCAACACTTGTCTGTTCTAAAAATATGTACAAAACAATTAACGATGTTGGATTGCTTCAGTTACAACTGTCATTCTTATGCATAAGGTTACATCTATCATTCCTATGCATAACTATTGCAAACTTGAGAGCACAGTGACCAAGAGCAAGCATAGCTTAGAACCATCATATATTTTAAGGGAAAACACAGTTTACACAAGGCAACTACTATCCTGGATAGACACTGGGTGAATTTTTCATACATGGCCAAATATGCTAGATAGTGCAGAAATTGCCACTTCCCAGGCATGGACAACATATGCTTAAGATCACAACTCGCTAACTGCGTTAATAAGACTTACTAACATAGAGTGATTTGCTCGAAAATTAGCAGAGAGTGAGGGAGGCACAGACTAGAGAGGGAACCTGTTGGAGAGATGCAGGGGTTCAATGGCGGGGAGCGACGGTCAACTAGCAGGCGCGGCAAGGTCACCACGGACGGGGCGGGGCCATTACCCAGGCGCGAGTGGCCATGGTCTCCATGGTCGTCACGGTCATCTTTCCACCGGAGTGACAACCATATAGAAAGGGAAGAAGCGGGGACGCGGCAGGATGGGCGGCGGAGAGCACATCGGGGTGAGGGACGCGATGGAGAGCACAACGGGGTGGGAGATCGACGGAGTGGCGGGGACATCGGCGGAGTGGCGGGGAGACGTTGGGGCGGGACGACGGGGCAGGGTGGACGGTAGTTGGAAACGACGGGGAAGGGCAAACGGCTAGGCAAGGCAGACAGCGGCGGTGGGGCGGGTCTGGGGGCGTCGTCACCCTGCCGGCAGCAAAGGGTAACTCGAGAGAAGGAGGTGGTCCGGGAGAGAAAAGTGGGTCTGGGCGCGGCGCAACGCTCCGGTGGAGAAGAAGGAGACCTGACTCGGTCGGAATTATTTCCTTCTATGCGCCACTCGTCAGTCGTTGTCGATGTGCTCTTTCTCATTAAGCAGTGGGCCCAGCATACACCATAGATGATAAATGGCGTGAACCAGCAAAATATGTGGCGCGTCGTCGGCCGAAAATGCACCATATTCTATCTACGTGTCCACGGTGGGGCTTCACATGGTGTTATTTTAAAGTTTGTTGCTATTTGCATAGTCTCGGCCCTAGGGGAAGTATATACCAAATTTTTTTGGCTTGAAATCCATCTTTACCTATGGTGTACTATTCATTACTTTTCTTTCTTTTGAGGAGGAAAATTAGCTCTAGGCGAAAAACTTGGCCCTAGGTAAAATCGTAGTTTCTAGTAGTGTGCAGAGGCCGGGGGTCCTCCACCTTTTCTAAAAAAAGTCCACTCTACTAAATTGGAGCACAAGTATCAGTGGAGCAAATACATGAGCTTTATGGTTGGTGTTTTTACTTTGATGGAGTTATTACTAGCAGAGTGCAAATTAAATTACTTTTCTGCAATTATTCCAATACGCCGACATGAGCAGCCGGGTGTACAAATAACGCCGGTTACAAATGAAAATATCAAATTATTTTTTAATACTTGTTTATAAATTATTTATACTGAACTTTAATACTTGTTTATAAATTATTTATGTTGAATCACAAACATTGCAACGAGTAATTATAATTTTAAAATCTATTTTGAAGTCATATATTGTATTGTATCTTGAAATATAAATCAACCAAATCCAAATGTGAGAAAAAATGACATATGATATGATTCTTCCAATAATTTGTGACACTTGCATGAATATAGGGTATATGTGTTTTGTGTATTCTCTATATATTAGTTGAGATTATAACAGTGAAGGGTATAAGAACTATCATGATAAAGATCTTCAATTAGACAAAGACTTCTATGCAAATAGAAAAATCTAGAGTATATGGAAGGGCTCTGGAATCTTCTACCC
>LR880971.1:803360018-803372840 GCA_904067115.1 Aegilops sharonensis | reverse complement strand
TGAAGGAAATATGCCCTAGAGGCAATAATAAATTTATTATCTATTTCCTTATATCATGATAAATGTTTATTATTCATGCTAGAATTGTATTAACCGGAAACATAATACATGTGTGAATACATAGACAAACATATAGTCACTAGTATGCCTCTACTTGACTAGCTCATTAATCAAAGATGTTTATGTTTTCTAACCATTGACATGTGTTGTTATTTGATTAATGGGATCACATCATTAGGAGAATGATGTGATTGACATGACCCATTCCGTTAGCCTAGCACTTGATCGTTTAGTATGTTGCTATTGCTTTCTTCATGACTTATACATGTTCCTGTAACTATGAGATTATGCAACTCCCGTTTACCGGAGGAACACTTTGGGTGCTACCAAACGTCACAACATAACTGGGTGATTATAAAGGAGTACTACAGGTGTCTCCAAAGGTACATGTTGGGTTGGCATATTTCGAGATTAGGTTTTGTCACTCCGATTGTCGGAGAGGTATCTCTGGGCCATCTCAGTAATGCACATCACGTAAGCCTTGCAAGCATTGCAACTAATAAGTTAGTTGCGAGATGATGTATTATGTAACGAGTAAAGAGACTTGCCAGTAACGAGATTGAACTAGGTATTGGATACCGACGATCGAATCTCGGGCAAGTAACATACCGATGACAAAGGGAACAAAGTATGTTGTTATGCGGTTTGACCGATAAAGATCTTCGTAGAATATGTAGGAGCCAATATGGGCATCCAGGTTCCGCTATTGGTTATTGACCAAGAATAGTTCTAGGTCATGTCTATATAGTTCTCGAACCCGTAGGGTCCGCACGCTTAAGGTTTCGATGACAGTTATATTATGAGTTTATGAGTTTTAATGTACCGAAGGAATTCGGAGTCCCGGATGAGATCGGTGACATGACGAGGAGTCTCGAAATGGTCGAGACGTAAAGATCGATATATTGGACGACTATATTCGGAGTTCGGAAAGGTTCCGAGTGATTCGGGTATTTTTCGGAGTACCGAAGAGTTACGGGAATTCGCCGGGGAGTATATGGGCCTTATTGGGCCATACGGGAATAGAGGAGAAAGGCCAAAAGGAAGGAGGCGCGCAGCCCCCCTCTGGTCCGAATTGGACAAGGGGTGCGGCCCCCTTTTCCTTCCTCCTCTCCCCCTCTTTCCCCCTCCAACAAGGAAGGAGGGAGTCCTACTCCCACCCGGTGGGAGTAGGACTCCCCTTGGCGCGCCTCCTCCTAGGCCGGCCGCCCCCTCCCCCTTGCTCCTTTATATACGGGGGCAGGGGGGCACCCCACAAGAACACAAGTTGATCTACAGATCGTTCCTTAGCTGTGTGCGGTGCCCCCTCCACCATATTCCACCTCGGTCATATCGTCGCGGAGTTTAGGCGAAGCCCTGCGCCGGTAGAACATCATCATCGTCACCACGCCGTCGTGCTGACAGAACTCATCCCTGACACCCTGCTGGACCGGAGTTCGGAGATCGTCATCGAGCTGAACGTGTGCAGAACACGGAGGTGCCGTACGTTCGGTACTTGGATCGGTCGGATCGTGAAGACGTACGACTACATCAACCGCGTTGTCATAACGCTTCCGCTTACGGTCTACGAGGGTACGTGGACAATACTCTCCCCTCTCGTTGCTATGCCATCACCATGATCTTGCGTGTGCGTAGGAAAATTTTGAAATTACTACGTTCCCCAACAGGCCCTACACACAAATATACACGTACACAATATACTCAACACCCCCCGCAGTCGAAGCGGCGCCAGTGACGCAGAGACTGGAACGGAACTCCTTGAAGGTAGAAGTCGGTCTTAGAGTATAAAGTCTATTCGTATTGTAATCTATCTCTATTAGTCTAGTCTTGGAGCCCAAGCTTTGTAATCTATATAAACAGCCCTTGAGGCCCCAATCAATACGACAATTACTTCTCCAATATCTCAATCTATCATGGTATCTGACGCCTAGGTTTTCCGCACCTGGTATGGCTCCGCCACCCGCGCCGCCGCCCCGGCCGATTCGGCCCCTCTTCTCCATGGCCGAGTTCCGCGCCACCGGCGCCCCATCCCCTACCTCTTCCTCTACAACTACCCAAACACCTCCCCCCCCCCAAACCCGTCATCCACCGCTCCCGCGCCACCAGCTCCATCGTCATGGCCTCCTCAGCATGATCCTTGGACTGGCCTCGTCCAGGCTTGGTCGATGCCTTGGTCGGCCCCCTCGCCGTATGGTGCCCCTCCTGCGTACACGGGCACGTGGAGCCCCGGTCTTCGTCCAGCCACCGGCTCTCCGGGACTCCTTGGACCCAGGCCGCCGGCGCACGTCTACACCGCCACTCCCACTCCGCCTACCACTACGCCAGGACCGCCGTCGCCCTCCAACACCATGCCGGTCTTCTACAGCAACATGCAGGCCCCAATCGCATACTACCCATCCGCTATCCCCTACGTCAACATGCAAGCTCCTGGCCCCTCTGCTCCTCCCCAACAGCCGGCTTGGGACCAAGTCGCCTTCATCAACGCCATGAACAATTTTTTCCTCAACGACGCAGGTACGGATTGGATTTTCGATTCTGGTGGATCAATGCATATGTCTTCAAATATGAATTTATTGTCAGCTTGTCTTCCTTCTGCTTTTTCCACTATCACCATTGGCGATGGCTCCACCATCCTTGTTTCATGAACCGGTCACTCTTACATCCATTCCTCTCATGCCAATTTTCTTCTCCGCAATATTCTTGTGGTTCCTTCCATCATCAAAAATCTTATTTCTGTTAAACAATTTTGCATTGACAACAAAGTTATCCTGGCCTTTGACCCTTTTGGTTTGTCTGTGAAGAATCTAACAACGGGGGCGGTCCTCGCTCGGTACAATAGCACGAGCGATCGTTATCCTCTTCATGGCGCGCCCACATCCACCCTGTCGTGGAATTGTCACGGCAGATGTCCTCGTGAAAGGACTTAGTCGCAGGGCCATCGTACGGGTTAACTTAGAGGGGTTAAAGCGGACACAAAGACATGAGAGTTATACTAGTTCGGCCCCTTCGATGAAGGTAAAAGCCTACGTCTAGTTGTGATGGGATTGATGTGATTTCGGCGTCTAGGGAGCAATAGCTTCGCCTAGCCTCGAATTGTCCCCCTAACCCGCCGCCGGGTCGTCCCCTTATATACACGAGTTGACGCCCGGCCGGTCTACAGAGTCCCGATCCGGCTCATACAAGTGTCCGGCTCGGTCTCTTCTCTCTTATCTTACAGCACAAGTTACAAGACTAAGGCGGTTTACATAAACGGACACTAATCCGCCTCTGGGCTCTGGGCCTCACGCGTGCCTTCGTGGGCCCTGATTATGGACGAGGCTAACCCGGCCCCTTCAGGGCGGTTTACATTCAGCAGTTATATCCCCGACATTAGGCCCCAGATTGAACCGGTTCATGTTAATCTTCAACATCTTTTAGGAAACTCTGAACCTCCCTTCATCTTTCGTAAACCGCCATCTGCTTGAACCGCCGTGACGTCATCCTTCGATCGCAGCACCGGGGTGCCTTGACGTCATCCTTAATAAAGAAATCCAAACAGTAAGATTCCCTTCATTTAATACTATCCCGGAAATCGAGGCGACCGCTGCACCGTCCGCCGCTTTTGACTCCTTGATTCTCGCGCTTCGTTAATTGCCCCGTTTCCTTATAAATAGACTGGCATGCCCTTTCGCTTCTTCTTCCGCACTTCTTCTTCCTCGCAACGCTCCCGCTCTGAAGCTCCGCCGTCGCCTCCGACCTTCGAACGCCGCGTCAACGCCAGGCCGCTGCATCAACCTGACTGGACCAGAAACTTTTGGCGCTCCTCCGCTGTTCGGCGCATCGGGTAAGGCTCCTCTTCAAGCCCTAGATCCACATCTGAAGGTCCCTGTTCCTCTTGTAGTTCATAGGTGTTCATCTTAGCGTCCTTATACCTGCCCTGCCATGGCCGTACGATTCAACCGTGGTATACATCCTGTGCAGCGATCGTTCCGCCGTCAGTATAACTCTTTGTGCATCTTCCGTTTTTGTTCAGATCTTCTTGTTTAGGACGCACGAACCTTCCTGCCCTTTATGAGGCTTGCATAGGTCGCAGATATTTCTCTTACTGAATCTTCGATAGATCTGAATTACCTCCATTCGCATGTGAAATCTGTTTCTGTCCATACTTAGTAGATTTTCCAGTTCTGTCGCGTTAGGCGGTTTGACTCTTGATAGCTTAACCAGTCACTCCATTAGTCCTCAGTTAAACCGGAATGGGAAACTGGCTGCTGAATTACCGGTTTAACATTGTATACTTTGTCCGAACCGTTAACGGTAAACCGTTCTCCTTTCCTTTCGCAGTTTAGTCTTCCGGAATGGCCCCTCAATTCTCCGCTTGCAATTGGGTCCGGTCTAAGGTCACCGAGACGCAACTCAATGGATACGTCACCACCGGCGCTTTAGCTTCTAAAAATGTCCTCCACTGGTGGGTTCCGGATGCCGAATTCCCTCCCAATCCGCAAGAAGGAGAAGTAATTGTGTTTGTGTAGCACTTAGACCGGGGATTCTGCCCGCCCGGATCGAAATTCTTCCGGGATGTCCTTGCCAGTTTTCAACTCCATCCACAGGATATTGGTCCGAACTCCGTGTCAAATATATGCAATTTCCAAGTTTTCTGTGAAGTCTACCTTCAAGAAGAACCATCTGTGGAGCTGTTCCGGGATTTCTTTCACCTGAACCGCCGTACAGAATTTTCGGATGGCCCTAACACGGAGCTGGGCGGCGTTTCAATCCAAAAAAGGAAGGAAGTGGATTTTCCTCACGCCAAACACCATAGCCATCCGAAAGATTGGAACCAGACCTGGTTCTACTGCCGGAATACTGCTCCTGACAATGAGAATCCTTTGCCGGGTTACCGTCCTCACCGGCTTAGCAACCATCATCCATTGCCTTTACGTTTGACCGCCGCGGAACGGAAGAATTTTGCGCCTCAAATCATTAAACTCCGGGCTCTAATGGCCAATGGACTAACTGGTGTGGACCTTGTGCGATGCTGGGTCTCTTGGGGCATCTTGCCATTAAGCCGCCGGCCCGGATTGATGCACGAATACACCGGCAGCCTCCAAGACCCTCAAAGACGTCACGAGTTACCAGTAACTGAACTTGAGGTCACAGAGACTGTAAAGAGGATGCTTGATGAACCGATCTCTGTCTGCAGCCAAACCGGATTGGCCCCATTCTGTGTTGCCAACAAACCGCCTGCGGTAAGACTTTGCTCACCGCGTTTCTGACATTACTGCCTTTTTGATATATATTAATCCTTGTTACCTCTCAGGCTAACAGCTCCTTCTGGAAGCGGACCAAACCGGCCCGGGCTCCGCGTGTAAAATCCAAGGCCACCAAGAAGGCTGGCAAGAGGAAAACCGCCGAGTCTTCTGACCCGCCGGAAGACGAAGATTCAGAAGCCGAGGTAAAGCTTGATATCCTCACGAGGGAGTCGCCGTAAACCGGCTCTCCTCTTTGTGTTTCTTCTTGCTTGTAGCTTGTTCCTTTTTATTCTTCCTTTTACTGACAATTTTAACTCCCAGGATGATGCTGAAGCCAGTCATGCCGACCATGTTGAGGTAATCTTTCTTTCTCCCGAATCCGACCTCATGCCGGTTAAGAGACTTCGCCGCACAGTCCGGAAAGTGAAAAAATCTCATTCCTATGCTCATTTGAATCCAAACCTTTCCTTGAAGACACAACAGGCTGAAGAGCGCCGTACGACCCGGCACAGTGGCCAACAGATTACCTCGTCCGGTTTACCAAATACACCAACCCGAAAGCGTCGTCCAGAGGTGATTTGTTCTCCTGAAAAGCGTTATCCCTTAAAAGGTTTCTTCTGATGTCCTCTCAATCCGTCTGACCCGAATTATCAGGCCTCTTCCAACTCCTCTGGCGGTTCATCAACCACGCAACTGCCTCCGCTGAAAGTTGCTGCAGGGTAAGCATCATACTTCTGTCCCGCCAATTTGGTTTATATTTGCATTGGTCGGTTTATCTTATTCTAATTCTGAACACTGCAGCACCAAGGCTCGCTTGAGTAAAAAAGCGAAAACCCTTGAGCCTACTGCAGATGTTGATCCGGAGAAGACCCCAGAGCAGCATGGCGAAAATCCTGAAGTCGCTAAAAATAGCTCTGGCGAGTTGTACCGAGACGACACTGCTGATCAGCCAGAAACTGAACCGGAGGCCCAAGTGGAAACCTCACATCCTACTCCACCGAGTCCGGCCACAGAGCGGGTCGTAATTGTTGAACCGCCGAGCCAGAGTATGAAGGCACCAAGCCCAAAGAAGACCGCCAATCCGGCCAGCCCGGTCAAAAATGATGATGTTATTGTGACGGGCACTGGCTACACCACTCCTAGCCAACCGGTCGCTTTAGCAAAACACAGCGCCAATGAAGAGTCTACTACTATGAGCAAAGATAAAGGGAAAACTGATCTGTCAGCTTATGACAACCTCTCTGCCTAAGAACTTCACTCCGGCTTTCTGAACCGGCTCTACACAAGCCGTGACTTTGAAGCCGGTCTGGTAAATCGCATGAAGGACCGCTATGAGGTAAGGAGTTATGCCTTTCTTGTACTTTTGCTGCATAGTAGCCCCCAAGGGTCGGTTCAACTTAGCATAGTTAAACCGGGACTTAATTTCTGTATCCCCATAGCAAATTGAGATCAACTAGCCATTAGCCCCCAAGTGCCAAGTTGAATATTTGTATTGAGCTTGGGACTTTATAATGAAACAACTAACGCTGCTTCCTTTGTTATCAGAATGAGATATATCAGCAAACCGTGCAACTCAAGGACCTTCGTGCCAATCTGGAAACTCAACAAGCAGAAACCACCAAGGCCAAGGATGAGTTGAAAACTGCCTTGGCCACTATGGAACAGCTGAAAGAGTGGTATAAATCCGAGCGGGCCAATTGGGATACCGAGAAGGCCGGTTTGAAAAAAACGGGCGGAAGATGCTGAATCAGCTCTTAAACCGGTGACTGAAGAGCTTACCAGACTAAAGCGCCAAGTTCATGCCATGACCGCTGCCATCTTTGGTAAGAAAATTTTGCACTGATTACCTCTGTTTTGATTTTTTCGCCGGTTTAACCTGAGCTGTCGGAAACCGATGCAGGCAAGCGTATTGCTCATCTGGGCTCTGATGTGCGGAAGAAGCTCAAGGCCGCTTACACGCTGATTGAGCAGTTGTATACCGGCGCCCAGCGATTCATATGCGCCACATCGTACGACAACACAGCTCCGTCCTTGATCAAAGATACACTGGACCGGCTGTCCATGGTTCCGGGGCAGCTTGAAGAGTTAAAACGATCCGCGGCCCGGGCTGGCACTCTACTGGCTCTAACTCGCGCCAAGGCATGGATAGCGGATCTTGATCCGGCTGACATAGCCAAGGGTTTCCCCAGCGCTCAAGAGAATGGCGAAGCCTTTGATAATGACGCCCTGAAACGAATAACAAAGGAGATGCGTCCGCTGGCGAGTCAACTGGCAGCAGAAGCCAACCTGGCGGTTCACCGCTCTTTCTATGATGCGAACAACAAGCGGGTGGAGTTTGTCATTCCAGAAGTGCAGAGCCTTGTTCCTCCAATCCGTAAGCACACTTATGCCCCTGACGTTGATCCGGCTGAGCTTATAAGTGAAGAGGCTGTCTTTCAGGCCTTAACCCGGATTGACTGGTCTACCAATGACTTCCGGCCTTTGGGTGATGAAGAGGAAGAAGTTGAACCGACGCCAGGCGCCCCCTCTACCTCACGTCAACCTGGCGAAGAAGCGTAATCCGTCAAGCCGGGTGATGCATCAGAAACTGCTAGTCATAACGCCATGCGAAACACCGGGCCTTGGAAGGCTTTGTAATAGGATAGCCAGCACTTTGTTTTGAACAATGCCTTTATGACCTCAGTCTGTATCCTTTGCATGGTGGTGTTGATACTTTTGATTGATGAACCGTCAACTTAGTTCGCCTGCAATCATAAATTCTTTAAACCGCCACGGCGGCTTGTGTCGCCAGCCGGCTTGTGACGCTTATATATTTATATAAGAAGATATTGATGTATATGATCAAAACTTTGTGATACAAAAATACCTGCCAGCGTCGGGCATGCAGTTGGCTTTAGCCAATCTTGAGGCGGAGGTTGTATAAACCATTACCGTCAAAGGAGAGAACAACTCCTGTGTTTAGAATGCCGGTTTACCGTGTAAACCGTGTCGGGCATGACAAGCCCCCTGTTACTCCATGATGGGATGTTAACAGAAAAAATCAAAACCGGAACAAATATCGCCGGTTTAAAAAATGGACCGAATTCCGTTAACTGACAACTTGAATCCGGTTTAAAAAGATTGTCGGTTTAAGAAGGCCCATAAAAATCAAATAACAGGTATGAAAACCATATGGAAGCAAAGGCAATGATAAAACCGTCTGCAATAAGAGAGTTTACTGAGCCGATCAGATGGTGTTACCATGGTCAGACAGGACCAAGCTCCCCATAAGGTGTAGCTATGGTTCAAGTCAGCCAGGCCCCCAACTGAAACCGTGGCATTATGCCGATCAAGTGGCATGGCAATGGTTCGGGTTCGACCAAGCCCCCAAGTGACTCTATGACCTTAGGCCGACCAAGAGGCGTGACCGGTTCAGATGTGACCATGTCCCCAAGTGATCTGGTGGCTTTCGCCCATCAAGAGGTGTTGCATTGGTTCGGATACGACCAAGCCCCCAAGTGACATCTAAATTTCTGAAAAACATCCTCAAGGGGTAAACCGGAGGCCGTTTTAAGACAACAACTCCATGTAACCAAACCGGATGTTTACAGAACGGATACCCCGCTTTAGCAGAGGCTCCAGTTTGTTGCTTTTATTCATAATATATACATTGTCATAATATGTACATAAGGAGAGCCGATGGCTCAGGTATAATAAGGCCGAAGATGAGCTATGTTCCACGGCCTGTTGGTCTCCTCCTCTGACGTGCGTGAGTCTTTATGCTCTCGAACATCAATCAGATAGTATGACCCGTTGTGCAGATTCTTGCTGACCACAAAAGGCCCTTCCCAAGGTGGGGATAGCTTGTGCATATCTGCCTGGTCTTGAATGAGCCGAAGCACCAAGTCTCCTTCCTGAAAGGTTCTGGTTTTAACCCGCCGGCTGTGATACCGACGAAGATCCTGCTGGTAAATCGCCGAACGAGCAGCCGCCATATCTCGCTCTTCATCCAACCGATCCAAATCGTCCTGCCGTGCAGCCTCGCTATCTGCCTCAACATAGGCTGCCACGCGAGGTGAGTCATGGCGGATATCGCTGGGAAGGACTGCCTCCGCTCCATAAACCATAAAGAACGGTGTGTATCCAGTGGATCTGTTAGGGGTAGTATTTATACTCCATATCACAGATGGTAGCTCTTCTACCCAACAACCCGGCGTCCTCTGTAAAGGGACCGTAAGCCGGGGCTTGATACCTCTCAAGATCTCCTGATTAGCCCGTTCCGCTTGACCATTGGACTGCGGGTGGGCCACTGAAGAAACGTCAAGCCGGATGTGCTCACGTTCACAAAACTCCTTCATGGCTCCCTTGGACAAATTGGTGCCATTGTCCGTGATGATACTGTGTGGAAACCCAAACCGGAAGATCACCCCTTTTATGAACTGAACCGCCGTGGCCGCATCACACTTGCTAACAGGCTCTGCCTCGACCCACTTTGTAAACTTGTCAACTGCGACCAGCAAGTGTGTTTTCTTGTCCTTGGACCTTTTAAAAGGTCCAACCATATCCAGCCCCCAAGTTGCAAACGTCCAAGTAATGGGAATCATCCTCAATTCTTGGTCCGGTACATGAGCACGTCTGGAAAACTTTTGGCAACCATCACATCGTCTGACCAGATCCTCTGCATCAGCATGGGCAGTCAACCAATAGAAACCGTGGCAGAACGCTTTAGCCACCAAGGATTTTGAACCGGCGTGGTGACCACAGTCCCCTTCATGGATCTCACGCAATATCTCACGGCCTTCCTCAGGGGACACACAACGCTGAAACGCCCCTGACACGCTGCAATGATGCAACTCGCCATTATGTATGGTCATAGACTTAGACCGCCGAATTATCTGTCGGGCCAACGTCTCATCTTCTGGTAACTCGCCCCGGTTCATGTATGCCAAATAAGGGAGCGTCCAATCCGGAATGACATGCAAGGCCGCCACCTACTGAGCCTCCGGATCAGGAATAGCCAAATCTACTTCATCAGGAAGCTTAACTGACGGATTGTGCAGTACATCGAGGAAGACATTGGGCGGGACCGGTTTACGTTGAGAGCCCAGCCGGCTTAGAGCATCCGCCGCTTCGTTCTTCCGACGATCCACATGGTCCACCTGATATCCTTTAAAGTGTCCTGCAACAATATCCACCTCCCGACGGTACGCAGCCATGAGTGGATCTTTGGAATCCCATGTACCTGATACTTGCTGGGCCACCAAGTCCGAGTCACCAAAGCACTTAACCCGGCTTAGATTCATCTCCTTAGCCATCCGGAGACCATGGAGCAAAGCTTCATACTCAGCTGCATTGTTAGTACAGGGGAACATTAAGCGAAGAACGTAACAGAACTTGTCACCTCGTGGGGAAGTTAATACGACTCCAGCCCCCGAGCCCTCCAATTGCCTGGATCCATCAAAATGGATGGTCCAATAAGTATGATCCGGCTTTTCTTCAGGCGCTTGCAACTCCGTCCAATCATTAATAAAATCCACAAGTGCCTGGGACTTGACTTCCGTCCGAGGTACATACCGTAAACCGTGCGGCCCGAGTTCTATGGCCCACTTAGCAATCCGGCCAGTCGCTTCCCGGTTCTGTATGATATCGCCCAAGGGAGCTGAACTGACCACCGTGATGGGGTGCCCCTGAAAATATTGCTTCAGCTTCCGGCTTGCCATAAAAACTCCATACACCAGCTTCTGCCAATGCGGATATCTTTGCTTAGACTCAATGAGGACCTCGCTGATGTAATGAACCGGCCGTTGAACCGGATACTCCTTCCCTGCCTCCTTCCGTTCCACCACAATAGCTACGCTAACTGCCCTGGCATTAGCAGCAACATATAGCAGAAGCGGCTCCTTGTCAATGGGAGCGGCGAGAACAGGCGGGTTGGCCAACTGCCGCTTTAAGTCCTCCAATGCTTCATCAGCGGCTGAACTCCAGACGAACTGATCCGTCTTCTTCAGCATCTGGTACAAAGGAATGGCCTTCTCTCCTAGGCGGCTGATAAACCGGCTTAGCGCAGCAATCCGACCCGCCAAACGCTAGACATCATTGATACACTTTGGCTTAGCCAGGGAGGTGATAGCTGTAATCTTCTCCAGATTAGCTTCAATCCCCCTGTTGGACACAAGGAAACCCAATAACTTGCCTGCCGGAACACCAAAAACACATTTGGCCGGGTTAAGCATCATCTTGTACACCCGCAAGTTGTCAAAGGTTTCTCGCAAATCCTCAATCAGTGTTTCCTTCTTCCTTGACTTAACCACAATATCATCCACATAAGCATGCACATTACGGCCGATCTGTTCATGTAAGCAATTCTGTACGCAACGTTGATAAGTTGCTTGGGCGCTCTTGAGCCCAAAAGGCATAGATACATAGCAGAAGGCTCCAAATGGAGTGATAAACGCCGTCTTCTCCTGGTCCTTAACCGCCATCTTAATCTGATGATATCCGGAATATGCATCCAAAAAGCTCAAACGCTCACAACCCGCCGTAGCATCAATAATCTGATCAATGCGGGGGAGGGCGAAAGGATCTGCTGGACAAGCCTTGTTAAGATCTGTGTAATCCACACACATGCGCCAAGTGCCATTCTTCTTAAGGACCAACACCGGATTAGCAAGCCACTCTGGATGGAAAACTTCAACGATAAACCCTGCCGCTAAGAGCCTGGCAACCTCCTCTCCAATGGCCTTGCGCCTTTCCTCGTTAAACCGGCGAAGAACTGCTTTACCGGTCTGTACTTGGGATCAACATTAAGAGTATGCTCAGCGAGTTCCCTCGGTACACCTGGCATGTCAGAAGGTTTCCATGCAAAAATGTCCCGATTCTCACGGATGAACTCGATGAGCGCGCTTTCCTATTTCGGATCCAAGTTAGCACTGATGGTGAACTGCTTGGACGAATCGCCGGGCACAAAATCAACAAGTTTAGTCTCAGCCGCCGACTTAAACTTCAAATCCGGATCGTGCTCTGTAGTTGGCTTCTTCAACGGGGTCATATCCGGCGGATCAACATTGTCTTTATAGTACTTTAACTCTTCGGTGGCACAAACCGACTCTGCATAAGCCGCATCACCTTCCTCGCACTCCAACGCAATCCGGCGGCTCCCATGAAACGTTATCGTCCCTTTGTGACCCGGCATTTTCAGCTGCAAATAAACATAACAAGGCCGTGCCATAAACTTGGCATAAGCCGGCCGCCCAAACAGGGCGTGGTAAGGGCTTTGGATTTTCACCACCTCAAACGTCAATGTTTCCGATCTGGAGTCATGTTCATCTCCAAAAGCTACCTCCAGGGCTATCTTACCGACCGGGTACGCTGACTTGCCAGGCACCACACCGTGAAACACTGTGCTGGACGGCCTGAGATGCTTATCCGTCAACCCCATACGTCGGAAGGTCTCGTAGTACAGGATGTTGATGCTGCTCCCTCCATCCATAAGCACCTTGGTAAACTTGTATCCTCCCACCTGAGGTGCCACCACTAGGGCTAGCTGACCCGGATTGTAAAC
>LR880971.1:803272406-803285605 GCA_904067115.1 Aegilops sharonensis | reverse complement strand
GTGAGTAATAGTCCACGAAACGGTCCAGAATCGGCCAAAACTATGAGTGTTGATGACCGACACATAAGCGCACCTTGGGGTTCAACAACTATGGAAATCGCTTCGGGACCCCACAACGGTGAGTAATAGTCCAAGAAATAGGCAGAATCGGCCAAAACTGCAAGTGTTGACAACCGACATGTAAACGGACCATAGGGTTTGTTAATCGTGGAAATCACTCAAGGACCCCAAAACAGTGAGTAATAGTCCACGAAACGGGCCAGAATCGGCCAAAACTGTGAGTGCTGATGACCGACACATAAGTGCACCTTGGGGTTCAACAACTATGGGAATCACTCCTGGACCCCAAAATAGTGAGTACTAGTCCACAAAACGGGCCAGAATCAGCCAAAACTGCGATTGTTGATGACCGACACATAAGCGCACCTTGGAGTTCAAAAACTATGGTAATGACTCCAGGACCCCAAAATGGTGAGTAATAGTCCACGAAACGGGCCAGAATCGGCCAAAACTATGAGTGTTGATGACCGACACATAAGCGCACCTTGGGGTTCAACTACTATGGAAATCGCTTCGGGACCCCACAACGGTGGGTAATAGTCCAAGAAACGGGCCAGAATCGGCCAAAACTGCAAGTGTTGACGACCGACACGAAAATGGACCCCAGGGTTTGTTAATCGTGGAAATCACTCAAGGACCCCAAAACAGTGAGTAATAGTCCACGAAACGGGCCAGAATCGGCCAAAACTATGAGTGTTGATGACCGACACATAAGCGCACCTTAGGGTTCATCAATCGTGGAAATCACTCCAGGACCCCAAAACGGTGAGTAATAGTCCACGAAACGGGGCAGAATCGGCCAAAACTGTGAGTGTTGATGACCGACACGTAAGCGCACCTCGGGGTTCGACAACTGTGGAAAGCACTCCCGGACCCCAAAAAAGTGAGTACTAGTCCACAAAACGGGCCAGAATCGGCCAAAATTGCGATTGTTGATGACCGACACATAAGCGCACCTTAGGGTTCATCAATCGTGGAAATCACTCCAGGACCCCAAAACGGTGAGTAATAGTCCACGAAACGGGGCAGAATCGGCCAAAACTGTGAGTGTTGATGACCGACACGTAAGCGCACCTCGGGGTTCGACAACTGTGGAAAGCACTCCCGGACCCCAAAAAAGTGAGTACTAGTCCACAAAACGGGCCAGAATCGGCCAAAATTGCGATTGTTGATGACCGACACATAAGCGCACCTTAGGGTTCATCAATCGTGGAAATCACTCCAGGACCCCAAAACGGTGAGTAATAGTCCACGAAACGGGGCAGAATCGGCCAAAACTGTGAGTGTTGATGACCGACACGTAAGCGCACCTCGGGGTTCGACAACTGTGGAAAGCACTCCCGGACCCCAAAAAAGTGAGTACTAGTCCACAAAACGGGCCAGAATCGGCCAAAATTGCGATTGTTGATGACCGACACATAAGCGCACCTTAGGGTTCATCAATCGTGGAAATCACTCCAGGACCCCAAAACGGTGAGTAATAGTCCACGAAACGGGGCAGAATCGGCCAAAACTGTGAGTGTTGATGACCGACACGTAAGCGCACCTCGGGGTTCGACAACTGTGGAAAGCACTCCCGGACCCCAAAAAAGTGAGTACTAGTCCACAAAACGGGCCAGAATCGGCCAAAATTGCGATTGTTGATGACCGACACATAAGCGCACCTTAGGGTTCATCAATCGTGGAAATCACTCCAGGACCCCAAAACGGTGAGTAATAGTCCACGAAACGGGGCAGAATCGGCCAAAACTGTGAGTGTTGATGACCGACACGTAAGCGCACCTCGGGGTTCGACAACTGTGGAAAGCACTCCCGGACCCCAAAAAAGTGAGTACTAGTCCACAAAACGGGCCAGAATCGGCCAAAATTGCGATTGTTGATGACCGACACATAAGCGCACCTTAGGGTTCATCAATCGTGGAAATCACTCCAGGACCCCAAAACGGTGAGTAATAGTCCACGAAACGGGGCAGAATCGGCCAAAACTGTGAGTGTTGATGACCGACACATAAGCGCACCTTGGGGTTCAACAACTATGGAAATCGCTTCGGGACCCCACAATGGTGAGTAATAGTCCAAGAAACGGGCTAGAATCAGCCAAAACTATGAGTGTTGATGACCGACTCATAAGCGCACCATGGGGTTCAACAACTATGGTAATGACTCCAGGACCCCAAAACGGTGAGTAATAGTCCACGAAACTGGCCAGAATCAGCCAAAACTATGGGTGTTGATGACCGACACATAAGCGCACCTTGGGTTAAACAACTATGGAAATCGCTTTGGGACCCCACAATGGTGAGTTATAGTTTTAGAAACGGGCCAGAGTCGGCCAAAACTGCGAGTGTTGATGACCGACAGGTAAACGGACCCCAGGGTTTGTTACTCGTGGAAATCACTCCAGGACCCCAAAACAGTGAGTAATAGTCCATGAAACGGGCCAGAATCGGCCAAAACTATGAGTGTTGATGACCGACACATAAGCGCACCTTGGGGTTCAACAACTATGGAAATCACTCCTGGACCCCAAAATAGTGAATACTAGTCCACAAAACGGGCCAGAATCGGCCAAAACTGCGATTGTTGATGACCGACACATAAACTCACCTTGGGGTTCAACAACTATGGTAATGACTACAGGACCCCAAAACGGTGAGTAATAGTCCACGAAACGGGCCAGAATCGGCAAAAACTATGAGTGTTGATGACCGACACATAAGCGCACCTTGGGGTTCAACAACTATGGAAATCGCTTCGGGACCCCACAATGGTGAGTAATAGTCCAAGAAACGGTCTAGAATCGGCCAAAACTGCGAGTGTTGATGACCGACACGTAAACGGACCCCACGGTTTGTTAATCGTGGAAATCACTCTAGGACCCCTAAACAGCGATGGCCATATACACATCCATGCATGATTGTGTCCGCGAAGTACCGGAGCAGTTACTTGATATAGAGCACCATGTGTTTGCATGTACAACTATTGCAACCAAGTGTCTTAAAGACGCAACGGAAATAGAGCACTCCACCCTACTGTCACCAAAGCCCTTATATAGCCTCACCCGACATAACTAACCACCACCTACCCTAATTTCGAAGGTCCAATCAACCCCAACATAACAAATATCCTCAAAGCCGCATAGATAAATTGCCTTCCTAAACCCTGCCACATGGGACACATCTCGTTCATTTGGACCCATTTGTTCTTCTCTCAGCAACACCCCGTTATAATCTAATATGGAGTCTAATCATCGTATACCATGTTTATTACCTCAAGCTCCGATTGGCCTCACCATAGACGCAGGTTAGTCTCTATTCATCTTTCCCACGAACTGAGGTAACCGTGTTAATATGTTCAGTCTTCCTAAGGCTCATTTGACTGGGACTTCGTTAAGTTTCAGTCCGTACTATATATATCTGTGAGATTTTACATTGAGATTCATGTAAAATTTTCTTTTTAGTTTTTTTTCTTTCTCTTGCATGTTTGTCACTTGACTAAGACTTGGTTAAATGTCAGCCGACTGAGACCTAGCCACACCCTGATATGATTACAAGTTTTAGAGTGGTTGGGCTTTTTTAGAACCGTTCGTTGATGTCGATCTAACGGCAGACAAATACGAAGTACTGGGTAGTACTCCGATGAAAGTACGCGAAATTACTAAAACGAGTGGGGCCAGTACTCGTGACAAGGTGGGGACGCGTTTTAATCTAGGGGCAGTTTAGTCCTAGGAATATTTGCACGCGCCGCCCCTCTCGTCGAATGCATAACCGCCGCCATGGTGATTCACATTCCACAATTACTCATCGGCGGCCATCTCCTCCCTCTCCTCCAAGTCCACCTCAGTCATCTCCCCCCACCCACCCGCACTCCCTCTTACACGGCAGATCGAGCTGATGGCCGGCAACGAGAACACCGACTTCGTGCAGATCGCCGGCGGCGACCAGGTCAAGTTGGCCAGGTTGAGGGAGATCCGTTCTTGGTTTGACAACACAAGGCAGATGAACTGGACGGCAATGGCCACTCTCAAGAATATGACGAAGAAGGAGAGGGAAAAGCTTTGGCCCCCGCCCGCACAACCGATTGACAAGATCGAGATCCTCCTCTGGGCGATGGAGCAGGCTAATTCGTCCAGCGAGTGGACCAGGCGGAGGTGGTGGGCGTTCAGATCCAGGGTAGAGCATCCACTGGATCAGGAACCCACCGTGCACGAGGTGCCGTTGCAGATTGTGCAGCACTATGGAAATCACTCCAGGACCCAAAAATAGTGAGTACTAGTCCACAAAACGGGCCAGAATCGGCCAAAACTGCGATTGTTGATGACCGACACATAAACGCACCTTGGGGTTTAACAACTATGCTAATGACTCAAGGACCCCAAAACGGTGAGTAATAGTCCACGAAACGGGCCAGAGTCGGCCAAAACTATGAGTGTTGATGACCGACACATAAGCGCACCTTGGGGTTCAACAACTATGGAAATCGCTTCGGGACCCCACAACGGTGAGTAATAGTCCAAGAAACGGGCTAGAATCGGCCAAAACTGCGAGTGTTGATGACCGACACGTAAACGGACCCCACGGTTTGTTAATCGTGGAAATCACTCTAGGACCCCTAAACAGTGAGTAATAGTCCACGAAACGGGCCAGAATCGGCCAAAACTATGGGTGTTGATGACCGACACATAAGCGCACCTTGGGGTTCAACGACTATGGAAATCACTCCTGGACCCCAAAATAGTGAGTACTAGGCCACAAAACGGTCCAGAATCGGCCAAAGCTGCGATTGTTGATGACCGACAGATAAGCGCACCTTGGGGTTCAACAACTATGGTAATGACTCCAGGACCCCAAAACGGTGAGTAATAGTCCACGAAACGGGCCAGAGTCGGCCAAAACTATGAGTGTTGATGACCGACACATAAGCGCACCTTCGGGTTCAACAACTATGGAAATCACTCCTGGACCCCAAAATAGTGAGTACTAGGCCACAAAACGGTCCAGAATCGGCCAAAGCTGCGATTGTTGATGACCGACAGATAAGCGCACCTTGGGGTTCAACAACTATGGTAATGACTCCAGGACCCCAAAACGGTGAGTAATAGTCCACGAAACGGGCCAGAGTCGGCCAAAACTATGAGTGTTGATGACCGACACATAAGCGCACCTTCGGGTTCAACAACTATGGAAATCACTCCTGGACCCCAAAATAGTGAGTACTAGGCCACAAAACGGTCCAGAATCGGCCAAAGCTGCGATTGTTGATGACCGACAGATAAGCGCACCTTGGGGTTCAACAACTATGGTAATGACTCCAGGACCCCAAAACGGTGAGTAATAGTCCACGAAACGGGCCAGAGTCGGCCAAAACTATGAGTGTTGATGACCGACACATAAGCGCACCTTCGGGTTCAACAACTATGGAAATCACTCCTGGACCCCAAAATAGTGAGTACTAGGCCACAAAACGGTCCAGAATCGGCCAAAGCTGCGATTGTTGATGACCGACAGATAAGCGCACCTTGGGGTTCAACAACTATGGTAATGACTCCAGGACCCCAAAACGGTGAGTAATAGTCCACGAAACGGGCCAGAGTCGGCCAAAACTATGAGTGTTGATGACCGACACATAAGCGCACCTTCGGGTTCAACAACTATGGAAATCACTCCTGGACCCCAAAATAGTGAGTACTAGGCCACAAAACGGTCCAGAATCGGCCAAAGCTGCGATTGTTGATGACCGACAGATAAGCGCACCTTGGGGTTCAACAACTATGGTAATGACTCCAGGACCCCAAAACGGTGAGTAATAGTCCACGAAACGGGCCAGAGTCGGCCAAAACTATGAGTGTTGATGACCGACACATAAGCGCACCTTCGGGTTCAACAACTATGGAAATCACTCCTGGACCCCAAAATAGTGAGTACTAGGCCACAAAACGGTCCAGAATCGGCCAAAGCTGCGATTGTTGATGACCGACAGATAAGCGCACCTTGGGGTTCAACAACTATGGTAATGACTCCAGGACCCCAAAACGGTGAGTAATAGTCCACGAAACGGGCCAGAGTCGGCCAAAACTATGAGTGTTGATGACCGACACATAAGCGCACCTTCGGGTTCAACAACTATGGAAATCACTCCTGGACCCCAAAATAGTGAGTACTAGGCCACAAAACGGTCCAGAATCGGCCAAAGCTGCGATTGTTGATGACCGACAGATAAGCGCACCTTGGGGTTCAACAACTATGGTAATGACTCCAGGACCCCAAAACGGTGAGTAATAGTCCACGAAACGGGCCAGAGTCGGCCAAAACTATGAGTGTTGATGACCGACACATAAGCGCACCTTCGGGTTCAACAACTATGGAAATCACTCCTGGACCCCAAAATAGTGAGTACTAGGCCACAAAACGGTCCAGAATCGGCCAAAGCTGCGATTGTTGATGACCGACAGATAAGCGCACCTTGGGGTTCAACAACTATGGTAATGACTCCAGGACCCCAAAACGGTGAGTAATAGTCCACGAAACGGGCCAGAGTCGGCCAAAACTATGAGTGTTGATGACCGACACATAAGCGCACCTTCGGGTTCAACAACTATGGAAATCACTCCTGGACCCCAAAATAGTGAGTACTAGGCCACAAAACGGTCCAGAATCGGCCAAAGCTGCGATTGTTGATGACCGACAGATAAGCGCACCTTGGGGTTCAACAACTATGGTAATGACTCCAGGACCCCAAAACGGTGAGTAATAGTCCACGAAACGGGCCAGAGTCGGCCAAAACTATGAGTGTTGATGACCGACACATAAGCGCACCTTCGGGTTCAACAACTATGGAAATCACTCCTGGACCCCAAAATAGTGAGTACTAGGCCACAAAACGGTCCAGAATCGGCCAAAGCTGCGATTGTTGATGACCGACAGATAAGCGCACCTTGGGGTTCAACAACTATGGTAATGACTCCAGGACCCCAAAACGGTGAGTAATAGTCCACGAAACGGGCCAGAGTCGGCCAAAACTATGAGTGTTGATGACCGACACATAAGCGCACCTTCGGGTTCAACAACTATGGAAATCACTCCTGGACCCCAAAATAGTGAGTACTAGGCCACAAAACGGTCCAGAATCGGCCAAAGCTGCGATTGTTGATGACCGACAGATAAGCGCACCTTGGGGTTCAACAACTATGGTAATGACTCCAGGACCCCAAAACGGTGAGTAATAGTCCACGAAACGGGCCAGAGTCGGCCAAAACTATGAGTGTTGATGACCGACACATAAGCGCACCTTCGGGTTCAACAACTATGGAAATCACTCCTGGACCCCAAAATAGTGAGTACTAGGCCACAAAACGGTCCAGAATCGGCCAAAGCTGCGATTGTTGATGACCGACAGATAAGCGCACCTTGGGGTTCAACAACTATGGTAATGACTCCAGGACCCCAAAACGGTGAGTAATAGTCCACGAAACGGGCCAGAGTCGGCCAAAACTATGAGTGTTGATGACCGACACATAAGCGCACCTTCGGGTTCAACAACTATGGAAATCACTCCTGGACCCCAAAATAGTGAGTACTAGGCCACAAAACGGTCCAGAATCGGCCAAAGCTGCGATTGTTGATGACCGACAGATAAGCGCACCTTGGGGTTCAACAACTATGGTAATGACTCCAGGACCCCAAAACGGTGAGTAATAGTCCACGAAACGGGCCAGAGTCGGCCAAAACTATGAGTGTTGATGACCGACACATAAGCGCACCTTCGGGTTCAACAACTATGGAAATCACTCCTGGACCCCAAAATAGTGAGTACTAGGCCACAAAACGGTCCAGAATCGGCCAAAGCTGCGATTGTTGATGACCGACAGATAAGCGCACCTTGGGGTTCAACAACTATGGTAATGACTCCAGGACCCCAAAACGGTGAGTAATAGTCCACGAAACGGGCCAGAGTCGGCCAAAACTATGAGTGTTGATGACCGACACATAAGCGCACCTTCGGGTTCAACAACTATGGAAATCACTCCTGGACCCCAAAATAGTGAGTACTAGGCCACAAAACGGTCCAGAATCGGCCAAAGCTGCGATTGTTGATGACCGACAGATAAGCGCACCTTGGGGTTCAACAACTATGGAAATCGCTTCGGGACCCCACAACGGTGAGTAATAGTCCAAGAAACGGGCTAGAATCGGCCAAAACTGCGAGTGTTGATGACCGACACGTAAACGGACCCCACGGTTTGTTAATCGTGGAAATCACTCTAGGACCCCTAAACAGTGAGTAATAGTCCACGAAACGGGCCAGAATCGGCCAAAACTGTGAGTATTGATGACCGACACATAAGCGCACCTTGGGGTTCAACAACTATGGAAATCACTACTGGACCCCAAAATAGTGAGTACTAGTCCACAAAACGGGCCAGAATCGGCCAAAACTGCGATTGTTGATGACCGACACATAAGCGCACCTTGGGGTTCAACAACTATGGTAATGACTCCAGGACCCCAAAACGGTGAGTAATAGTCCACGAAACTGGCCAGAATCAGCCAAAACTATGGGTGTTGATGACCGACACATAAGCGCACCTTGGGGTTAAAGAACTATGGAAATCGCTTTGGGACCCCACAATGGTGAGTTATAGTCCAAGAAACGGGCCAGAATCGGCCAAAACCGCGAGTGTTGATGACCGACACGTAAACGGACCCCAGGGTTTGTTACTCGTGGAAATCACTCCAAGACCCCAAAACAGTGAGTAATAGTCCATGAAACGGGCCAGAATCGGCCAAAACTATGAGTGTTGATGACCGAGACATAAGCGCACCTTCGGGTTCAACAATTATGGAAATCGCTTCGGGACCCCACAATGGTGAGTAATAGTCCAAGAAACGGGCTAGAATCGGCCAAAACTATGAGTGTTGATGACCGAGACATAAGCGCACCTTCGGGTTCAACAATTATGGAAATCGCTTCGGGACCCCACAATGGTGAGTAATAGTCCAAGAAACGGGCTAGAATCGGCCAAAACTATGAGTGTTGATGACCGAGACATAAGCGCACCTTCGGGTTCAACAATTATGGAAATCGCTTCGGGACCCCACAATGGTGAGTAATAGTCCAAGAAACGGGCTAGAATCGGCCAAAACTATGAGTGTTGATGACCGAGACATAAGCGCACCTTCGGGTTCAACAATTATGGAAATCGCTTCGGGACCCCACAATGGTGAGTAATAGTCCAAGAAACGGGCTAGAATCGGCCAAAACTATGAGTGTTGATGACCGAGACATAAGCGCACCTTCGGGTTCAACAATTATGGAAATCGCTTCGGGACCCCACAATGGTGAGTAATAGTCCAAGAAACGGGCTAGAATCGGCCAAAACTATGAGTGTTGATGACCGAGACATAAGCGCACCTTCGGGTTCAACAATTATGGAAATCGCTTCGGGACCCCACAATGGTGAGTAATAGTCCAAGAAACGGGCTAGAATCGGCCAAAACTATGAGTGTTGATGACCGAGACATAAGCGCACCTTCGGGTTCAACAATTATGGAAATCGCTTCGGGACCCCACAATGGTGAGTAATAGTCCAAGAAACGGGCTAGAATCGGCCAAAACTATGAGTGTTGATGACCGAGACATAAGCGCACCTTCGGGTTCAACAATTATGGAAATCGCTTCGGGACCCCACAATGGTGAGTAATAGTCCAAGAAACGGGCTAGAATCGGCCAAAACTATGAGTGTTGATGACCGAGACATAAGCGCACCTTCGGGTTCAACAATTATGGAAATCGCTTCGGGACCCCACAATGGTGAGTAATAGTCCAAGAAACGGGCTAGAATCGGCCAAAACTATGAGTGTTGATGACCGAGACATAAGCGCACCTTCGGGTTCAACAATTATGGAAATCGCTTCGGGACCCCACAATGGTGAGTAATAGTCCAAGAAACGGGCTAGAATCGGCCAAAACTATGAGTGTTGATGACCGAGACATAAGCGCACCTTCGGGTTCAACAATTATGGAAATCGCTTCGGGACCCCACAATGGTGAGTAATAGTCCAAGAAACGGGCTAGAATCGGCCAAAACTATGAGTGTTGATGACCGAGACATAAGCGCACCTTCGGGTTCAACAATTATGGAAATCGCTTCGGGACCCCACAATGGTGAGTAATAGTCCAAGAAACGGGCTAGAATCGGCCAAAACTATGAGTGTTGATGACCGAGACATAAGCGCACCTTCGGGTTCAACAATTATGGAAATCGCTTCGGGACCCCACAATGGTGAGTAATAGTCCAAGAAACGGGCTAGAATCGGCCAAAACTATGAGTGTTGATGACCGAGACATAAGCGCACCTTCGGGTTCAACAATTATGGAAATCGCTTCGGGACCCCACAATGGTGAGTAATAGTCCAAGAAACGGGCTAGAATCGGCCAAAACTATGAGTGTTGATGACCGAGACATAAGCGCACCTTCGGGTTCAACAATTATGGAAATCGCTTCGGGACCCCACAATGGTGAGTAATAGTCCAAGAAACGGGCTAGAATCGGCCAAAACTATGAGTGTTGATGACCGAGACATAAGCGCACCTTCGGGTTCAACAATTATGGAAATCGCTTCGGGACCCCACAATGGTGAGTAATAGTCCAAGAAACGGGCTAGAATCGGCCAAAACTATGAGTGTTGATGACCGAGACATAAGCGCACCTTCGGGTTCAACAATTATGGAAATCGCTTCGGGACCCCACAATGGTGAGTAATAGTCCAAGAAACGGGCTAGAATCGGCCAAAACTATGAGTGTTGATGACCGAGACATAAGCGCACCTTCGGGTTCAACAATTATGGAAATCGCTTCGGGACCCCACAATGGTGAGTAATAGTCCAAGAAACGGGCTAGAATCGGCCAAAACTATGAGTGTTGATGACCGAGACATAAGCGCACCTTCGGGTTCAACAATTATGGAAATCGCTTCGGGACCCCACAATGGTGAGTAATAGTCCAAGAAACGGGCTAGAATCGGCCAAAACTATGAGTGTTGATGACCGAGACATAAGCGCACCTTCGGGTTCAACAATTATGGAAATCGCTTCGGGACCCCACAATGGTGAGTAATAGTCCAAGAAACGGGCTAGAATCGGCCAAAACTATGAGTGTTGATGACCGAGACATAAGCGCACCTTCGGGTTCAACAATTATGGAAATCGCTTCGGGACCCCACAATGGTGAGTAATAGTCCAAGAAACGGGCTAGAATCGGCCAAAACTATGAGTGTTGATGACCGAGACATAAGCGCACCTTCGGGTTCAACAATTATGGAAATCGCTTCGGGACCCCACAATGGTGAGTAATAGTCCAAGAAACGGGCTAGAATCGGCCAAAACTATGAGTGTTGATGACCGAGACATAAGCGCACCTTCGGGTTCAACAATTATGGAAATCGCTTCGGGACCCCACAATGGTGAGTAATAGTCCAAGAAACGGGCTAGAATCGGCCAAAACTATGAGTGTTGATGACCGAGACATAAGCGCACCTTCGGGTTCAACAATTATGGAAATCGCTTCGGGACCCCACAATGGTGAGTAATAGTCCAAGAAACGGGCTAGAATCGGCCAAAACTATGAGTGTTGATGACCGAGACATAAGCGCACCTTCGGGTTCAACAATTATGGAAATCGCTTCGGGACCCCACAATGGTGAGTAATAGTCCAAGAAACGGGCTAGAATCGGCCAAAACTATGAGTGTTGATGACCGAGACATAAGCGCACCTTCGGGTTCAACAATTATGGAAATCGCTTCGGGACCCCACAATGGTGAGTAATAGTCCAAGAAACGGGCTAGAATCGGCCAAAACTATGAGTGTTGATGACCGAGACATAAGCGCACCTTCGGGTTCAACAATTATGGAAATCGCTTCGGGACCCCACAATGGTGAGTAATAGTCCAAGAAACGGGCTAGAATCGGCCAAAACTATGAGTGTTGATGACCGAGACATAAGCGCACCTTCGGGTTCAACAATTATGGAAATCGCTTCGGGACCCCACAATGGTGAGTAATAGTCCAAGAAACGGGCTAGAATCAGCCAAAACTATGAGTGTTGATGACCGACTCATAAGCGCACCATGGGGTTCAACAACTATGGTAATGACTCCAGGACCCCAAAACGGTGAGTAATAGTCCACGAAACTGGCCAGAATCAGCCAAAACTATGGGTGTTGATGACCGACACATAAGCGCACCTTGGGTTAAACAACTATGGAAATCGCTTTGGGACCCCACAATGGTGAGTTGTAGTTCTAGAAACGGGCCAGAGTCGGCCAAAACTGCGAGTGTTGATGACCGACAGGTAAACGGACCCCAGGGTTTGTTACTCGTGGAAATCACTCCAGGACCCCAAAACAGTGAGTAATAGTCCATGAAACGGGCCAGAATCGGCCAAAACTATGAGTGTTGATGACCGACACATAAGCGCACCTTGGGGTTCAACAACTATGGAAATCACTCCTGGACCCCAAAATAGTGAATACTAGTCCACACAACGGGCCAGAATCGGCCAAAACTGCGATTGTTGATTACCGACACATAAACGCACCTTGGGGTTCAACAACTATGGTAATGACTACAGGACCCCAAAACGGTGAGTAATAGTCCACGAAACGGGCCAGAATCGGCAAAAACTATGAGTGTTGATGACCGACACATAAGCGCACCTTGGGGTTCAACAACTATGGAAATCGCTTCGGGACCCCACAATGGTGAGTAATAGTCCAAGAAACGGGCTAGAATCGGCCAAAAGTGCGAGTGTTGATGACCGACACGTAAACGGACCCCACGGTTTGTTATTCGTGGAAATCACTCTAGGACCCCTAAACAGTGAGTAATAGTCCACGAAACGGGCCAGAATCGGCCAAAACTGTGAGTATTGATGACCGACACATAAGCGCACCTTGGGGTTCAACAACTATGGAAATCACTACTAGACCCCAAAATAGTGAGTACTAGTCCACAAAACGGGCCAGAATCGGCCAAAACTGCGATTGTTGATGACCGACACATAAGCGCACCTTGGGGTTCAACAACTATGGTAATGACTCCAGGACCCCAAAACGGTGAGTAATAGTCCACGAAACTGGCC
>LR880971.1:803215083-803238992 GCA_904067115.1 Aegilops sharonensis | reverse complement strand
GAAATGCCATAATAGGTAGGTATGGTGGCTGTTTTGAGGAAGATATAGGGAGGTTTATGTGTGATAGAGCGTATCATATCACGGGGTTTGGATGCGCCGGCGAAGTTTGTGTCAACTCTCAATGTGAGAAAGGGCAATGCACGGTACCGAAGAGGCTAGCAATGGCGGAAAGGTAAAAGTGCGTATAATCCATGGACTCAACATTAGTCAAAAGAACTCATATACTTATTGCAAAAATTTAGAAGTCATCAAAAATTCAAATACTACGCGCATGCTCCTAGGAGGATAGATTGGTAGGAAAAGACCATCGCTCGCCCCCGACCGCCACTCATAAGGATGCACAAGCCAGGTACACTTCATGCTTCAAATTTGTTACATAACTTTAACCATACGTGCATGCTACGGGACTTACAAACTTCAACACAAGTATTTCTCAAATTCACAACTACTCAACCAGCATGACTTTGATACTATTACCTCCATATCTCAAAATAATTATCAAGCATCAAACTTATCTTAGTATTCAACGCACTCAAAAGAAAGTTTCACATATCTTGAACACCAAGTATATTAACATTTAAGCAAATTACCATGCTATTAACGACTCTCAAAATAATCTAAGTGAAGCATGAGAGATCAAGTTTCTTTAAAACAAATCCACCACCGTGCTCTAAAAGATCTAAGTGAAGCACTAGAGCAAAAATTATCACGCTCAAAAAGATATAAGTGAAGCACTATGAGCAAACTATCAAGCTCAAAAGATATAAGTGAAGCACATAGAGTATTCTATCAAATTTCAATTCATGTATGGATCTCTCAAAAGGTGTGTACAGCAAGGATGATTGTGGTAAACTAACAAGCAAAGACTCAAATAATACAAGACGCTCCAAGCAAAACACATATCATGTTGGTGAATAAAAATATAGCTCCAAGTAAATTACCGATGGAAGTGGACGAAAGAGGGGATGCCTTCCGGGGCATCCCCAAGCTTTGACTTTTTGGTATCCTTGGATTATCTTGGGGGTGCCATGGGCATCACCAAGCTTAGGCTCTTGCCACTCCTTGTTCCATAATCCATCAAAAGAATTCACCCAAAACTTGAAAACTTCACAACACAAAACTCAATAGAAATCTCGTGAGCTCCGTTAGAGAAAGAAAACAAAAGACTACTTTAAGGTACTGTAATGAAACCATTATTTATTTATATTGGTGTTAAACCTACTGTATTCCAACTTCTCTATGGTCCATAAACTATTTTACAAGCCATAGATTCATCAAAATAAGCAAACAACACACACAAAACAGAATCTGTCAAAAACAGAACAGTCTGTAGTAATCTGTAACTAACGCAAACTTCTGGAACCCAAACAATTATACCAAAATTAGACGACCAGGAAAATTTGTTTATTGATCAGCAGCAATTGGAATCAGTATTTTATCACGTTCTGGTGATTTTTAACAATTCGGGCACTGAGCACAAAGATTCTGAAAATTACAGCAAGATCAAATAACTATCACCCAAGAAGATTCAATAGGTCCAACTTGGCACAAACACTAATTAAAAGATAAAATCACATCTAAACAGAGTCTAGATGGATTATTTATTACTAAGCAGCAAGGAAAAAAAATTGGGTTGTCTCCCAACAAGCGCTTTTCTTTAAAGCCTTTTTAGCTAGGCATTGAGATTTCAATGATGCTCACAAGAAAGACAAGAATTGAAGCACAAAGAGAGCATCATAAAACATGTGACAACCACATCTAAGTCTAACATACTTCCTATGCATAGGCATCTTATAGGCAAACGAATCAAGGCAAGCAAAAACTAGCATATGCAAGGAAGCGGAAAGAGACAATAGCAATCTCAACATAGCGAGAGGTAATTTAATAGCATGAAAGTTTCTACAACCATATTTTCCTCTCTCATAATAATTACATGTAGGATCATAAGCAAATTCAACAAAATAGCTACCACATAACATATTCTTAACATGATCCACATGTATGCAAAGTTGACACTCTTCCAAAATAGTGGGATTATCATTAACTAAAGTCATGATTTCTCCAAGCCCACTTTTATAAAAAATTTCATAAGATTGAATATTCTACAAATATGTGGGATCTAAAGTTGACACTCTTCCAAACCCACTTTCAGTATTATTGCAAACAATATTATCAATCTCATATTTATCATGGGGCTTAAAGAAATTTTCAAGATCATAAGAAGAATCACCCCAATCGTGATCATTGCAACAAGTAGTAGACATAGCAAAACTAGCATCCCCAAGCTTAGGGTTTTGCATCTTATTAGCACAATTGTCATCAAAAGAATTTATAATAAAATCATTGCAATCATGCTTTTTATTCAAAGATCTATCGTGAGTCACTTCACGGATTTCAGGCAAAACCTTATAAAGATAATCTAGTGCATCCAAATCACTAGGAATTGGTTCATCATAATTGGATCTCTTAAAAAGATTGGCAAGCGGATCAGGATCCATAGATATTGGCCTCTTTGTTTAGGAATAAATAAGCATCTAATCCAACCAAACGAGAAACGAAAGGGCAAGCAAAAGAGAGGAGGAGATTGGGAAAGAGAGGGCGAATAAAACGGCAAGGGTGAAGTGGGGGAGAGGAAAACGAGAGGCAAATGGAAAATAATGTAATGCGAGAGATAGGGATTGTGATGGGTACTTGGTATGTTGACTTTTGCGTAAGCCTCCCCGGCAACGGCGCCAGAAATTCTTCTTGCTATGTCTCGAGCTTGCGTTGGATTTCCCCGAAGAGGAGAGGATGATGCAGCACAGTAGCATAAGTATTTCCCTCAGTTTTTGAGAACCAAGGTATCAATCCAGTAGGAGACCACGCGCAAGTCCCTCGTACCTTCACAAAACGATAGCTACTCGCAACCAACGCTTAGGGGTTGTCAATCTCTTCATGGTCACTTACGAGAGTGAGATCTGATAGAGATAATATTTTTGGTATTTTTGGTATAAAGATGCAAAGTAAAAAGTAAAAGCAAAGCAAGTAAATAAAGTGATGGAGATTGATATGATGAGAATAGACCCGGGGGCCATAGGTTTCACTAGTGGCTTCTCTCAAGAGCATATGTATTCTACGGTGGGTGAACAAATTACTGTTGAGCAATTGACATAATTGAGCATAGTTATGAGGTTATCCAGGCAATGATCATGTATATAGGCATCACGTCCGAGACAAGTAGACCGAAACGATTCTGCATCTACTACTATTACTCCACTCATCGACCGCTATCCAGCATGCATCTAGAATATTAAGTTAAAAACAGAGTAACGCCTTAAGCAAGATGACATGATGTAGAGGAATAAATTCATGCAATATGATAAATACCCCATCTTGTTATCCTCGATGGCAACAATACAATACGTGCCTTGCAACCCCTTCTGTCACTAGGTAAGGACACCGCAAGATTGAACCCAAAGCTAAGCACTTCTCCCATTGCAAGAACTACCAATATAGTTGGCCAAACCAAACGGATAATTCGAAGAGACTTGCAAAGATAACTCAATCATACATAAAAGAATTCAGAGAAGAATCAAATATTTTCCATAGATAACCTAGATCATAAACCCACAATTCATCGGTCTCAACAAACACACCGCAAAAAGAAGATTACATCGAATAGATCTCCACGAGAGAGGGGGAAAACATTGTATTGAGATCCAAAAAGAGAGAAGAAGCCATCTAGCTACTAACTATGGATCCGAAGGTCTGAAGTAAACTACTCACACTTCATCGGAGGGGCTATGGTGTTGATGTAGAAGCCCTCCGTGGTGGATGCCCCCTCTGGCAGAGCTCCGGAACAGGCCCCAAGATGGGATCTCGTGGATACAGGAAGTTACGGTGGTGGAATTAGGTTTTTGGCTCCCCTTCCGATCTGTCGGGGGTACGTAGGTATATATAGGAGGAAGGAGTACGTCAGTGGAGCGTCAGGGGGCCCACGAGGCAGGGGGCGCGCCCAGGAGGGAGGGGCGCGCCCCCACCCTCGTGACCGCCTCTGGCACTCTTTGGAGTAGGGTCCAAGTCTCCTGGATCACGTTCGGTGAGAAAATCACGTTCCCGGAGGTTTCATTTCGTTTGGACTCCGTTTGATATTCCGTTTCTTCGAAACACTGAAATAGGCAAAAAACAACAATTCTGGGCTGGGCCTCCGGTTAATAGGTTAGTCCCAAAAATAATATAAAAGTGGAAAATAAAGCCCATTATAGTCCAAAACAATAGATAAAGTAGCATGAAGCAATAAAAAATTATAGATACGTTGGAGACGTATCACAGTCCAATCTAGAACAATACTGAGCAGGACGGGAGGGAGGAGGATGAGGCGGAACAACGACAGGAGGATGAGGAAGATTGGGATAATCTGGGCCATGATACGGCCTTGGAGAACGCTTTCGAGGGTTTGAAGCTGCATGGGGAAGAAGAGGATGATTTGGATCTCTCTGGGGAAGTTGAAGAACTCATTAAGGAGGTTAGATGGTTGTGTCTGTTTAGGGTTCATACGATGAGGCCGTTTAGCCATGCGGCATTGCTAAATTCTTTGCGAAACACGTGGTCGTGCGCCCAAGGAGTTACCTTCAATATCAAAGGGGACAACCTGTTCCTGGCTCAGTGTCATTGCTTGGGGGACTGGAAGAGGGTGATTGAGGGAGGGCCGTGGCAATTCAGGAGGGATCCAGTCGTCATCGTCGAGTATGATGGTTTCACAAACGTTGCAGAATACGCCTTGGACATGTATCCACTATGGGCTAGAATCAAGGGTCTGCCGGATGGGCTCACAAGGAAAAAAGAATTGGCTGAAAAAGTTGCTAAGAAGGTGGGTAAGCCACCTGTCGTGGAATTGTCACGGCAGATGTCCTCATGAAAGGACTTAGTCGCAGGGCCATCGTACGGGTTACCTAGAGGGGTTAATGCGGACACAAGACACGAGAATTATACTGGTTCGGCCCCTTCAATGAAGGTAAAGACCTACGTCCAGTTGTGGTATGATTGATATGATTCGGCGACTAAGGAGCAATAGCTTTGCCTTGGCCTCGAATCTCTGCCCCTAACTCGCCGCCGGGTCGTCCCCTTATATACACGGGTTAACGCCCGGCCGGCTTACAGAATCCCAATCCGGCTCATACTGGAGTCCGGTTTGGTCTCTCCTTTCTTGTCTTACAACACAAGTTACAGTATTAGGGCGGTTTACATGTATGGATCTTAACCCCCCTTCTGGGCTCCAGGCCTCCATATGGGCCTGGATCCCACACGAGGGTAAACCGGCCCCTCCGGGGCGGTTCACACTCCGTAGCTATATCCTCAACACCACCCTTTACTGTTGCTGTTAATGAAGGAAGAATTAACCTGTCAAACTTCTTGAGGGTAAGGGTTTTTGTGGATGTACATAAACCCCTGGTGAGATTTGTCCCGATCACATTGAAGGAATATAAGCGATACCCGGTGAGCTATGAGAAACTACTGGATTTTTGCTTCTTTTGTGGTTGCATGGGCCACGTGGTGGAAGAATGTGGAGATGGTGTTCATGATCCGACGGAATGTGAGTGGGGGACTGGTTGCATTGGAGTAATGAGCAGCCGATGGGGGGTGCTGGTAGGGGTCGGGGTGGAGGTGGTGTAGCTGGTGGTGCAGGAAGTAGGGGTAGAGGCAGAGCAGGAGGTGTGTTTGGAGGAGGGGCCGGGGGGAGAGGAGGAGGTGGTACCCAAGGGGAAACAGCAGTGCATACGATGAATAGAGGGGATACTCGTGTTCCTCCGATCATAGGAGGTGGTGGGAGAGAGATGCAGGAGCATAGTGGGGTGGAGGAAGAAGGCCGTTTGATCCGCAAACGTCTGATAAACAGTGATGGCACAGTTTGTGTTCATGGATAGCCGGTTCCTAATTTAGCTGGTAAGGTCTCGAACACGGTTCTGTTGTTGGAGGGAGGTAGTACGTCGGAGGAGGTTGAGGGGGGCTCCTCTAATACACCGGGGAAGGTGCCAATTGTCAAGAGGAGGAAGCAAAAAGAAGATGGAGTTACTATGGATATGGATGTGGCGTCCGAGGCGGCCTCCGACATGGAGGACCGCCGGGCCCAATGAATGTGTTAAGTTGGAACTGTCGGGGAGGGGGGAATCCCCGGCAGTTCGTGAGTTGGCGGCAATCACACAGTCGCATTCCCCCAACTTGGTGTTTTTGTGTGAGACAAGGCAGAAGGCTAATAAGATGAGGAGGATCCGTGGTCGGCTAGGGTTGAAAGGCTTTACCGGAGTGGACAGCGCCGGGATGAGTGGAGGGTTGGCTTTGTTTTGGCATGAGGCTTATGAGGTGGAAATAATTGATAAAGATGAACGGTACATTGACGCCCTTGTGCGTGTTGCGGTGGGAGAAACCCAATGGAGGATTACGTGCGTTTATGGAGAGCCCAGAGTGGAGAACCGTCATCTTATGTGGGAGAAGCTGCAAAGATTGAAGAACACTAGTGATGCTCCTTGGTTAGTGGTGGGCGACTTTAATGAGGCAATGTGGAGTTATGAACACTTGTCATCGACGCCCAGGGCTGAACCACAGATGCTGGCTTTCCGGGATATTTTGGAAACATGTGGGCTTGTTGATTTGGGTTTTGTGGGTATCCCTTTTACATATGATAACAAGAGGGGAGGGGCCGGCAATGTCCAGGTCCGTTTGGACCGAGCTGTGGCAACGAACGAGTGGAGGAACCTTTTTGCCTTCACCTCGGTTTTTCATGTACCTTCACCATGCTCTGATCATGTTGCGTTGGTACTAAAAGCTTCATCTGACCAAGGGCCGCAAAGAGGCAAACAGAGACGCTATGAACTGTTTTGGGAGAGAGATGTTGCGCTCCCGGATGTAATTAAAGAGGCTTGGGAATCGCTTGGTAATGTTCAAAACCTAGCACAGCTTCGGGATGCTTTATTAAGAACAATGAGAACTTTGAGTATGTGGAGTAGGAAGTTTGGTAATGTTACATGGGAGTTGGCAAAATCTCGCTCTCAATTGGAAGAACTAATGCATATGAATGCGGATAGGCAGGAGATTAGAAGAGTTACGGACAAGATGAACGAGTTGCTCTATCAAGAAGAGATGTTATGGCTCCAGAGATCGAGAATCACGTGGTTGAAGGAGGGGGACAGAAATACCAAATACTTTCATAGCAAGGCTGTTTGGAGAGCGAGGAAAAACAAAATACGAGAGCTTACAGATAGTATTGGGATGGTGCACTTTGATTTTGCTACCATGGGGCTGCTGGGAGTATTTTCAGAACATTTTTTCGGCTGATGCGTCCTTGGATGCTTCACCAATTTTGGACCTCCTGGAGTCTAGGGTGTCGGCAGAAGATAACCTCAAACTTTGCAAGGATTTTTCGGATAAGGATATTTCTGATGCACTGTTCCAAATAGGCCCGCTCAAGGCGCCGGGCCCGGATGGCCTCCCAGCAAGGTTCTTCCAGCGCAACTGGAGCACGCTAAAGGAGGGGGTTTTGGCGGCAGTGAAAGACTTTTTCCAGTCGGGAGTTATGCCGGAGGGGGTAAACTCTACATCCATTGTGCTTATTCCTAAAATATCTAATCCTACCAAAATTTCAGACTACAGGCCTATCAGTCTCTGTAACATTATATATAAGGTTATCTCGAAGTGTTTGGTCAACAGGTTGAGACCTATGTTGGATGATCTCATCTCTCCGGAGCAGAGTGCCTTCATTTCGGGTAGAATGATTACGGACAATGCACTTGTGGCCTTTGAGTGCATCCACTATATCAAGCAAGAGAAGGATCCAACGAAGAGCTTCTGTGGATATAAGTTGGATCTGTCCAAGGCTTACGATAGGGTCGATTGGGTCTTTTTGAGGCAAGTGATGCAAAAGTTGGGTTTCTCTCAGCGATGGGTGGATTGGATTATGACATGTGTCACGTCGGTGAGATACTCGGTGAATTTCAATGGAACCCTCTTGGATTCGTTTGCGCCGTCGCGAGGGCTTCGGCAAGGATACCCTTTATCGCCATTATTATTTTTGTTTGTGGCAGATGGACTTTCAGCTTTGTTGAGGAAAAGTGTGTAGATGGGTGAGATAACTCCTGTCAAGGTGTGTAGGAGTGCTCCGGGTATATCACACTTGCTCTTTGCAGATGATACAATTCTGTTTTTTGAAGCTTCTAAAGCTCAGGCTGATTCGGTGAAAGCTATTTTGGATGTGTATGGTTCGGCCACTGGACAGATTCTAAATTTTGATAAATGTTCATTATTATTTGGTGATGCATGCCCAGGTCCAGTCCAAGAGGAGATCCGATTGGCATTGCATGTTACTAGTCTTTCCTTTGAGGATAAGTATTTGGGGCTGCCCACACCGGAGGGGAGGATGTCGAAAGGACGCTTTTAGAACTTGCAGACTAGACTGACAAAACGTTTGGTGCAGTGGGGAGATGGACATCTAGCCCAACCAGGTCGCGAGGTACTGATCAAATCAGTAGCGCAGGCGCTGCCAACCTATATAATGGGAGTCTTCAAAGTGCCCTTCTCGGTTTGTCATGATCTTACTCGTATGGTAAGAAATTTTAATTGGGGCTCGGAAAAAGGCAAGAGGAAAGTACATTGGCGTGGATGGGACTACTTGATGCAGCCCAAGTCGAAGGGAGGAGCTGGGTTCCAAGACTTTCGGATGTTTAACCAAGCCCTGTTAGCACGTCAAGCGTGGAGGCTCTTAACTAAACCAGATAACTTGTGTGCTCAAGTTTTAAAAGCAAGGTATTACCCATTGGGCAGGCTAGATGATACAGTTTTCACCGGGAATGCTTCGTCGTCATGGCAAGCGATCAGTTATGGATTGGATCTTTTGAAGAAGGGCCTAGTATGGAGAGTTGGCAACGGCAGAAGCATTCGAGTTTGCGAGATAACTGGATCCCTAGGCCTTTCTCTTATAAACCAATCTCGCCGCAGGGAAGATGTCGTGTTCGGTTCGTGTCTGACTTGTTAAACCAGAACGGATCATGGAACTTTGAGCTTTTGAATGCTTACTTTGTTAATGCGGATGTACAAGAAATAGCAAAGATCATAGCATCCCCGAGGTTGGAGGATGATGTGCTAGCATGGGGGCCAGGTAAATATGGTATATTTACTGTTAAGTCGGCTTATAATCTGGCCTTTGAGGAGGCGCACCGGGCCACTGAAGCTTCCTCCAGTTCGTCACCGTCAGGACAGAGGAAGTGTTGGGATTTTGTTTAGAAAAGTTGGGCGCCGCCTTTAGTTCGTAACTTTGCATGGAGGCTGGCCACTAACTCACTCCCTACCTGGCAGCGGAAGCATAAAATTGGCCTCGAAGTTAGTAGCAGGTGTCCGGTTTGTGGGATGGAGGAGGAAGACAATTTTCATCCTTTCATTAAGTGTCAGTTTGGACGGGACCTGTACCTAGCAATGGCCAAAGTGTGGGCGTTCCCGGAGTTAGATTCCATACGCCACAACGGGAAGGAGTGGCTTCTACATGTTCTAGCACCATTGAATGATGTGGGGCGGATGATGGTCCTGATGATTTTCTGGAGAAGCTGGTTTATTCGGAATGAAGTGGTGCATGGCAAGCCTGCACCACATATGGAGGCTTCAGTACGGTTCTTGCAAAGCTATGTGGACTCTCTGATCGGAATCAAGCTATTCCCCCATGCAGATCCAGCAAAAGGCAAGTCTCCTTTAGTGTATGAAAAACCAATGCCATCTGGAAGTGTTGCTACTGTGACAGAGGAGATACGATGGAAGCCGCCGGAGGTGGGGTGGAACAAACTGAACACTGACGGGTCCTTTGATCCGTCTGGTAATGCTGGGGCGGGAATGATTTTACGAGATCACCGCGGGATCATTAATTTCTCGGCATGCAGGACCTTGTACTCATGTAGAGATGCATTGGAGGCGGAGCTTTGTGCATGCATGGAAGGGCTATCGTTGGCGGTTCAACGGAGTGATTTGCCTATACAGTTGGAAATGGATTCTCTTGAGGCCGTGGCCATGATCTCATGTGACATCATCGACCGCTCCGTCTACGCTTCCATCGTGAAGGAGATTAAGCACTTATTATCCCTTAGACAGACTCGTATCTCTCATATTGTTAGATCTCAGAATAAGGCTAGTGATATATTAGCAGGGTTTGCTAGAACACAAGGTAGAACCATGACCTGGCTAGGTGCTGGGCCGGTTGAGTTGCTGGAGATTGCTTCTCTTGATTGTAAAGACATTTTGATCGAGTAATGCAAGTTATTTACCCCGCAAAAAAAAGTGTTAAGGGAGATGCAAGCCTATCTCCATTTTTTCCAAGGGGTTGCTGCTCAGCATGGCTTGGGTGGCGATCTTGAGTGGCGAGGGCGGCAGGGTCGTCGGCTCGGTCGATGCGTTCAAGAGTGGACGGTTGGACGATATGTCGGGGCAGCGGCCCCGGAAGTGGTGCGACGGCCGTGGTCTGCGGGCAGTCACTCTGTGCAACATGGGTTGTGGGTGGCTGCGTGGTGCGGCGTTGTAGCACAAGGGTGAGCGGTGGTATGTCGGGGCAGCGGCCCCGGAAGGTGGTGTTGGTGGACCGCACATGGTGCAACAGCGCGATGGATGCCGGGGCGGTGGCTCCGAGACTTTGCAGCATTGAGAGCTCCAGCTTCGTGTCGTCTGGGCGACGAGGTTGCCTTCGATGTTGCTCGTTGTCATATCAGGGGGCACGGGCCATGTGGAGTGCGCGCTCGTCATTTCTGCGGGAGGGTCCCGTGGCTGCTCCTCTCATAGTAGTCATGGATTCTTGTTTCCGGCAGCGGTGGAAGTTGTGTGTTCAACATGTTGTCCGCAAGAGTGGGCTTAGTCATGTGTGCTTGATTGTGTGGGAGTGGGCTTGGCCCTTGTTGTATCGGTTTTCGCCCAGTTTTCCACTAATTAATTAGGCAATTCTCTTCTACTTAATTAATAGATGAGGCAAAGCTTTTACCTCCGTTTTGAAGAAAAAAATCCAAGGGGTTTAAGTTGCAACATGTGAGTACAGAAGCAAATGGTGTCGCTCACACAAGTGTTAGAGAGAGAGGCGCTTAATATGGAATCGTGTTTGTTTGAGTTTGATGTACCCATGTATTTCTGATTGACGATGTACAATCTGATTCAATTACGCCTACAAATGAATAAAGGCCTTAAGGGCGGATTCTGAAAATAAATAAACTGAGGCTGCGAGTACTCCCTCTTGTAATAATTTAGCATGAGTTAGTGTAGTACTCCCTTTGTAAATTAATATAAGAGTTTTTAGATCACTAAAGTAGTTATCTAAACGCTCTTATATTAGTTTATGAAGAGAGTAGACATCAACGGGGATGTAGCTCAAATGGTAGAGCATTTAATCTATACTAGTATTAGACAAAGTAAACATTTTTTTTCTTAAAGTCACCCCATGCAGTGTACACAATCTCAGTTGTACCGTCCGATTATCCCAATTAATTAGATCTAACAGACTAAATTGATCCAATCTGATGTCTCGGGTGCACTTAGCGATAAACTCTGCCAATATTTCGTCCGCCAAGGCGTGTTCCAGGAAACGTATTCAATCTCCTCGTCACCTCCATTCGCCCCTTCCATCTGCCCCGCCGCCACGATCTACGCCTCCACAACTACGCCGCTACATCCTCCGCACAAGGGCGCCCCATCCACGTATGGCACGGGCTGCCACGACCTCTGTCCGCGGCTGCCCCATTCACTCCGGCAATGCAACACCAAGACCTCTCAGCCCCCCGACTGTGCCTGGCTCCCCATCCACGCCGGACGGCGGATGCGCAAGATCGGTGGCGTGGACCTCATTGGATGGCAGCTCGGCCGTCGTGGTCCGCTCAACGGCGCCCTCCCCGTGGTCGAACTCCATCTTCCTCGGCGCCATCACTAACGACCCGTGCAACGTCAGCGTGCTCATGGTGGGCGGCCTCATCGTCCCCTACATCGCCGCGACCGTCTCCAACAACCGCCAGTCCCCCGCAGGCAACATCACCCGCGTCCTCACCGAAGCCCGGGGGTTCAACGTGGCTGCCTCCGGCGTCACGGATGACTTCGAGGCCGATGAGCGCCGGCATCACCATCTTTGCCCTCCTCGCGCGAGACACCTCCCTGCACGTGACCAGCACTGCGGGTTCGTCCATATCCTGATTTGCATATTCCTCATGCCAATTCATCTTTTCTCTACCATCCTTTGGCGAGATGTATCTTTCTCTGAACTGAACTGAAGTTGACTCGAGACTGTCCTACTGCAGGTATATGCACCCTCGACCCGTTGGAAGAAATGCCGGACCACAACGGTCACAATGATGGCCCTGTACACTGGAATTAAAAAGGTGTGTGCTGGTAGTGGATACTTTTGATTTGTGGCTACCCTGCTTTGGATGTGCATCAAAGAAGACCCATGTCTTCAAAATCGTCTGGATCACCTGCTGTAACGTGGATCACTTGTTATCTGGAAGTTGTGTACTAATTGTTGAATGTGGAGGCCTGTACCAGCAAATTACAGACGAAAAACGTGTTGGTGCTATGGTATAACAGCATGACTGAGGAAACATTCATTCTCGGAATCATAGGCACGGAGACGGAGATGTTGTGGTCCCAGGTTCAAGTGAAGAAAGAGGATTATCGTACGAGAGAGAACAGTGGAACATGACAAGTGCCTTGCGTGATCCATGCGCTTGGGTGAGCACATTGCATTTGATTGAATTTATGCCTTAGCTTTAGTGCATTAGTTGAGACTTGCATTTGCTGATACATATTAGTTTGTTTTCTTATACTCTACAAAAATTCTATCTGGATTTATGTGGTGGCATGTACTGCTGCATGTTTCCTGCATAAGAGGCTCATATTTATCTTATAATTCCGCATCAGGAAGTTACTGCAGCAGAGTCAAGCCAATGTTTAACAATCATGGACCAACTTTATCTTTCATTAATATGCATAACAATAGCTTGGCATTTGCCTATTGTTTAAAGAAGAAAATTTTATACTATTTGGTTTAACTCTCTTGATGCTAGATGCTTTTCCTCTTTGAAATAGAAGCCTGGGACTAATCTTTCATGTTAGCCTGCATGTTTTGATTCTTGGGATTCTTATGAACATAGAAGGATTCTCTTGAATTTCCATCCATTGAAGTCCTATAAAACTCGCTAATTTGGTCCTAATTTTTGGCTTGCAGGTCATCCCGGTGCTCGTCTATTCCTCCTCTGCTCCGCGACGTGGTCATTGCTGTGCTGCTGGATGGTGGAAGCTTGTGCTTGACTGTGGGGGCGCAGCAGAACCACTCCTCCAGCTGCCACTGCTGTTACCTCATGCGACCGCTACTATTGATATAGGTACATTGTTTTATTTGTAAGTAAAGCCATTGTCAAAACCAACAATTTGCATCATCACTGAGCATGATTGCTACATAATTAGCATGAGATCTTCAGACATGTGAATGTCCAACTGCCATTGTCAACGTGACAGTGAGAAGAACATCATTATAGAGTATCTTCCAAGTTAGATATGGCATCCTGCAAGGTCAGGATTTACTCAAATGGTTTTTTACTTATTTGGACGAGGCCTTACTTTTAACATCTCGAACAATTTCCCTTCTATAGGTGTGGGCGTTCATCAAGCTGTCGCGGGAGTCCGTCGTCATGCTCTTCAATAAGATTTTGTACCTCTTCATGCTCATTGTCCTGACAAGCGACATCCAAGATGGGTAGATTTTTGTTCATTCGCTTAGTATCTGATACTTACTGGCTACTCTTATTACTTGACTGCTGAGCTCCCAATCAGGACGGCAATTTGATGAGAACATTCTGAACTAACTAAATAAGCTTCCTTCCCTTTTATTCTACATGCTTTGAATACTAACTATAGCTGACAAAGCACTTTTTCAGCATGTTCATAGAGGCATCGAAAGGTATGCTCTCCATGGCCCTCGATGCTGCTATCAGGTTAGATTAGTTAAAACTACACATAATAACTGTTGCTCTTTGCTCTAATTCTCATCTTGTTGAGGATTAATTTCTTGGCAAGCAGTTTGATCAGATAACTCTTTGTAGTGGTACAATTTCCCAAGTCACAATTTTTTTTCCTTTATCCCCAAGGATAAGTTGGAGCATAAAATTGAAATCTGAAATTGAAGTGGATATTGTTAGGCAGCGCATATTGTTGTAGATCTATGCCTGCCTGCACTACGCACCATTTCATTCAGGCAGATTGGATGTAACATAAATTTATTGTAACATCCAGAAAAATTAGCAAGCTAGCTCAAAATACATGGATATGCTATTGAGTTATTGGTTGTCAAATATTTGAAGTTGCCCAAAACAGAAATAGAGGTTCAGAGTTACAGTGGAAGCCATCACTCACTCAAACTGCAGAGAGTTGCATGGGGAAAACTACCTTCAATATACAAGAGTTCCTTCTTGCACCTACACTATAAAATAGGGATATGAAAGACATTGGATCATAGTTCACTGAACATTGTTTTACTCTTTGCTCCATGCTATTTAAATTACATACTATAGCAATTAAAATATTCCTACGTGTCTGGCTATGTCTTGCCTTGCTACTTGGGCGCCATCGATGTCCATTTATCGGTTTCTATGCAGATAAACAGAGCAAAATACATCAAGTGTCTTAATATTTGTACCTACTCCTGATACATGATTTTTTTTGTTGAAGCTCTCAAAGGTGTAGCATGCAAGCTTTATAATATAGGTCTGATTTCAGAGTTGATCTGTGTATTATGGTTGTAACTTGGGTCATTTCCTGCCTTGAAGAACATAACTGCGACCGGAGTGACTGAACACATGCAGCTCTGCAGGCGGACACCTCGAAACAGATACCTCAATGTCCTGGCAAGTTCTACTCCTGAAATCAGTGTTTGTGGCTTGAGCAAATGTCATCGGCATCTGGTGGTAGATTTTTAATGTATCTTGAATAATGTATGGTAGTAGATTTTTAATGTATCTTGAATAATGTATGTAACCTGCTAATTTTGCAAGGTAGTTTCTGAAATGTAACTTCAAATGACTTCCTTTCATCACTTTTTGAATAAGGAAATCCGCACATCTATGATTGATATTTTATCTTCAAAATGACTAAATTTAATATAATTGTATTTTTGAAAGAACTTGCAACCTAAAGAAGTACAGAAACTTAGTGTGCAGTGTAATGTAATAGTAAAGAGCAATTGCCTCTAATGATTCGGTTTCTCTGTACCTCACATCACGTAGGGTGATAGGATCAAGCTTCCCAGTGCCTTATTTAGTAATGTGGAACATGCCTTGCACGTGCATCTACTACCTCTATAAAAGCATGAAGGGCGAAGAATAAAATAGTCTTGACCATCCAACCATGCTTATCTGATGGCGGTGACGGTGGGAGNTAATGTATGGTAGTAGATTTTTAATGTATCTTGAATAATGTATGTAACCTGCTAATTTTGCAAGGTAGTTTCTGAAATGTAACTTCAAATGACTTCCTTTCATCACTTTTTGAATAAGGAAATCCGCACATCTATGATTGATATTTTATCTTCAAAATGACTAAATTTAATATAATTGTATTTTTGAAAGAACTTGCAACCTAAAGAAGTACAGAAACTTAGTGTGCAGTGTAATGTAATAGTAAAGAGCAATTGCCTCTAATGACTCGGTTTCTCTGTACCTCACATCACGTAGGGTAATAGGATCAAGCTTCCAAGTGCCTTATTTAGTAATGTGGAACATGCCTTGCACGTGCATCTACTACCTCTATAAAAGCATGAAGGGCGAAGAATAAAATAGTCTTGACCATCCAACCATGCTTATCTGATGGCGGTGACGGTGGGAGGGAATGAGGGAGCCCTCAAAAAAAAAAAAACTCAAAATGAATTTTCGCATCTGATTGTAATATTACGTGAATTTTCGCATATAATTATAATATTACATGCGTTGCACGTGCATATCTACTAGTCAGCTATTAAAAGGCAGGGGGATCGATACCTCCCATCTCCACATCTTTTTTTTCCTCCGTTTTATCTTGGCGATTGTTTTCTTTCCCGGAGATTTTTGTTTTTTGTTTAGCGGTTTCCGCAGGAAATGAGACCTGCCGAAAGCCGAAAGCACATTGTTCAGACGCTCCATGGGCTTCTCCCTGGATCTTTAACTGGGCTGGGTGGTGGAGAGTGGTCCACTTTGGAAAAATCTGTAACTGGGCTTTCCCAGAAAGAACATCTGTGACTGGGTTCGGATGTTGTGGAGGCTGGTTTTATTTCTGTAATTACAATAAATTTCGTTTCCCGCTCAAAAAAAAAAAACGTCTATGTTTTGAGAGGAAATAAACATATTTTTTGCATACAAAAGCCGCTCAGGTCGTTTGCACCCCCTTTAATACGATCAAAACAAGCAATTCTAACATAAACAATTCAAGACAACTTGTCAGGTATAATATTGCCATTATTACAAAAAAAAAATCTTTTTTTCGAGAACAAAACAATGTCTTCTAAGACGGTTCCTCCTAGCATAAAAAAATGTAACTTGAAAGTCTCGCTCGGTTGTTTCCAATATAGAAGGCGTACATATTTTATCCTAGGATCAAGTTTTTTAAACCTAACAAAATTTATAGAAAAAATATATCTGCAACAACATATTACTGCTGATATGGTATGAGAGCTTTGCTCACGGCACGTCGCCGGTGGATGTACGAAGAAGAAGATTCGACGCCCCAAATATATGACTTTTGGCTCTTTAAAAAAAAGATATCCTTATACGCTTTATATTTGGGAAGGATGGAATATTTGGTGATAATTTCTTTTTGACACTTACGTAGTGAAGATTTGTTTTCAACTTACTTGATTAATCCCACCGGCTGCTGGCAGTTTTTTTTTTCTTTTTTTTTTTTTTGAGGTTTGGCTGCTGGCAGCTGAGTCATGTGCAGGAGGGACCCACATGTCAGCCAGCAACGAAGGCCAAAGTCCGCGCCACCGAGAACTGGCGGGAAGCGTTGGTGGATTTCCCGCGCATTTCCCCCCGAATCTCCCGCGCTCGCCCCCTCTTATCCCCGCCTCCTCCGATCCCCACCCCGCCAGACGCCAACACCCGCCGCCGCCGCCGCCGCCGCCAGAAGAGATCCATCCAGCCGAGCCGAGAGCAGAGCGGAGCAGACCGAAGAGAGGAGCAGCGGCCATGATGTTCTCCAGCCAGGTCGACGCCTTCTCGCCGTCGCAGTTCACCGCGTCGCAGAACGCCGCCGCCGACTCCACCCCCAACAAGGTCGGTCCCTCCTTCTCCTCCTCCGTCCCCGCTTTCTTGCGAGATGGATCGATCCTTGCCGGTTTCCTGATGTGGATCTCTCGGTTTGGAGTCGCAGTTCCGGGGCGCGTCGGGCACGATGCCGCTGACCGTGAAGCAGATCGCGGACGCGCGGCTGGCCGGCGCCGGCGAGAAGGGCGCGCCCTTCGTCGTCGACGGCGTCGAGACGGCCAACGTGAGTGAGGAATCACCTGCCTTACGCTTCTCCTCGGTGGTTTATTCTCGTTGGGATTGACGTGGCTGTCTTTCTTGTCCATTGGGGGATCTGCAGGTCAGGCTCGTGGGGATGGTGAGCGGCAAGGCGGAGCGGAACACGGACGTCTCCTTCACCCTCGACGACGGCACCGGCCGCATCGACTTCATCAGATGGTGAGCGCATCTCGGCAAATCCCCAACTTTTATTCGAGTTCCAGATGCATCTTAGCCAGGGCTGCAACTTCAATCTTCACTAGATAGAAATACGGTTGGCTGTTAGTACGCCAGTGGAAGAATAATTCAGCAATGGGAAACCTGCAGGTTCCTAACCATCTCTGATTAATTCAGTAATTGAGTTCCAGATTTGTTTTAGGATACAAGTTTGAACCTTTGTGCCCATGTTGGCTGTTAGATTCGTCACACCTTACAAGTCAAACCTGGACTACGAATGCTGCTGCCTGTCACAACATTGCAGTCAATTAGACGATGGGAAATCTGCAATTGCTTTACCATCTCTGACTAATTAACCATTTGAGGGACAGTAGTGGAATATACTATATTACTGCAAAATGCTTGATTTATTTTTTGAGTCAGCATGAACTGGCTAAGCATATACTATGATAATGTAGATTAGTGCAACTTTGCAAGTTCGTAGACACCATGTTTGACTCATTAACTAATAGCAGGGTGATATGTTACTCCGAATTACTTGTTTTTTTTTCTGTGCAGCTTGCTTAGCATACTAAATCGGTATACATTTTTGGTATCCTGCTAGCAAATTATTATTAGCGCAGTTGAGTTCTAAATGTGTTTTAGGGGGTGCAGTTTTAGACCTTTGTGCTCTGTTTGCCATTGCTGGGTCCTGGCCTTGGGATTTGTCAAATGTTCCAAGTTCAATTTTCACTAGAAATGCTGCTGTCTGCTAGTGCAGCAGTGCAAGCTATTCAGTAATGGTAAATCTGCCGGTTGATTAGGTATTTAAGGGACAGTAGGGGGATAAATCACTGTAAAATGCTTACCATTTGAAGTCTGTAAAATAACAAGCATAATATACCAATATAAATTACTAGGATACTTTGCCTCTCATCACAGTGCAAGCAATTCAATAGTGGGGGATCTGCAATTACTTTGCCATCTCTTGAGTAATGAACCATTTACTGTGAAACACTTCAATTCCAAACACTGGTTAAGCATAATATATTTGTATATTTGCAGTTCGCGTACTAATGTGACATTATTGTAGTTTCTGCTGTCTTTGAGAATATATAAGATCTCAACTGCTTCAGTTGTCATTGCTGGCTGTTTGTTGTTTGAGTCGTGAAGCCCTAGATTTAGTTTTTACTAGGAATACAGATGCTCTTATCAGTGTGCAAGTAGTCCAATAACAGGAAATCTGCAAATATTTTCCCATCCCTGACTAATTACCCATTTGACATATTGTAGATATATCACTGTAAAATGCTTACATTTTCAGTCTTGCTTTTTAAGATTAATATATTACTCCCTCTGTATCAAAATATATGATGTTTTTGTAAGCTAATTGTGTGAAGTATACACTGTTGGGGTTTTGCTAGTTACTGAGATATCAGCACAATTTTGTGGTCTTTGGGGATAGTATACACATCTCAAATGCCGTCATTAGGCTCATTGTAGTACCACCAATGGCCTATTTGGCCAAGGGCTTTGTGGTTAATGGCATTTCATACTTTATGCCATCAACAACAGTTAGTACTTTTATAAGCTCAAGATTTGTAATACCATTCTACTAATTAGACAAGAGCTTTGTGGCTAATCATACTTGATAGTACCTGCTGTACATTAGGCTCATTAAGGTACCAGCCTAATATTGGCCTATTGTGCGAAGGGCTTTGTGGTTAATTATAGCTTATGCCATCAATAACTGTTAGTACTTTTGCAAACTCAGGATTTGTAATACTGTTCTAGTACTATTTAGACAAGAGATGTGAGACTGATCATACTTGATAGTATCTGCTGTCTGCAATAGGTATCAGTTTAACATCTTTGGCAATTTTGATATGTTTTACAGGGTGAATGACGCTGCAGACTCTGCTGAAACTGCTGCTATTCAGTACGTATTACGTGTAACCTTCATTTTTTGGTTGTCCTGCATACGCAATAACTATTTGTTGAGGAAAGTTTCTGCCTTCCTCTCCAAAGGATCACCGCCCTTTTCTAATACTTCCTTTGTTAATTAAGGAATGGTATGTATGTTGCTGTCATCGGTAGCCTGAAGGGAGTTCAGGACAAGAAGCGTGCTACTGCTTTCGCAGTCAGGTATTTGTTTTTTGCAGAATATTATGTTCCTGCTCCACTGATGTACTGGAACATGCTAACTGATTATAAATTTTCCATTTCAGACCTATAACTGATTACAACGAGGTCACGCTGCATTTCATTCAGTGTGTACGGATGCACATAGAGAACACAAAATCAAAGGTATGCTCCTGATCATTGTAGTACCAATGTTCGATGCAGATACTCCCATGATAACTATCTGTTTGTCCTCAGTTAGAAGAATACCTGGTTTAAATGGTTGTTATAATCATGGTTAATTGTAGGTTGGCAGTCCTGCGCAAACCAATTCTTTGGTGGGAACCCCATTCGCCAACAGATTGAGCGAAGCGGCCACTCCACCCTCTGTGAAATCCAACCTGGTAAGCTGTGATTGCAATGTTTGAGTGGTTCTAACACTAGAACTAACTATTCTTGTGCTAACTAGTCATTCATTTCCTTCATTCCTGCAGGCGCCAGTGGCCAGCGGAACAAACGGGTCGGAGACTGATTTCTACACGCAGGTGCTGAATGTCTTCCGCGAACCTGCAAACATGTAAGTTGCACATCCACCAGCCCTTCCTTCCCTTGCCTCGTCCTATCAACTGACTTTTCTGCTTGACATATATGCCACGAAAACCTGATCTGTTACCCATCGTGACTCTGCATATTGTTCCTGTTTTACATCATCGGTGATTTGTTTTCATCTTTATCTAACCACTCTGTTTAATTGACAGTGAGAGCGACCATGGTGTGCATGTGGATGACATTGCCAAGCGGTTCAGACTACCAGCACTCAAGATCAAGTAAGCCCATCTCTCTACCTCTCTCGAACCAAGACACACGATGATGTATTGCTGCTGGCTGGCTAACAAATATTCACCTCTGATATGCAGGGAGGCTATCGACTACCACGTCGACGTCGGGCACATCTACTCGACCATCGATGATTTCCACTACAAGTCAGCGTTCGTCGACTAAGCCTGTAACCGTCTACTAAGCCTGTAACCGAGTGCCGTCGTCACTCCCTATAGCATCCATCCTTAGCTGTGCTGTTTAGGGTAGCCCTGAAGGAAGCATCTTCGCATCGCTGTTTGAGAGACATGGAGCGCTGCTAGCCTGAATCTGAATGTAACGAGGGTGCTCCAGGTGCATGTATTACTTTAAATTCCTGTCGGTCAGAAACGTATGACCCTTGATGCGACGAGAGTCTCATCTAGTGAAATCATGGGTAGCGTCTCCTGTGCTGTTCTGTGTGTCACATGGTTTGCTTTGTGCCGTGCCGCCGTATGGGATTTACAGTCAAGTACTCCCTCCGTTCGAAAATACTTGTCATTGAAATGGATGTATCTAGATGTATTTTAGTTCTAGATACAACCATTTTGATGACAAGTAATTCTGAACGGAGGGAGTATCACAATTGCATTGTTCTAGAACCAGCGTGCAAGTAACATCTGAATGGACAGCATGTGTTTTCCTGATACAAAATGCAGAACAATGCAACTGTATTTTGTATATCTGCGTTTTGAGCAGACAGCGGAAGGATCTGTATATCTTCAACACATCTTGTCACTGAAAGAAAGAGATAAAAGAGGGTCCTTGGGATTTATTTGTTGGAGACGAGCATTTCATATGAGATTTTGGCCTATTGTTTGTTCAGCACCTGGGTGGGTTCTGCTTGGGTAAATAAATCAGATCATACACAGTATTGATTGATTGTCAAAAAAAATAAAAAATTGAGGGAGAATTCCGAATGGATTTTTATTTTGAGAACCGACAATCCTGATCCCAGGTGGACCCTGGCCCAGCAGAGTTCCCTCCCCTGCTCTCTCGCTCGCTACGCGGGCTAGTTTTTGTTTTGTTTTTTGTGCTGTTGATCTGGCAGCAAAAAACTGGCAACTTTTTTAATACTTATGCAAAAAAAAGTGATATCAAAAAAGCTTTACGGATTTTATTAAAAAGTGCACACATTTGAGAAATGTTCATCGTTTCTGAAAAAAAGTTTACAATTTTTTTAAAAAAAATCATCAATTTTGAAAACATTTCGGTACTTTTGGGAAAAAAGTTCATTGTTTAAAAAAAAGATCGATTTGAAAAGGTTCGATTTTTTTTAGAAAATCATGAATTTGAGAAAATGAGGAAATGAAAATAAAATGTGACTAAAAAACATCCAAAAACCAAAATAAAATGTAACTGGCGCATTGGGGGCGCTGAATGGCTGTAGCCGTCTTTTTTTTCTTGTTGAGAAATTGTTTTTTTTTTTTGAGACAGTCCATGAGGCTTTTTATTAATTGTGATCAATGTTTACATCCACAAACGACTGATTACCAGGGTTACCTAACCAAACATGGCGGCCAACCCCCAACTTTAAAACATGCCTCGCTAGCCTGTGAGCCTCGAAATTCGAGCTCCTATATTCATGCACAAAGCTACAAGCTTCAAAAGTAGAACTATGCTCTATGATTTCATGTAGAATTGCTCCATAACTTGTCGGGCTTCTATTCTTGATGTCGTCCACTACAATCTGACAGTCCGATGCCACATGTAGTCTCTGCAAGTTTAGGTCTTCAGCAAGGGCCAGAGCTTCACGAATCGATAAAGCTTCAAGAGTGGGAGGGTCGTGTACTCCCTTGATAACAATGGCCGATGCTCCCTGAAAAACTCCATTGTGATCCCGGCATAAAGCGACCGCAACTCCTCGTCCTCTATTCCGCGACACGGCAGCGTCAACGTTTATCTTGAAAGACAAAACCGGAGGCTTGATCCATTGACGCGGGCGATGGACAGGTCTCCCTGGATCCTCCCTTTCCGGTCTTTCGAGGGCTTTCAAGTCTGCTAAGTAAGATTGAATGAAGCTGTTAGTTGCTTGTGGACTCTGGAAGACATCTTCATAGATCGCTTTCCGTCTGACTCTCCAAACCGCCCATAAAGTGACCACCATTAGCACAAAATCCTGCTGTGAAAGCTTATCATGCAATGCAAAAAGCGAGTTCCTTGCATTTGGCTCATTGTTAATGCTCACCTGCTCCACTAGACCCTCCTCAGACAAAGCCCATATGCATCTTGACATGGTACAATCTAGTAGTGCTTGTCTCCAAGAGTCGTCCCTCCCACATAAGGTACACACCTTTGTTGTCGACATATTTCGGTGATGAAGGAGATCCATCGAGGGGATCGACTGCCGTGCCAAACGCCAAAGAAAAACCCGGAGCTTCGATGGTACTTTAATATGCCAAAGATCGGTCCACGCCTTACTGCTAGCTTCCATCGAAGAAGCCCCTGAAATTTCCTCCAACCAATTCACCCGGTGCTCCCTTGTATTCATTACCATTCTATAAGCTGATCTGACACTGAATTTTCCATTCCTCTCCGCAGACCATGCCCAGAAGTCTTCAATCACCCGGGTGCAAAGTGGTAAAGACATGATAGTATCAGCATCAAAAGGTATGAAAGTGGATCTGATTAGCTGTTCGTTCCATGTTGCCGATGTGCTATCAATCAGCTCCGCAACCATAGTTGGTGGATTAGCACTTAGAGATGTTATTGGGCACAGAGGGCCCGCCCTAGGCAGCCAATTCATAGTCCAAATGTTTGTTTGCTGGCCACTGCCAATCCTCCTGATTATACCTTGTTTCATCAGCTCCCTCCCATCAACGGTGGCTCTCCATATTTGCGATGGATGGCTACCAAGTTCTTGTTGGGGAACGCAGTAATTTCAAAAAATTTCCTACGCACACGCAAGATCATGGTGATGGCATGGCAACGAGAGGGGAGAGTGTATGTCCACGTACCCTCGTAGACCGTAAGCGGAAGCGTTATAACAACGCGGTTGATGTAGTCGTACGTCTTCACGATCCGACCGATCCAAGTACCGAACGCACGGCACCTCCGAGTTCAGCACACGTTCAGCTCGATGACGATCCCCGGGCTCCGATCCAGCAAAGCGTCGGGGATGAGTTCCGTCAGCACGACGGCGTGGTGACGATGATGATGCTCCACCGGCGCAGGGCTTCGCCTAAGCTCCGCGACGATATGACCGAAGTGGAATATGGTGGAGGGGGGCACCGCACACGGCTAAGGAACGATCACGTAGATCAACTTGTGTGT
>LR880971.1:803177597-803194667 GCA_904067115.1 Aegilops sharonensis | reverse complement strand
CAGCCATCCCTCTAAGTCTCACCGGCCAAAAGAATTATCTGGCGACCCGCACCCCTTGTACCAACCCTGCACCAGTCAACATGCTCTCTCGCCTTCGCCTAGGACGTCACAGCTCATTATTTTTCTGGTCACAACGCCGCCCTCACCCCGGGGTCGACGTTCGTCGCTGTTGCTCCCCCGCCCCAGCGCCTTTGACCATGCTACGAGTTCGACTAACACAAGCAAAGGGCCATGAGATTTAGCAATCACGGGTCCAATATACATGATCTCTCCTATTTTGAGTCAAACTTTTTACCACTAATTTATAGGTAGTGCAACAAATACATGTTTATCAGTATATTGCCAAGTCTCAGTCGATTGAGACTTAGTTATGTTTCAGTCAATGCTATATTCGTGAAATCTTACACTGAGATCCATGTATATTTTTCTTTCCTGTCATTTCTACTTCTTTCTTACATGTTAACACTTGACTTGAACTTGGTTAGGTCTCTGTCGATTGAGACCTAGCCACACCCATGTTATATACCCCAAATACAATGTTTCAAACGAATAACTTTGTATGGAGCATAATTCATGATTTTTCTTGTTAAACCAGCTGCCATGGCCCGACTCGAAGTTTGAGGGGGGCAATGAATCGTGCCACCTTTTTTTCCTCCGCTGCCATGAATCGCGCGTGCCACCCTGGTTGGTTGGCGTAGTGGTACTAGGTTTTGTTCTTGATCAGGCGGAGGACGGATCTGAGTGGATCCAGGTGTGCGTAGATCAGCAGGCCGGACTGTGATTAATCCTAGAGCTAGCTAAGCTATGCCGCATAGACAATCACATAGCGCACTGCCACTGTTTATATAGACTCATCTTTATTGGGTAGGTAGGAGATGATCGATGGTTTGGTGTGAAAAAACAGTTGATGCATGCATGCATGCTTTGACACACACGCATGCACGCATAATGGATCTGGAGGAATCGGTAATCTTTACGGGCTCCACGGGAATCGATCGATGGATGGATCGACCGGCTAGAGCTACAGCTGGGGACGTAGTAGTACTGGGCGGTGATGGAGTCATTGTGATCGTGGAATGCACGTGAAAAGTGTAAACAGTAGTCATGTCATGTGACGGATCCATCCATCCATCCATGTGGAGGCACGTACGCACACGTACGTATATGCATCCCCGCCCGCGCGTGAAAATTCCGATTTTTAACCCACCAGCACACTCTTGCTGCTTCGATCATAGGACCATTTTCTCATGTAGAACTGTATAAGCAAGGAGTAATTGTCGTCGTCTAGAGCATTTACGGTCAGGCGCCTCGTACCCGCCTCAAATGCCAGGCAGACGGCTCATAACAGTCCAAATATAAGGCGGATATTGGAAGGACCACACGTAGGATCTAGCCCATGCTGACGTACCCCTACCCCACATGTATTAGTCCCTACCCATTTGTCGGACCAAACCTAGCCACTCAACTCCACTTCACTCCCCTCCCTCCATGCCTAAGCTCACTTCCGGCGATCTCCAGACTTCTCCAGCAATGGCATACAGCGGATCCGAGTCCTCTGCCGCGCCTACGAAGAGAACGCCAGACATTGGCCGGACCAGATCCGACAGGAATCCATAGCGTCCGCCCAAATGGCGCTCGGATCCGGCGCGAGGCGTGTCGCCGCTGCCTCACCGAAGGCGGTGCGCTCCGTCTAGAGTCCGAGAGCCATAGAGACGCAACCACTTCGTTGGCACGCCGAGGACGAGGCCTTCTGTTGCCCATCCACGTCGGATGCTAATATGGCGCGACGTGCCCTTCATGCGAGACAGAAGGTGCGAGAGGCTGTGGCAGCCCTCACGGTCACTAGTGCAGAACCGGGCAATAGCACCGGTTCGTAAGGCCCTTTAGTGCCGGTTCCATAACCGGCACTAAAGTGTGGGCACTAACTAAAGGCCCCCCCTTTAGTACCGGTTCAGCACGAACCGGTGCTAAAGGGCAACCACGTGGCACGAGCCAGCTCCGGGGGCCGGGAGCCCAAGGTTTGGGGGGTTTTTGGTTTGATGATTTCTTTTTCATTTAATTTTGTGTTTTCCATTTAATTCTTTTTCGTTTGCCGGTATTTTACGATACTACAAAGGCCCACAGGGCAGAAGACGTGCATTAGGCCCACAAAGGCCTGCTTAGAGAGGAGCTCGACACGGTAGCCACGGCGGGGCTTATAAATCGGTGTGAACTCCTCTCAACTAGCGAGGTGGGACTAAATATTGTGCACTGCGGGTGGCAGCGCACCCCTTTAGTACCGGTTGGTGGCTCCAACCGGTACTAAAGGGGGGGGGGGGTCTTTACTACCGGTTGGAGCCACCAACCGGTACTAAAGGCCACCACCTCTTTAGTACCGGTTCGTGGCACGAACCGGTACTAAAGGTTCGCCACGAACCGGTACTAATGAGAGCGGCCCGGCTAGCCGTTGGAACCGGCACTAATGTACACATTAGTGCCGGCTCAAATTCAAACCGGCACTAATGTGCTTCACGTTTAACCCTTTTTCTACTAGTGGGTAGATGTCGGCGAGGCAGAGTAGCACTTTGTGGCGCCGATACGGGTGGCCGGTAACCCCAGACGTCGCAACCGCGTCATGGTGGATGTATCAGCTTTCGACCACGACCGACAACATGTAGGCGGCGGGCTCTGACGAGGAAGAGTAGGCCGTCATGGGAGATGGCGGCGCGTCGAATCCCCTAAGCTGGCGCATGTCCCATGTCCTAATCTACCTCGCCCGCGACCGCAGCAACACTCCGTGGGGCGCAGCCAACCACCGGACATGGGCATGACGGTGCTGGACGAGCTCTGCTTAGGTTTAGGTTGCACGTGCAGGTAATTACATGGATTTGAGGTTTCGTAATTGAGGTATCATGTTGTGAAAACGTTAATTTGAGAACTGGTCGGTCACTGCCGATGGACGCTGCCCGGATCGGATTTGTTGTATCCGGCTGTGGATGGTGTTAGCAGGCTGGGAATCGATGGCCATGCGTGCGTACTGCGTAGTAATGTTGGCTTAGCTGGTGCACGTACGGGTGGATGGCATGGCCAGCGCACGCACGCACGCACGTAGCGTACACGTACGTGCACTAGCTGGTGGTGTGGGCGGCGTGAAAAGGACGGGCGGGCGTCCTCACTGGCAGGCAGCGGCCGGTGTGGGGCGACGGTGCACGTGTGCCCGCCCGCCCGGCCGAGTCGATGGTGTGGAAGTTATATCGGACCGTGTGCCCGTGCCCGCCTCGCCGCACCTACCTCTACCCTGCTGCGTGCAAACTCATTCCTTTTGGTTCGTTGGTTGGTTGGTTTTTACGCCTCCTCCGCCTCAGAAAGCTCTATTTATACGGCCCCTTCCTCCTCCCCCAAAACTCGCCCATCTCCATCCTCATCCTACCTCTCGCCCTCTGTCTCTCGATCTCTTGCGATCGAGCGAGATCCAGATCGCGGCCATGCTCTCCACAGGCTTTCTTGAACTGTCAACTCGCGCGCGCCGGCCATCCATCCACCCGTCCATGGCCTGCCACCGCCGCCGAATTCGCTTGCCCTTCCATGCGTGTTCCGGTCGATCTCATCCGATCCGATGGATCTTTGCCTTGCCTTGTTGATGGTTCAAGAAAGTCCTTGGAAAACATGCCCGCCTCTCTCCGACTCCCTTCACAGTTTCTTCCCGTCTATGCGTACTCCATGGAGGCCGGCCATCGCGTTCTTGCGCAATTCGATCCATCTGCGCGGGTCAACTTCATTCACTCATCCATCACAGGTAAGTAATTGACTCTTTCCCCTCTGATTGCTTTCGATCTGGCGGCCATGATACGCATACGTCTACCCCCGGCCGGCCGGTTGATTTTTGTTCTTGTCACTTCCCCCGTCTTAATTAATCGCAATCATTGTGAGTTAATTGTATGCGTCCCCAAGGACACAATAAGTATTAGATCGATCTTGCCGCTTACGCAGGTGCGAATGGAAGTATACTAGTACTCCTCATCGTATGCGGATGCAGATCCATCCGAGATGAGGTCCATCTAATGTTTAATCAGTAATTTTTTCTTTTGTGTAGAATCAATCAGCTGATCTACTTTGTGTATTATGCCAATTATTTGCACTTAAATACCGGACAGATCTATCTTTCCTGAATTGATCTTTTATGTCCTTTTGGTGCCTTGATTTTCCAGTAAATTTATTTATTAGCACATGCCATTTAATCTTTCTATTTAATGCCAATTAATTTTTTTAAGGTTTCTATATAATAGTCATAATCATCTATATTCTTAGATATTTCGCAAAAAAAACCCTATATTCTAAGATCTTATTTTAGGTGATCCTATCCTTTTTGCTAGAGAGGGATCTTATTTGCTCTTAAATTCCTGACAGATCTATTTTTTTTGTCAATTGTTCTTGCGTAGATCTAGGAAATATATAATTTTGGTACCTTAATTTCCCGAAGAAGGTTGCTTTGTGGAGTAAAATTATGTACTGGTCCACCAACTTAAAGTTTTTCCATATGGATCTATCTTCTTAATTAGATCTTATTTGAGGCAACGCTATATATGATTTTCAAGAGAGATATGAACCCTTTATATTGTTATTGATTTGTGTGTGGATTATACTTTATTTGTTATGTCCACCTCGTTTTGTCATGTTCTTACTTAATTATAGGTTGGTAACTAGAGAATTATACATTGTCTTGTTTGCCTGTCATCTCATTTTTTTTCTGGCTAGCTGAATTTTGATGATAATTAGCAGATTAAATCAAAATTGTGTATTTCATCAAATTGGCGACCATGGGTGAATCACTGCCACGAGCTTCTTATCTTGTTTGCAACCAAGTTCGTTCAAATGATTTTGCGAGAGTTCCATCCACCCCTACATTTTCCCTGTCATTTTTATTAATTATACAACTATTTAGACCATTCTTGCTGAAATGGAAAATTTACGGCATTATTTTAGAGAGAAATATATATGATATCATTTCATTTTTTATGTGTGCGTATAGATTGGTGCACTTGGAAAAAATACAAGTGGAATAATATTTTGTGTCTGTTATGGGTCGCTCTTACCTAAGAAGAACTCAATTTGGAATATCTTCCATGAATTTTGCGAGCACTTGCTTCCTGCAAAATTTGCAAAATTTACCGATGATGGCGAAAATTATCATAGAACTAAAAATGAAATATCATTTAAAGTTGTATCACCTTGTCAAGAATAGAAAGTGTGGTGAGATTGAGCTGGTCGGTACTTTGCGCATGATATGAAGAGCCTATTTGGAGCGCATAATTCTAAAAATGCGAGTATTGGAAAAATGAAGTATTTGTAATGTTGAATCCTAAAGAGATGATAAACACTCATACCGTTGAGGACGAATGGAACAAGGACTATGATGCTCCATGGAGGCTATTCCTGCCTGATTATGATAGTATTCAAATAGCCTGTATAAATTCTTATCCTGATTATGATATTCGTGTGGTGCAAATCCTATGATCAAAATGGCAGAATAAGATGTTAATTTTACCTCCAGTTTTATTATTGATCCAAAGAGATGCTCAGGCAGGCATTGGGTTGTGCACCATGATTCGACTATTTGGTTTCTTATCCTTGATCCATGATTATTGTACATGCGTGCTCGGAAACGTCAACAATGATCGCTCTTGAAATCTCAGAAAAGATTGGTGGTGTGGCGCCCATGCGGGCGGTAGCGTGCGCGCACGAGCGGATGAGCAGTGGAATGGCAGCGATCGATCGGCCGGAGCTCAGTCCCAGCTTTATTTTGTTCCATGGGTGCAGGTGCAGGTGCAGGTGGGTGCCGACCTGACCCGTCGCATCCAATCTAACCAACCAAGCAACCCTGACGAATTTTCTCTGCATCCATCCGACTAGCTAGCTACCTAGTCTAGCCTAGCTGCTACACTACTACTGTAGTAGTGCTGAGGAAGCAAGCAGGCATGGCTCCAGAATATACTTGTCCTGCATGTATTATAATTGAAGCACAATTGTATACATACATACATACAATTATACAGTAGAGAGCGGCAGTGGTGCACGTGTAGACGGATTGACTGATCACTGCCGTACGTGCCTGGAAGCGTGAGGCCGTGTCAGTGGGGAATAATTGCGGCAGTGATGTTGCCTAATTCGGAAACCGCCGCACTGTTCATTTGGGCGGCAGTCACTCACTCGCTCGCTTGCCTCACTGTAGTAATCATGGAGGTAAAGCAGCCCGACCGCTCACTCACTCCATATCTTGTCACTGCACAGGCACAATCACCCAGCAGCAGGAGCTCAGAGCAGCAGCAGCAGCAGCAGGAAGCAAAGGCTCTGCCGCGCCTGCGATTCTGCATCTGAGTGCGTGTAGATCGAATTTGCAGGCGCAGCTGGAGACGACGTACATACGAAGTGACACAAGCTAAGCGCTGTGCAGCCTGCTCTGCTCTGCTCTGCCGCGTCAGAATGATAATGCAACCTTTGCTTTGCTTTGCTTTGCTTTCACCGCCTGCGTCAGAGCAGCTAGCGGCAGTGCTGGGTGGATCGTAACGTACGCGCGCAGAGAGAATTTTCCTGTCTCTGTTTTCTTGCACTGCGTGCATGAATCCTTTTACACCCCATTGTTTTGTTTACTCGTGTGTGTCAGATGCTGATCTTGTGATGGTGCGAGGGACAATTATAATGCTTGCTAGTAACTCTCTCGGGCTGATCGACCACTCGTGTCAGTAATTTTGCCACCACTTGAAAGATTACTTCTAGATTGTCGACCGATCGAGGACGCACGCTTTAATCACGCCTGCTTACCAGTTATTCATCATCGCTCTTTAACAAGAAACGTGCACCAAAGGTAGTACGTACATGCATAAGCACGGTGACTCACTCAATTATACTACGTACAACCTGAGATGATTAACTCTCAGTGGCAAGCGTAAATAATTACCCCTAGCTAGCAGTGTCGATGGCATCCAGTATCACGCACGCACGATATATCCTTCGTTTCAGCGCGGCGTGGGCTGTGGCGACCTGTTTGCAGGCAGCTTTACGTACACTTGTAGAGCAGAAATATTTGATTTGAGGAGTAATGTCAAATGATGAACACTTGAATGTACTACGATATAATTACATGCATGCATGCATGGTGAGTTGCGCAATTACGTACGAGTACACCTGACTACCTACCTGAGATGATGAAGTGTCAGTGGCAAGCATAAATAATTGCTACAGTAGTGTTGATGATGATGTTGACATGACAATGTGATCAATGGATTAATAATTGGCCAGGCCAAGGCGCAGGTGCAGGTGGGGATCATGCATGGTGTGAGTGCATGAATGATGGATGGATACGAATGATGGCGAGCACTCATCTTTCTAGGCGCCTGCGGGCCTGCAGGCTTTCTTTCACTCAATCTGCAGTGACGCTGCAGGCGGTTGCCGGGCTCGGAAAAGGGGCTTCCAAAAGATTTGCGCCAAAAGCCCAAGGGAATGTTTGCGTTGTTGCGTGGCCCGGGCCGGCGCGCGCGCGGCGGGAGGGGAAAGCTAATACTAAGATTATCTATCTATCTATCTGATGATGATGATGAATTGATGATGATGCATATGCATGTGAAATTGTGCATGCATGCTCAACAGTTTTACTCCCACTCTGATTTCATTTTGTTATTAGCGAGCATGCGGACGGGCTGTAGTGTGAGTGAGCAGTGGTGGCCAGCCATGCATGCATGCATAAAGCAAGGCGAAGCAAAGCAAGGAGAGCGGCAGCTTTAATTAGTTTGCCATGCACGCACGCAGTGCAAGCTTTTCTCTTCTGTTTGTTGCTGTACGCATGCAGTTAGATCTGTCATGGCTCTTCTGAGGCAAGTATAAGTCTTTTTAGAGATTATAATATAGACTACACACGCATGTATATAGACATATTTAAGAGTGTAGATTCACTAGTTTTGCTTGGTATGCAGTCTCTTATTGAAATCTTTAACAGACTTATATTTAAAAACAGAGGGAGTATATACAAAGGTGCGGTCCATGATAAAATTGTCCAGCAGCTAAGGTGAATGCAGCTAATTAAGTTCCACCAGGGCAAGTATTTTCGATGAAAATGTCTTTGAGCAGAAGCTAATAGGTTTGCACACATGAGGTAGCTAGATCCGCGTGTTTTTTAGAATCTTGTACTTCGGTCAACGAACCCCCTTAACGCTGGACATGAATCAAAGTTTGATTGCCACCGATGGTGAATCCTTGATCAACTGGTGGCAGCGCTCAAGTACTGCAATGTCCAAGGAACAAGCTAAGTCGTGGAGATCCATTATCAGAAATTCCTCCTGCAACCCAAGACCACTGTTTCTCAAAATCCAGGTGGAGGCCAAGGATTGGATTGATGCTGGTCATAGGCGGGTTCTACACATTGTACAACGACCCTTAGAACTAGATTGATGTAACTATATGACTTAAACTCCCTCCCCCTGTACTTCTCGTGCAATTTGTAAACCTTTATTCCTTCTAAGCGCAATGAAAAACAATGATCACGCCTTTTCATCAAATTTTTTTAAAGAAGAACCCCTTAGCGCCCTCCCCCCTCGTTTTTTTAGCGAAAGATAGCTAGTCTTTATTGATGAGTGGCAATGTTAATAGGAATTACATCCGGATCATGCGGTGTGCCTTGCCACGAATTTTCCACCTGAGGGAGGGAGACGCTGCCGTATCTAGCTATCGTATGGGCTTCAACATTCGAAGCACGGAGTTCATGGCAGAAATTACAACTAGATAATAATTTAAAAGTTTCTCTAATTTCTAACAATGCCGATGTAGTTCATGGATATGCACGAAGTTCATGGATATGGCCAACAATTTGTTTGCAGTCAGATGCATTGTGTAAATTTTGTAGTCCCATATCCAGCGCAAGTGATAGGCCTCCCTCCTAATTGACCCTCTTATGAATGATGTAACCTTGGTGATTGACGAATGACTTCCTGTAAACAAAGATTATTTATATATAACTTGATGGTGCTATCAACGACATGATTATATGATATGACGTGATGGTGTGTGTTAGCTTGATTGATAATTCAGCTAGCCAGCTAGTTGTAGGTTTGTGTCAGTTAAGGAGAGAGCTGGAATCTCGGGAACCGTACGATATTGGCAAATGGAGGAGGCCAAACACGTCAAGATCGAACTGTACGTCTAAGGCTGGTCATAGTGGGAGTAACTTAGTAAGTAACATAACACACTCCGAAAAAAGTTTGCTTACATGGCATGTATTTAATGAGGAGATAGATGGTTGGAGTAACATAATATGTTACTGTAACATAACACATCCCAAGGCAAAATGAGTCTACATCTTAATAAATGTTGATTTGTATGATACTACATATATGTTACTCCCCACTATGAAGGTAAGGCTGGTCATAGTGGGAGTAACATAAGTAGTAACATAGATGCCACATAAGCAAAAGTGATGATGTGTCAAGTAGTTAATGAGGAGAGAGACAAATAGAGTAACATAATATGTTACCATCACCTAGCGGTTCCCAATGCTAAATGAGTCTATGAAGTAATAAATGAAGTGATGCATGATACTATATATATGTTACTACTCACTATAGAGGTACTAACATAGCCTAGTAACATATACATATTACTAGTCTAAGTTACTTCCCACTATGACCAGCCTTGGTGTACCAGTGGAAATTAGTTGATAGCTAGCTTAGCTATGGAGTGCGTAGGATGAGATCTAAGTAGCTAGGAAGAAGAAGTGGGCAGTAGCACGAGAGGTTGTCTGGATTCTCGAAGCGCGCAACGGGTCGCCCATGGACTGGTGGCACCACACCAGCGCTGGCACGGCGCCACGTCCATCCATCGTACCATCCATCCGGAGACAAAAGGCGTTCAGGTTGTTGTGACGTCAGGCTCCATCCATAGTTGCATCGCGTTGTGTGCAGTGTGGTGTGTTTTCTTCTTTCGCTTAGAAAATCAACATGTTTTAGGCTTCTAGAAGACGAAGTTATGGTCGGTGAGCGTCGACGGGGTAGGGGGAGTGGGGGAACAACCAGGGAGACGGAACGGGCAGGCGACGCCATGCGGAAGAGAGGACTACTCCGTGCCCATAAGGGCATCTCCAGCGGTTGGCCCCTCAGGAGGGGCAAAAAATCGCCCCCTGAGGGCGCACCGGCGCTAAACCGTGCACTGGGGCCGTGATGTCATCCAGTCGCGGCGTCCACGATTAATCAAAAAAAGCAAATACGGCGCAAAAACGACTTAAATTTAACGCAAACATCGGCGAGTTCGTTCAAACTTAAACATATTTTACAAAAAAAAAAAAACTACCACGGGCTACCCCCGCCGTCTCCCTCGCCGCCCGCCTAGCCGCCCGCCCACGCGGTTCTACATCCCGAGGAGGCTGTAGAACCGAGTGTAGTCACCGCCGTCGTCGTTATCGTCGTCGTCGTCGTCGCCGCGGCCCCCGCCTACGCCTCCGCCGTCCCTGCTGCATCCCTCCCCCGGTTGGCGCGGCGGGTTGGACGGTCCGGGGGCGTCGTCGTCGTCGTCGCTGTCGAGGACCACGACGTCGTGCTCGTCCTCGCGCCCACGCTTGCGGGCGGCGATCTCCTCCAGGGCCGGCGCTGCCGGACCATCTCGTCGCGGAGGTAGTCGTCCCGCGCCCACCGCATGGCGTCCTCGTCGGAGATGCCGCGCCGGGCTACCTCCTCGTACTCCACGGGCAAGCCGGGCTCCGGCTTGGGCTCGACAGGACGAGGCGGCCGGTGGGTGGAGAGGCGTTGGCGACGATGCGGACGCCGGAGCTCCGGGTGCGCGCGCTGACCGGCGCGCCCCGGGGCTCCGGCTTGACGGGGCGGAGGCAGGGCGAGCCGCCAGACGAGGAGGAGGACCCCCTGGTCTCCATGCGCCTCGGGGTCCAGGAGCTTCCCCGGCGGCGTGAGAAGGAAGGGGGGGCGGGGTACTCGAGGCGCGGCGTGTTGCCGCCCTCGATGTACTCGAGGACGGCCTCCAACGTGCGCTCGGGCACGCCCCACCACCGACGCTGGCCGACGGCGTTGAGCCTGCCGGAGGGCTCGACGCCGTTGGTGGCCTCGAGCTGCTGGCGTGACGGCGGCAGAAGTAGGGTTCCCAGAGCGGGCTGTCGGGGACGTACCGTGGCCCCTCCCTCGCCGCGCGCGGCAGGTTCGAGCGGATGCGTGCGATCTCCGCACGCCGGGCCGCTCCGGTGGGTATCGGGGGCACCGGCACGCCGCCCGCGCTGATCCTCCACGCCCCGGGCACCCGCATGTCCGGCAGGACCGGGTACTCGGCCTCGTAAAGGAGGCGAGCCTCGTCTTCATGAAGATGGCGGCGGCCGAAGCCGTTCGCCGCCGCGCCGTCGCCTGGGAAGCGCTCGGCCATGGGTGTGAACTGGAGACGGCGAAAGGGAGGAGAGGAGAGGGAGGAACGACGACGGCGGGAGAGTGTGATGAGTCGCCGAGTGCGCCGGGGCGCGTCATATATAGGCCGAGGCGCGCGTGCCACCGTGTGTACGCGTGGCGGGCGAGGGAGGGCGAGGGACGCGCGTCGTCCGGTCTTCACTGCCCCGCCCGTGAGCACCAATGGCAGGCTGACTAGCGCGGCAGCTTTGGCATTGATTCGCAATGGAAAACGAGGTGATGAGGACGACGAAGGGCCGAGAAGAGAGCCGTGTCGCTGACGCGGCGGGCCCGCGGCTTTTTCACGTCAATACAGTTCGCCCGGCGCCCGGGGGCGCCCCCCAGCGCGCCGGGTTCGGGCTGGGTCCGCCGGCGCTACTTTCGGCCCAAGCCGACGAAAATCAGGCTCCTGAGGACGCAACTGGGCTGTTTTTTCGGCGCTGGCGCGAAAAAAACGCCTGAAGAGGCCTTCCTCGGCACGCGGCTGGAGATGCCCTAAGGGGGTCATAGCAGCGAGGAGGGGGTATCGAAGACTCAAAGCAGAAGCGCAGCGAGAGGCACGGCTATGTGTCGCCTGCAACGACTCCTAATCTGTGCCGGGCTGGTAAGAACGTGGCAGCGTCAGTTTGACGTTACTCTGACTTCACCAATGTTTTTTCTTTCTTTCTCTAAAACAACCATTTTGTTCTTTATCTTCACATTAATTTTTGTTTTTCTTTTATTTTATCGCTTATATTCGAAATATTTTAAATATGTATTAAAATAAATTAATTTTGAAAAACCTTAATCATGCATTGGAAAATGTTAAACGTGTGTAGAAAAAATGTTAATCATATGTACGAAAATTGTTTGTTACATTTGAAAAAGCATTTTTTTAAATGCTTGTGCATTTTAACAAAATGTCTATACAATGTATAAAAATGTTCATGTAAATCAACAAAATACTCCATACATTCAAATATGTACACTATATTTCAAAAATGCTCACGAGTTTCAAAAATGTGTTTGAGAATTTTTTTAAAAAATACATATAATGTAAAAGAAATTATACCATTAAGTAAATGTACGTGACATTTGGAAGAAAAATTCTCGCGGTTTAAGAAAATGTTCATGAAATTTAAAAAATGATTATACAACGTACAACAGTCCCATAGGTTTGAAATATATTTATTTCCACTAAAACATGTACGTGTAATTTTCAATAAGTATTCACGTGTGTCAAAAAATGTTTGTGTAATTTTCAAAAATGTTTATTGTCATTAACAAAATGCACACCATGTATTTCGAAATTTTTTACCATGTTTTCATAGAAGTGTTCAAAGAATGTAGTTTAAGAAAAGTGTATCATGTATTTGAAATTGTTCCAAAGTATATCAAAAGAATGTTTCACATGTGCGCCACAATTTACATTGCATACTGAGAAAAGTAGGCTTCTGTTAAAAAAGAAAGCCGATTAAAACCAACAAAGAAACAATAAAAGCAAGGAAAACCGAAGAAAACCAAGAACCAAGAAAGGAAAAAAAAGAATGACAAAGAAAAAAACAAAGAGAAGTTGTGAAAACACAAGGAAAAACATATTATAACTAAGGGAAAAGAAAACAAAACCGGTGAAAAACCGAAGAAAAAACATAAGAAAACAGAAAAAAAGAAAGCCGGCGCAGAACGAGCGAACCCATAGTAACGAATAAGCGACTGCTCTCATCAAGGGGATTAACCTCGTAGGTTTTAAAAACCGACACGGTTTACCCCACTCCAATCGGATGAGATCTTAAGCTCATTGAATGCATTGTGCCCAGGAACACATCTCTTGCAAGGTAAACTGCCAAATTGCTGATTTATTGTCCAATTATAATAGATGAATATCAGATCGATAATTTAAAATGGTAGATCTACTAAACGAACTAGACTTTAGTACATCACTTACCTCCATTGTCAGACAAAAACACCACATAGTCTCTTTGGGTCAACCTCTTCGGCCGGGACGGCCTCACGTGGATGAAGATAGAGTGCTTAAGTTTACAGCCCACCGGCGCAATGGCCTTACTGGGCCTGCCAAAACAAAGATTTACTCACTACCCCAGCCTCTAAACTAGAAGCGTCATCAAGCCCAAGGCCCAACCTACCAACAGGACCGAGCCATCAGCTTCCATCCATGGCTCTGCTCTGTGCCCGCTTCGCCCCTCTCTCGGCCATCTCCCCTTTCCCCCTCCCTCATGCCTCGTCCTCCTAACCCTCCCCCGATGACCGGCGCCACCTCATCACCCTAAGCCGCCGCAACGCATGCCTTCACCCACCCTCCGCCTCCGCGGCGGCGTCCTCGTACTACATCGGCAGGATCTTGCTCCCCAACAGCTTCTCGCACCCTCTCTCGACATCCTCCTAGTCCAAGATCCCGGTTAGAGGAGTAAAACCGAGAATTTACTCCTCTAACCAGTTATCGGGGATCGGTTAGAAATGCCCTAATTGACGCTCTTATGAATGATGTAACCTTGGTGATTGATGAATAAAGCGCGCCGAATGGCTTCCCGTAGAATAATGACTAATTATATAACCTGGTGGTGTTATGTACGACATGATAATATGATATGACATGATGGTGTGTGTTAGCTAGATTGAAAATTCAGCTAGCTAGCTAGTTGTAGGTTTGTGTCAGTTAAGGAGAGAGCTGGAATCACGGGAACCGTACGATATCGGCAAATGAAGAAGGCCAAACACGTCAAGATCGAACTGTACGTCTAAGCTAGCTCATCCAGCTAGGCTAGCTAATGGCTAATGGCTAATGGTGTGCCAGTGGAATTTAGCTGATAGCTAGCTTAGCTATGGAGTGCGTAGGATGAGATCTACTCCCGCCGCCTGCAGTGTAAGTGACACCCACACCAGTGTCAGAAACACCAGTAGCAGGAGAGAGTGTCTGCAAGCGAGTGACTAGTCCATGGTTTGGTTTGTACTCCCTCTGTAAAGAAATATAAGAGCATTTAGAACACTATTTTAGTGATCTAAACGCTTTTATATTTGTTTACGGAGGGAGTATCACACAAGCTAGCTGGCATGGCGCCACGTCCATCTATCGTACTATCACTAACCAGCATAGCTAGGCCCGATCCATGGATCCAGAGACAAAAGGCGTTCAGGTTGTTGCGCCGTCAGGTTCCATCCGTCCACCCATCACCTCTGCAGTGTAGCTTTCATGTCTTCATTTGAGAGGTGGAAAAATATATAGCATGTTTTAGGCTTCTAGAAGAGTAAAATTGCAGAACCATTCGTGAGGCTAATTGTTTGCAGGTACTAGCGCCAATCCGTGGTAATCTCTGCTCGCTCGAGTTTTACTACAAGTGTACTGACCCGGTCTCATCATCAGGGTCGATGCACGTGGAATGACCTTTTCTTGCAAAGAGAGCTTTGACTCAGTGGTTGGGTATGCGGTTATGCAGCCTAACGACACGAGTTCAATTTCCAGAATTGACAGGTGATGCACAGGGGTTTTCCCCCGTTTATTGAAGATCAAGTTTGGTGTGTGATGGAACCACACATCAAGAAATATCTTGCTACTCATCTAAAAAATTCTAAGAACCATGTTTATCTTGGTACTCATACTAAAATGGCCGTATGCGTTCCTAGTTGGTGCAAAGGCCAGGAAGTGAAATTCTCTCCCATTTTAGAAGAGAATCCTTGGTGTTATCCATTACGAGATTGGTGGAGTAATCAGAGTAGTCGGATGGGCGACGGGCGTGAGTCTCCGCCACCGCCGATCCAACCGGAGCCACCGCCGCCGCTCCCGCCGGCCGATGGGGAGGGCTTGGGGGCCGACGGAGGGGGGCTTTCACCGCCGCCGATCCGCCTGGCTGACCCGCCTCACGGAGAGACGCCTCCGCCTCGGCCGCCGCTGCGGTTGTCGCCGGATCCGCCTCTTCCCCTGGATGAGATGCACTCGGCGCTCGTGGTGGCTCCCGTGGCGGCGCTCGATCTGCCCCCTTCCCCGGCTTCTCATCGAGATCCCTCGACGGAGGATCGGGATCGGGGGTTTTTGAATCCTACGAAATGGTACGTGCGTTTTGAAGATGCTCGAGAGGTGGGGCGGTGGATCAATGGCCTGATCTACTCGCACCCGTCTCGTTGGATGACGATCCGAGATGAAGAAGGAGAAAATTTGGCCAGACGACATCTCAACGTTGACGAAGAGCTTGCTATTGGTAAGCGTTTATCGATTGATATTTTCCATATCGAGGTTCTTGAGTGTGTGCACATACCGGGGCGGGAACCGGCGTCACCCTCCGCCAAGGCAGCCGAAGACTTCTGTCGAGCCGGTGGTGGCTGACGGTGGATCGGCTCTATCGCAGGTGGCGGTGGAGACAGTTCAAGAACTGGCTGCAGTCACGTTGTCGGAGCCCATGCAGACTGGAGATTCTGCTTCTGAGCAAGGTACGGAGAAGTTCGAGGTTGACAAGGTGTCCAAGTGGGCGGCTAAAAAGAAGAAGCTAACCTGTTTTCGTTGTGGTGAACCGGGACACTTTTTGGGCGAATGCACTGCGGAGTTATGTGACTTGTGCCGGAAACCTAAACATACAACTGCCAAGTGTCCTCTTATGTTGGGGCCTAAACCTTCCGTTCAGATATACGGGGTTTGCTGCTCGGAGTTGATGTTTTTCGAGTCTCCCAGTGTGGAACCCTTGGCACCCGCGGTGGAGACCTCCTTCCCCGGTGTGGTGAAGGTGGTTCATGGACCGTTGACCAAGGCGCAGATCATTCAGCAATTGGGGGAGCTCGCTCCGGGTAATTTTCAGTGGTCGTTGCTCAAGCTCACAGATACAACTTATAAAGTAGATTTCTCGTCTAAGGAGGATCAGTTGAGATCCTCAAGTTCGGTATGAGCAGGGTCACGGGCACTAGTTTTGTGTTGCAGTTTGATGAGTGGAAAAAGAAGGAGCCGCAGGGCACGCCGTTAACTCAGATTTGAGTTCGTTTCTCTGGGGCGCCATCTGCTCCCCTGGACAGCTTTTTGGTGACGTGGAGCCTGGGTTCTTTGATTGGCAAGATTGAGCAGGTGGATATGCAGTTCACACGTGCTCACGGGGTGGCGCGTTTACTTGTCAGTGTTGCTAACATTGAGTTCCTGCCAGACGTGGTGCCTTGGACGCATGAAGGCGTTCTATATCAGTTGGATGTTGAGTATGAGGATCCTAACCTTTTCAGTGAGTTTGAGGATGATAATCCCATGGACACCTCTGAGGGAGGAGGTGCTTCGGGGAACCAAGTGTTGGGGAACGTAGTAATTTCAAAAAAATTTCCTACGCACACGCAAGACCATGGTGATGGCATAGCAACGAGAGGGGAGAGTGTCTGTCCACGTACCCTCGTAGACCGAAAGCGGAAGCGTTATAACAACGCGGTTGATGTAGTCGTACGTCTTCACGATCCGACCGATCCAAGCACCGAACGTACGGCACCTCCGAGTTCTGCACACGTTCAGCTCGATGACGATCCCCGGACTCCGATCCAGCAAAGTGTCGGGGATGAGTTCCGTCAGCACGACGGCGTGGTGACGATGTTGATGCTCCACCGACGCAGGGCTTCGCCTAAGCTCCGCGACGATATGACTTCTCCGGCGCAGGGCTTCGCCTAAGCTCCGCGACGATATGACCGAAGTGGAATATGGTGGAGGGGGGCACCG
>LR880971.1:803140238-803159620 GCA_904067115.1 Aegilops sharonensis | reverse complement strand
TGACGCACAAGGGGATGTACATTACGGGCTGCCCTAGGCCTGTCTCCGCCACTGGAGTGACGCACAAGGGGATGTACATTATGGGCTGCCCTAGGCCTGTCTCCGCCACTGGAGTGACGCACAAGGGGATGTACATTACGGGCTGCCCTAGGCATGTCTCCGCCACTAGGCTGACACATAGGGGGTGTACATTACGGGCTGCCCTAGGCCTGTCTCTGCACTTGGCTGATGCACAGGGGGCTGTACATTACGGGCGGCCCGTCTAGCTCGGTCAAAATTTCCATGTGCACGTCATTTTGTTTGCTTCTTGTTATTATTGCTTTTGTTTTATTTTCTGTTTTCTTTTATTTTTTCCTATTCGATTCAGTTGTTTTTCTTTGTATTGTTCCTTTGTCTTCTCTTTTCTCTTTTTTTAGTGATTGTGGGAAAAAAATTATTAGACACTGAACAAACTTTTAATAAATGTGTGAACATTGTTTTTATATACCCTGAATATTTTTGTAATGTAAGTTGAACATTTTTATTATACAATCAATTTATTTATAATATACATTGAAATTTTTAAATACACACCTAACTTTTAAAAATACATGATGAACATTTTTTGAAACATGGTGGACTTATTTTATTATAACATGGTGCACTTATTTTAATACATGATGAACAGTTTGTATATAAACGTTGAATATAAATTTAAGACACTATGAACTTTTTTTAAGATACATTTTCATATTTGCGAGACAGAAAAAGGAAGCCAAACTGAGAAAGTAGTAGAAAAAACACTAAAAATGAGTCGTAGGAGCGCTCAGGAAAGAAAACTACACGCTATATGACACTGCCCGTGCCCCATCGACTGCTCCCTGTATGTTGTGTGCCCTATCGTGGGAGTTTTTTTTTTCTTGAGACAAACCACCTGAATCTAAGAATCTTCACTATGTAGTAAGAATGCTTACATAATCAGCGGGGTCAAGTAACAAGACATGCGTTCCTGGTGCCAACAAAAGAGGTTTTTTTTTTACAAAAGTGTTTACATTACTTTCTTGCCGTTCATGACGAAAAGCTACTTCACTTCTCGCCTGCTTCAATCTTTTGATTTGCTCAATAATCATCGAGTTTGGCCCTCCCTTCCGTTCATCTATGCACTATCACAGGAGCTATGTCACACGTACTGCGAGACATAACTCCAGCTCGCGTCAACTGCGGAGCTGCGCTTTTGGGCCGGCCTAATAATGTACTAGCTAACGCCTGAGTTTTTTTTCCTTCTTTGTGGGTTCACTGTTCTACATTGTTTGCATCGGTTTTCTTTGGGCTCGCTGTGCATTTTTTCTGGTTTTATTTTTTCCTTGTTCCTTTTCTTTTTTTTTCTTATATTCCATGTCTTTCATTCTTCATTTTATTAATAAATGATTAACAATGTTTCAAATATAAGTTTGGTATCTACGTTTTTTTAATAGAAGTGAATGTGTAGGATGGCGGGCGGCTAGCTGCGGCCCTTGCTCATGGGCGCGGCTTGCAGCGCTCCTGGGCACGGCTCATGGCGGCCCGTGCCCCCGGCACGGTGCATGGTGGAGGTGGTCGTTGGTGGGTGGTGGAGGTGCTGGAGCTCGGGCCTTCGCTGGGAGGAGGAGGCGGAGTAGAAAAAGGTAAGAGGGAGAAGATACTTCTTACACATGGGTACCACAATAAGTTAACAATCAAACAAAAATGGTCAACAAACGGATTGTTTAGGACCGGGCCCGGCCTGTTATAAACTGGTTTAAAATGTTAGAGATGTGGGTTTTTCGAAACAGCCAACCCCTAAGTTGGTAGTTATCGGGTAAAAAAGAAATCAATTGTTTTTTGGAACCCCAACTCGAATTATAGTAGTTTTATGTTATTTACCTGATGATGCATATGCGTGCATGCTCAACAGTTTAACTTGCACTCTGATTTCATTTGTTGTTACTGCCTGTGCCCGGACTGTAGTGTGAGTGAGCAGTGGTGGCCAGTCATGCATGCATAAAGCAAGACAAAGCAAAGCAAGGAGAGCGGCAGCTTTAATTAGTTTGCCATGCACGCACGCAGTGCAAGCTTTTCTGTCCATTTTGTTGCTATACATATGCAGTTAGGCTAACTCCACCGCACGATCTCAAACGGACGTCCGTTTTGTTCGGATTTCGTCTATTTAGGATGGCAATGGAGATAAAAACGGACATGCGTGTCGGGCTTATATTCGAGGCGCCCACCGTGACAGAGCGACCCAAAACGTCTGCCCCCCACCTCCCAACCGCTCGCCGCCGTGCCCGGCCTCGCCCCTGCCCCGCCCGCCTCGCCCACGCCCGCCTCGGCTCGCCATGCCCCGCCCGCGCTCAGCTCGCCCCGCCCTCGCTCGCGCCTGCCGCGCCCGCGAGCTCGGCCGCGCCTGCACGCGCTCCGCCCCGCCACACTCGCCGTGAGCTCGGTCGCGCCCGCGCGCCCCGGGCACTCCGCCCCGGCCCCGGCCGCCCCGCAGCGTCGGCCCACCCCGCTCGTCGCCTCGCCGCCCCGCCCGCAGCAGCTCACCGTCGTGCCGCGCCCGCGCACTGCCGCCCCTCCCGCAGCAGCTCGCCGCCCCACACACCCACACCCCTGCCTGTGCCTGCTCACCGGCCATGGCGGCGGGGCCTCAACGACGGCGAGGCGAGGCCGGCCGGCCGGAGCTAGCGCAGCGTGCTCCTGGGCGCCCGTGGCTGTTCAGCCTAGTGGTGGTGTGTGTGCGTGGTGAGCCAGGGGAGAAAAGGAGGAGAAAGAGAGGGGTGGGTGGGTGGGCCATTGACAGGCGGGCCAGGGTCACATGCAAAAGGACACACCCCGGACAAGGACGACGCAGAGAGCGTCCGCTCGTGTCTGTTTCAGACCCAAAGCCAGCCCAATTTTGCTCCCGGGATGGGGCGAAGCGGACACAAAACGGACGTTTTCTGGGATGGGGTCGCGCGCTGGGCTGTCTGGTATGTCCGTTTTACCCCAAACGGACACACCAATAAGATAGGGTCGCACGGTGGAGTTGGTCTTAGATCTGCCGTGGCTCATGGCCGCCACCACACAGACAGAGCTGAGGTAAGTACAGGTAGATACGAAGGTGCTGTCCGTGATAAAATATCCAGCAGGCTAAGCTCGATGAGGTAAAGTATTTTCGATGAAATTGTGTTTGAGCATGCATTGCCCTAGCTAGGGAAGCTAGATGAGTGTCTTTTTCTTTCTGATGAATCTTGTACTTGGATCGATGAACCCCTAGGGTCCTCCTAATTAACGCTTCTTATGAATGATGTGACCTTAGCTATTGATAATATAACCTGATGCTGTCATGTACGACATGATAATATGATATGACATGATGGTGTGTGTTAGCTAGATTGATAATTCAGCTTGCTAGCTAGTAGTTGTAGGTTTGTGTGAGTTAAGGAGAGAGCTGGAATCTCGGGGACGGTACAATGTTGGCAAATGAAGGAGGCCAAACGCGTCAAGGTCGAACAGTCTAAGGTAGCTCATCCAGCTAGGCCAGCTAATGGCTATTGGCTAATGACTATTCGTGTAGTGGAAATTAGCTGCTATCTAGCTTAGCTCTGGTGTGCCGTAGGATGAGATCTACTCCTAGCTTAGCTCTGGTGTAGTGGAGTACTACCTCCGTCGTGGTTTATTGGCCATATTCGTATTTTGTGTCAAAATTTGAACATACATTTAACTGATAAAATATTAATGCATGTTATTCAAAATTGTATCGTCGGATTCGTATTTATACATAGTTTTCAATGATTAAATCCATGATCGAAATTTGGCATAAAATACTAAGGTAACTAATAAAACCAGGATATGGAGGTAGTAGTAGCTAGCGAGAAGAAGTGGCCAGTGGCAGGCTATGCAGCGCATTGGTGCGGGCGTTGGGGATGCCCCGACTATATCTCGCATTAAACGAGGTAGAAGGAACCCTCGCGTCGAACATGGGTCTCCTTGATGTGGAGTAGCAAAGCTAACCACTGGGCAAGGACCATGTTTGTGTTCAATACTAGGGCACAACCTACTTATAGGTAAATAGACCCGCTTTTTCATTGTTTTCTTCTGGGGTTTTGTTAACGTTTTTGTTTGTTTTCCTTTTTTTTCATCGCCTTGTCTTCGTTTCTTTCTCAATTTTTCCTTTTATTTCTTCATTTTCTTCTGTTTTTTCTTTCTTTTTGTTTTCTTTTGTATCTTCTCCATTTCTTCTCCATTTTTTCGTTATTTTTGCATTGGTTTCTTCGGCTTTATTTTTCATGTACTTATTTCTTTGGTTTATTCTTGTTTCTTTTTTGGTTTTCATTTTTCTCATTCAACATTTTTGTAATACACGTTTAAAATTTTAAAATAAAAAATTAACATTTTTTAATATATGGTCAACATTTTTGTATACATAATTTAGATAGTTTTTTGTAATACCGGCATTGGGATCTTTGCATTTCCTCTCCATATGTGCCTCCTCCTTATCCACGTCTTTCCCTAGCAAAAAAATTGTTTGGAATGGGGGATTTGGTGTCGAGATCGCAAAAGGGGGGGTGGACTACTAATCGAGTTATCACAGATTTGGCTCTGTGGGTTTTGGTTCGGTTGATTGCCGTGAAAATTAACCTAGTAGTTCATCCTTGGTAGGAGGCACTCAAAATAGCAGGGGAGATGTGGCAAGCCGCATACGATGATCCAAAATTAACTCGGCTTGGTAGAAGAACTCAAAATGTCTCTGATTGGTTAATCATAAATGTATGCCTTCCATGTTTGATATAGTGCAAGAACATGATTAGGTCATTTGGTTTATTCCTTGCATGCAATAGTGACTCAAGCACATGATTTTTATACCAAGTCAAACAATCCTTGGTAGGGAATTGTATGCATATTTATTTCAGAATGAAATTGACAATTAATTTTGCAATGCCTATGTTAAATTGCATTAAATTTCCTATATTAAATTCATTATACTCATTATATAGATAACGATGTTGCATGTATTCTAGTGGGTCTTATGTCAGGGTAGCTATAGAATATTCTACCGAGATATTTAGGTATTTGGTTGCCACTGCATTTTTTATATTATATGAAGATTTAAACCTGAATATATCGGTGAATATGGTCCATTATATTTACTTACATTTAGGGAAAATATATTTATATATTTGATATTTGTGATCCCCCTAATCTTAGTTAATATTATAACTATAAACTTGGATACATGGATGTCACTTCATATAGAATCATCATAATACATTCAACTACACAACTTAATTTATGGATGAATGTGGTGCTTTGAATTTGCTAAGAATTAGGGAAAATATTTCTTTCAAACTAAAATCACCATAGAAAATATGTATACACTCTTTAGTTTAACACAAATGGAGCATTTGTAACGATAAATCATTTTCATACTTTGTATTTGTGGGAACCTCTATATTCACATATTGGAGAGTATTATCTTAGAAGTAGTTTATATCTAGTACTTTGAGAAACAACAAAAATCAAAATAAAAAATATTTTTATATTTATAAGATGTATTTATAAGCAAATAACATATAGTCTATAGTAAAATAACTAAGTTTAAAAAGTAAATTGTTTAATAGATTGTGGTCTGCATCGACGACATCTGGAAGACGGAGCATGTGCTGGGCTCGTGGTTCGTGGATGGTAGATATGGTTTCCTCCTTTGGTGTTTTAGTCTTGGTGGGGTGCTAGATCTGGAGTTCGATGGTGTGTCCGGGGTGTTGCCCCGGTCTGATTCGTTCAATGGTAAGGGCTTCACTTTTGGTGAGCCACCTGGGAGGTCCGCAAAGCTATATATCAGCGATGGAGCCACGTCGAGCTCAGGTGAGGAGGTGATTCGTCATTCTTTTCTTCGGTGGCTGCTGTGGTGGTGCCGGAGGCAGGTGACGGGCGTTAATGTCAAGGTCAGAGATGTTCAGCTATCTTTTCAATTTTGTCATGTCGGTCTTTACGTGATTTGTACTTTGTTATTTATGATATGAATGAGACACGTATTACCATGCAAAAATACTATTGTATCCTTTTCAATATATTGTGATTCAATTATGTTTATGTTTTATCTCCTTGCATTTATAGAAATTCCTATCATTTTATTGCCTAAATAGACGGCCGCAGCAACGCGCGCCAATCATGATCTAGTTTCTGTCAAAACAAGAAGGAGATTTTACTCCCTCCATTCACGAACATTTAAACGGGGGGAGTGCCAGCTTTAAATTTACAGCTCACTGTTGCAATAATGATCCTGAAAACAAAAGGGAAAAGAACTGATGCAATGGCCTTACTGGGCCCGAAACAGAAGCATTCACCCACTTACCACCGAGGAGATAAGCGTCGTCAAGCAGCCCAAAGCCCAAACCGACAAGCACGGCCGAGCCATCAGCTGGAGCTTCCATCCATGGCCCTGCTCCGCGCCGCCGCCGCCGCCCTCCGCCGCCGCGCCCGCGCCGCCGCTCTCCCGGCTATCTCCGCTTTGCCCCACACCAATCTTTCCACCCCCTCTCTCTCCCCTGGTCCCGTCCCCAGCGCCGACGCCCGGCGCCACCTCATCACCCTAACCCGCAGCGGCCCATGCCTTCACCCGCCCTCCGCCCCCGCCTCCGCGGCGGCCTCCTCGTTCTACATCGACAGGATCCTGCTGCCCAGCAGCTTCTCGCACCCGCTCTCGACCTCCTCCCGGGACAAGGACTCGGACAAGGACAAGGAGGAGAGCCTCCCGCCGCCGCCGTCGCCGGCGTCGTGGGTGGAGAGGTGGCTGCCCGAGGCGGCGCGGCCGTACGCGATGCTCGCCCGCCTCGACAAGCCCATCGGCACCTGGCTCCTCGCCTGGCCCTGCATGTGGTACGCTTGCTAGTTCCTTCTACTGACATCACCATCTCTCACTACCATTGCGTAGATCAGGATCAGTTCAGTACAGACTACTAGAGGACAATCTGACTGAGCTCAAATTTCCAGATTTTCTGTGTACACAAACAGATATTTAGTTAATATGTTTACTAAAATTTGTAAATTTTGAGTTCGTGCTCGATCTTGGGCTTTAGGAAGAAAACATCTCATGTTTGTCAGCAACTGAGCAGCTTCTCTTACCCTGCTATGCATTGCTAAGTACTCCAGCTTACCTAAAGAGCTCCCTGTGACCTTTGCTTCCTAGGTCGATCACAATAGCGGCGATGCCGGGGGAGCTCCCCGACTTGAAAATGCTGGCCCTCTTCGGGTGCGGAGCTGTCCTCCTCAGGGGGGCTGGCTGCACTGTGAATGATCTTCTCGACCGCGACATTGATAACAAGGTGATTCTGCTTCCTTTTTTCCTGGTTGCAGACAACGCTTCAGATCTTGCGTGCTAGTGCAAATTCCTGTTCAGATTCTTGCAACCGTGCACATAAAAAGGGATCAGCTGCAATTTTAATTCTGTAGTGTGTTATATGCTTACAGCTTAGCAGGAAGGTAGCAAAATTAAGTGGCAAATGTCCTGATCATAGTACATTTTTTTAACGGTGAAAAGGCGTCACAGGCGCCATATATTCAACTCATATGCAGTTTACAGCATGGAGTACATATCCCTGGAGATTGACTTGATGAAGGGAAGAAATTACAGGGCCCTCCCCATTTCTATGAGCTTAGTAAAGATAGGTCCTGCAGAATGATTTAGAATCTGATGAGCTACACCGTGGGCAATGCCATTTAGGTCTCTGGACATGTGATACACCTGAACTTGGAGACCTTCTGTAACATGGATGTAGTCTGCTAGACTTTTCCTGTGCTCCCAATGGATTTTGCCTGAAGAAATTTCCCTGTTTGTAGCAGCTCTAGCAAGTGTCAGGTTGTCTGTTAAAAATGCAGCTTGCTGGATCTGTAGATGTTGTGCTGCATTTGCTGCCAATAGGAGTGCTGCTGCTTCGGCTTGCAAAGGAGTAGATGTTGTGGGTACTGATGCTTGAATCTGTACCTTGATACTCTGCTCTCCTACTGGTATATGCATAAAAACACCAGTCCCTGTAACCGTTGCTCCTGCGGCAAGGTCTGGAACTTTGGCGCTTCCCCAGGACGCATCAGAGAAGATCTTTACACCTGTGACCAGGAAATCAGTCTTGATGGTGTTTCGTGGCAGCTAATACTAACAGCGTAGTGAAACCATGGGGAGGAAAATATGCTAACCAAGGTTCCAGACAAGTTTGATGTATGTCTTGCTCTTAGATTTGTGTGTTCTACTACTGCTGCATTACTTCACTCAAGTGGATCATGCAGTGCATTATGATGGATACGTTTCTTGTGTAGGTTGAGCGCACCAAAAGCAGGCCTTTTGCATCAGGCGCTCTAACCCCTTCTCAAGGAGTGGCCTTCCTCGGAGGTCAGCTACTGCTGGGATTGGGCATTCTTCTCCAACTTAACAACTTCAGGTGAATTCTGTGTTCTTTTGCTTTTGTGAGTGGAATGTGCAGTTTGCCTGTTTTGGATGCTCCAAAGTTCTTCCAAACAAATTGTATAGTAGTAATTGACATTTTGTGGAATGCACATAAAGTATCTTTTAAAATCTAATATGTGCCTGTTGATTCGTTTTTAGGTATAGTTGTCACAAACACCAAAAGAATGAGAGCTTGTCAGATGCATTTCCTTGCATCATTATTGTAATAATGTTCACCTCTGAATTTGTCTACTTGTCTATGTAGCCGTGTTCTTGGGGCATCTTCTCTTCTTCTGGTGTTTTCTTATCCCCTAATGAAGAGGTTCACATTTTGGGTATGTAATACACAAATGCTAGGTTGTACTACCATGATATTTGCCTACAGAGAGCGATCACTTAAATACTTCTGGTGCATTTTTTGACAGCCTCAGGCATATCTCGGCTTGACCTTCAACTGGGGAGCTTTGTTAGGATGGGCTGCTATCAGAGGGAGCTTAGACCCTGCAGTCATCCTTCCACTGTATACTGCTGGTATATGTTGGACATTGGTGTATGATACCATATATGCACATCAGGTATTTTACTGGTGGCATTCTTTACATCTAAACTGTGCAAAAGCAACTCATCGGGATTGTCGTGGTTTCTTATGATCATATCTGTTACATGTCAGGACAAAGAAGATGACCTCAAAGTAGGTGTCAAGTCCACAGCATTAAGGTTTGGGGATTCGACCAAGCAATGGATCAGTGCCTTTGGCGCTGCATCCATTGGCAGCTTAGCACTCAGCGGCTACAATGCCGAACTTGGTTGGTGCTCATTATCAGAATCTCATGTTCTACAAAGAGTATATTGTTTTTAACATAATATTGACTACATGCTTTGATCATATTCGGCAGCGTGGCCCTACTACCCTCTCCTGACAGCAGCAGCTGCACATTTGGCATGGCAGATTTCAACCGTTGACTTATCTGACCGTGCAGATTGTAACAGGAAGTATGTTCCTTTACATTGAAAATCCTCACTCTTCATTTTGAGATTTAAAAGAAATTATGTATTCATTCTTTGGTTACAACCTTGAAGTGCTTAAATAATTAAACATGTCTTGTTTAATTCCTAATCTGCAGGTTTGTATCAAATAAGTGGTTTGGAGCTTTGGTGTCCAGTGGAATTTTGCTCGGGCGACTTGCATCATGATGGATACGTCAGGCATGATGTGCCTGTGGTTCTTCTCTATAGGATTTTGATAGCTCTGATAAAACCAGTACATTTTTGTGACTAGTGCCGCAAGGACATACATATTGTTTCAATCTTGTCATCTGCTAAGTGCAGTGTGCTGCAGAATAAACATCTGTAAGTTCTTTTTCTCCATTAATTACTTGTGCTTTTTCCGAGTTTCTTCTCTACTCACATATATTAAAGCCATATCCTGATTGATGAGTTGTGTTGTTGTCTAGCAGATTTATTTCCTGGGCGTTTCTTTGCGGCGTTCCCCATTCTGTCCCAGATGACAAATCAAGGAAACAGGGGGTATAGCATTGTTGTAGAACACACATCATTGTGCATTTTACTATGTGATTATTCTGATGTACGCTCTCCAAAACGAGAAGCATAAACACGTCTCAGCCTAACGCTGTAGTATATCTGGGAAGGCGGTAGGTTGCCTGTCATCCCATTCATTTTTCACACAGCTCAGACTCTCAGAGCAGCTGGGCCAAACAATTGCTGCAGCAAACGAAACATACCGACTGATTTGTGGTGCATTGTGGTATAACCATGCATGGGTTCCTGTCAGGATTCTCTTCTGCATGTGCCAAATTTTTTTCTTGTCTAACTTGTTATATGACGACTGGCATTGTAATGTAGACATGTTCACTCTATATCTAGTTTTGTAATGTACTCCCTCCGTACCATAATATAAGATCTTTTATTTTTTTCAAGCTATGTTAGGGATTGTTAAAACCTTTATATCTGGTCATCTGAAATGCAAACTTGTCAAGGAAACTGCCGTTTCAGGTAATGCAATCCCTAGCCAAAAGGCGATTGAAGTTGCTACCTGCCTGTCCTTGTCTCTAATCTATTGGCTGTGCGTTTCGTCGTTCCCCGTTCTCTCTCCCGGTGGCAAAGCAAGGAAAGCAGGGGAATGACACTGTTGTAGAACACATTGCTGTGCATTTATGTGATTATTATTCTGATATAGGGTCTCCATGAACGGGACCAACGATACCCCTCTGGGGAACTAAGAACACGATTCAGCCTAACACTGATTATTTGGAAAGATGACTGCCAGTCTTCCAGTTCATTTTTCACACCTGTGGCTGGCTCAGAGTAGCTGGGCAAAACTCCTGGTGCAGTAAACCGAATATACCGATGGATTAGTGATGCATTGTGTTTGCCATCATGATCTCGTTATCCCGTGACCCACCGGCCGGGGCTCTATCGTGCGTTTACCATTTGACATGCTTTTGGGCCGGTTGTTTGATCTGGTGAATGGAGACTGTGATTGTTATACTGCCAGATTATGAAGAGTGATTATGTACCTGGTGCTATAAATGTAGTTAATTGGCTATGTTTGCCCTGCGTCGCCGAGCTGTCCGTTTATGTTGGCAACTTAACATGTTGTAAATCATGGAGGCCGGGCCGGGTTTTACTGAAGCCTTTTCATCATATCTTTACAGCAGATCTGCCTTTGCAGGTAACCGAAAGGCGATCAAAGTTGTTACCCCCTTTGCTAGTACTCCCTCTGTAAACTAATATAAGAGTGTTTAGATCACTACTTTAGTGGTCTAAATGCTCTTATATTAGTTTACAGAGGGAGTACTATATAGTTGTTGTCATCACTGTAGCCTTATATATGGTGCTGTGAACAAATCTTACCCGGTTCTTGTAAATTCGGAGAGTAGTTTCCAGTGTAGTGAGCTAGTGGCTAATGGCAGTAAGTGTGGCAGGTGTAAAGACACTTAGTTTGCCACAATTATTCATCTACTACTGGAATTTGCAATTATTCATCTTACCGTTAACCAAAGTAAGAAGCTTATCTTGTGGGGTTGGGCAACCATGGCAGAAACATCTGGTGATGCCGCGCTCTTTTCGAAAGATCTAGAGAACATTTGTCAACTTTTACACGATACATATGTCTGCAATCCCATGGAATTTGTTTAAATCCAGTTTTGGTCTACTCAATGGAGTGTATGTTAGAGAAGTTTATTGTGAGAAATGTAGGTGTACATGATGGTAGCACCGCCATCACGGGGATTTTCTCAGAACTTTCTGGAGGCGCTTCCATGATCGGTATCGCGGCAGCGCCGAAGGTGCGGTGTTCACCGGGCACATTCGCCCCGGTGAACACCACGCGGCCGCAAATCTACTTGCCGCTGGATATTCGGCCCCGTTTGATGATCATTGTCGCTTATGTGATGATTCCATGTGGTGTAAAATCTATTTGCCACTCTTTTTTTTTTTTTTGCTTTGCCGTTGTGCACGTTCAGTTGAGAGGTGTATTGATGAGCCTCTCCACCATGTATGTCGCCACATTGGGGTGCCGCTCATGGTGGTCGGCGCACTGCACTCTGTTCCCATTCTATCTATTGGTGAACAGAGTGCAGTCGGTTGAGTGTCTGTCACCCACCCACCGGGGCAGCACGCTAACTGCACCCGTGCTGGACGGACGCCATCACTATCTCGGTGTCCTCTGTGCACTTCTCATGGCCACACGGTCACTGGAGGGCAGGTTGAAAAGGCAGGCATGGCACCCTTGCGTGACACACTGTTAACCGACACTATCTACTCCTACTACAGCTCTGCATCCTCTCCTCTCCTCTCCTCTCCCCACACCCTCCTTCCATCTCCATCTCCATCTCCATCTCCTTTGCAATGGCGTCCGCCTCCAACGCTCCCCCTTTCCTCCTCTTAGTCGCCGTCCTCGCGGTCGCCCTGGCGTCGGCGACGGTGGCCGTCGACGCGCATCAACCGGCTCCGGGTGGCGATGGTGATGATCGTCAGCTGATGGTAATTGACCAAACCTTTTCTCGCGGAGTCAACTCCCAGTTTCTTCATAATCAATCAGTAGCTACCGGTCACAAGTTAGTTCAGACTAATCTTCCTCTAGCTAGTGTTTATTATATAAATAGACGTGAGGCAGAGAAGGATACGCGCGCGGCCGTCCGAAGGTGGCGGACGGGCTTGCTTCTATTAATGCACGCTCTCTCTCTACCTCTCCACGCATGCGTACACCTCCTCCATCAATCCATGGCGGTCTCCAAGCCTCTCTTCCTCGCCGCGGCCGTCGTCCTCCTCGTTGCCGCCCTGCTCGTGGCCGTGGACGCTGACGGTTCCTCCTCGGTAAACAGATAGATGAACACATACATTTCATTTGCTCTCAACGAATGTTACGAATCCGGAGATGAGTTAGCTAGCCTGATTAAGCTAACTAATCACTTCGCGCGCATGCATAGCCAAGAATGGAAGTTTCTTGCTTTAATTAGGTCTCCAGCTCCGTTGATTGTCTCGGAGGCGAAATGCCATCGATTGATATGCCTACCGTACCCCTGATTAAATTTGTTTCTTTGTCTTCTGTATCTGAATCCGCAACCTCGAATTTGCTCCCACACAGTTTCAGACCATGAAGAAACATATATGGTGCTCGGTTTCATATGCTGTGTAGCCATTGCATGCTCGATGATCGTACATGTATACGGTGCAGGCGGCGGGCGGCGGCGCCGGGAGGACTCTGCTGGGCATAGACTGCCCCAAGGCGTGCGAGGCGCGGTGCGGGAGGAACTGGAAGAACGAGATGTGCAACAAGTTGTGCAACATCTGCTGCGGCAAGTGCAGCTGCGTCCCCTCCGGCACCGGCCAGGACACCCGCAACGAGTGCCCCTGCTACGCCAACATGAAGAACACCAAGAACGGCAAGCCCAAGTGCCCCTAAACCTAAACCTAAACTAGCCAAGGCTAGCATGCAAGGCGGGATAAAAACTATGATCCCATCCCATCCATCAATAATCGCCGCCGCTCGATGCTGGTGTTCATCTTAATTAGCCTGCCATTTTCCTTTCCTTTTGCTGTTGATCATATAGGATCGTGTGTGCTAATGTGCTAATAATGTTAGTATAAGCGTTTAATTAGGTCCTAATGAAGGGAGGAGGAGATCAATGAGAGGTAGACCGAAGCTCCATCTTCCGTTCCTCTCTTGTGTACTCATCGTCCATTATGTATCTGTATTGCAAAGTATGTAGTGTTGGAAGCAGTCTGGTTGGAAGAGTACGTTGGTCTTGAGGTTCAGTATGTGCTGCTCGATTGAATGACTGGGGCAGCGTCTTGTGGATCCTTTTAATTTGTCTAGCTGGGCAGCACTATTTTCTACCGTCTTCCTATTTAAACGTCTGTAAAAAAATCCTCCTGTTTAAACATGCAGTAAGTCATTAGAACTTTTAATTAGGAAATAATATTTGAAGATAAAATAGGGGATGTAGCTCAAATGGTAGAGCACTTAAAAAGCATTTAAGAGGCAGGGGGATCGATACCTCCCATCTCCAGTGTCTAATTTTTAAATTTAGATTTATACCTTCTATTTTATTCATAAACTCTGCAATAGTCGTAAGACACCATCATTGTAAGACACCATCATCTTTTGATGATCTCTAAAGCCAGTAGTATCTCATCACATTTTTTTATGGTTTCATCGCAACGCACGTGCATTGTGCTAGTATTAGTAAAAAGAAGAAGTTCAAGTGTTGGTAAAGAACCTAGCTAGCTATACTTTTTTTTTCGGAAAAACCTTCCAATCTATTCATCTTCAATCATGGCAGTACAACGAACATCAGAAATAAAAATTACATCCAGATCCGTAGACCACCTAACGACGACTACAAGCACCGAAGCGAGCCGAAGGCGCGCCACCATCATCGCCCCTCCATCGCCGGAGCCGGGCACAACTTGTTGTAGTAGACACTCGGGAAGTCATCGTGCTAAGGCCCCATAGGACCAGCACCCCAGAATAGCAACCGCCGCCGACGAAAAATAACGTAGATCGGAAGGATCCAAACCGAAGACACACGAACGTGGACGAACAACAACGAGATCCGAGCAAATCCATCAAAGATAGATCCGCCGGAGACACACCTCCACACGCCCACCAACGATGCTAGACGCATCGTTGGAACGGGGACTAGGCGGGGAGATCTTTATTCCATCTTCAAGGAGCCGCCGCCGTCTCGCCTTCCTGAGTAGGACACAAACCCTAACAAGACTGAAAAAAAGGAACTAAAAACGGAGCCCTCCCACCGGCCCTTGCTAGGATCCACCACGCCTCCATGGTCCTAGGGCCACCGGAGACGATGCGGACCTGCACCAGCGCCGGTGAGAGGCATGAACCCTAACTTTCTTTCTTGAAGGAGGAGGAGGAGGCAAAGCCCTGGCTCTAGGTACGTGATAGGAGGAGGAGCTAGCTATACGTACGATGAATTTTCATCCAACACTCAGTACGATTAGAGACAAATCATAGATTCAATGCAAAAAAAAGAAAAAAAGAAAAAAAAAAGAGACAAATCATAGATTATCAGTTTGTGGGCTGGCTGTGGAGCAGTTTTGGTTGGTGAACATTGAGGGGAGAGTCTGTGGAGCCCTTGCCTCGAGCGACGCTCCAGTAGGCTGGCTCATTTGTACCTACAAATGTTAGCTTAGTTTATTCATTTTGTCTATTCCTTTTTTCTTTCCATTTTTAACTTTTGGTTATATTTCAAAAACTTTCCAATATACATACTACAAAAATTCCTTCACATTATTTACAGTGTTCATCGTGTAGTTTAAAATGTGAATGCAACGTAACATTTTGTTCACGCAATTGCTAAAAATGTTTGTACTATTCACAAACATGTTTGTGACAGTTTAAATTTCATAAGTTCCAAACAAATGTTCATGACATTTTAAGAAAATGTTTACAAAATGTAATTTTTTTTGCGTAATTTTGAAATAATGTTAAATAAAATTAAAAAAAATCTTGATACTTAAAAATGAAATGTGTATCAATAAAATGTTTGTAAAATTGAAGAAAATGTTTTTACAATGTAAAAGAATTGTGCAGGTAATTTTACAAAATGTTTCTACCACTCCAAAAAATGTAGCGTGTATTTGAAAACTGATTAACATTTATTCAAAAAAATGTTCAATCATGTATTGGAACAATGTTCATCATATATGTGAAAATTGTTCAATGCGTATTAATAAAATATTCCGCGCATATACGAAAAACGTACAATGTGTATTAAAGAAGTCAACATGTATTAGGGAAAAGAAAAAAGAAAAGGAAAAGTAAAATCACAAAAAGAAATAAATATATGTTCCGGCAAGTGCACCTGCGTCGCCTCCGACACCGGGCATCACACGCGCAACGAGTGCCCCTGCTGTGCCAAGATGAAAAACTCCAAGAACGGCAAACCCAAATGCTCATTACCTAAACTAATCAAGCACCCCTCATGCAAGGTGGAATGTGAATTATAAGTCCATCCACCAATAATCTCTATGGCTAGCTGGTGTTCATCCATCCATTATTCATCTTAGCATTTGTGTATCTGACCGATGTCGATTTTCCTTTCGTTGTGGATCATATATGATATGCCAATAATAATAGTACAAGCTATTTGGGTTCTAATGAAGGGAGGAGGAGATCAAGAGAGGTAGATCTAAACTCCATCTTCCCCTCTTGTGTATTCATCGATTATGTATCAGTATTGCAAAATACGTAGTATTGGAAGGAAAGCAAATATGTGTATGTCTTGAGGTTCGCATTGCTTGATTGAATAATGGGGCAAAGTCTTGTGGATCCTCTAGGTAGCACTATTTTTGTATCATCTCCTATTTAAACGCCCGTAAGAAAAAATATCTCCCGTTTAAACATGTAATTCAATAGAATTGTTAATTGGGGGATAATATACCAAGATAATAAAAGGGGATGTAGCTCAAATGGTAGATCACTTGAATGCATTTAAGAGGTAGGGGGATTGGTACCCTATCTCCAGTTTCTGATTTTTTGTTGTTTTTTATTGGTTTGATTTTTATTACAGAAAACAAATGGCCAAAGAAAATAGATAAGGTAATTCATAAAAAAATAGATCTAGTAATTTGTTTGGTTTGTTTTAAGAAAATATTCACCTTATATAAAAAATGTTCATAATATATTCACAAGAAAGTTTGGTTTGTGTTTAAAATATGGTCATCATATACTATCATATGCACATAACATTGCCAAATCTCGCTACAACTGAAAGACCAATTTGTTCAGTGCACCTTTTGTGGCATGCCACATCTTAGTAAGAAACGTGTGGTGAAGTCCAGCTATGAACCAAACATGCCCGAAATCACTAGTTATGGGTACCCATTGCAAAGGTTACCCCAATGCCTACCAGGGTTCAAGTCCTATAATTGGCACCAACTGGCGCTCTCATTTTTCTGGATTTATTTCAGACTTTTCAGCGATGTTCATTCAGTGGGAGGAGACGTTTTCATCGACTACTAGGCACATGTGGTGACTTCGTCAATCTCAAGATGTTGTACCGGCTCAGTATCTCAAATGTGCTCATAGGATTGGATGTGCGTGCTTGTGTTCATAGGAGTGAGCGTAAGTATGTCTATGTGAGCATCAGTGATCATACTGTGTTAAAGATAGGTGCTTAAAAATAACTAAAAGCAATGAAAACAAAATGTAGAAGTGTTCTTGATTTCTAGGAATTGGATATATCATAAAGGTTCATAAGTAGTACAATGAATCCCAACGTGAGAAAAAATACATTGAGCAACACCACCAAATGATCGATAGCGCTGCTGGTGTGCGGTGTCGCTGCTCCCTTACTAGAGCTAACTTGACCTTGTCGATGACATCGCAGAAGTCTTTGTGCACGTATGGACCAACACATCAGAGCTTCAGTTGCTGCTATTGAACTCTTGAATCGATCTGAAGAGCATGACACCAAACCTCATCGTGATTCATGCACGATGCGAAACCCTAGCCTCGCCGCCACACGAGACGTTAGGAATCTACGTTGGAGCTTCATCGACTCCATCCCGATGGCCACTGTCGAGGAGGATCTAAGATCAGATGACTAGTTTGAAGATGTAGCACTGCCCTGCAAGAAAATAAAAACCTAACCTAAACTACTTTCCGGAGCCGAGGCATGATGATCTTCGTCCCTGCCACTGGCCACCTGAGTTGCGTGCGGCATGGATATAGATCCACAGACTCACCGGCGAAGCTTGGACGGGATGAGTGCCCTAGCGGCCAAATCCGTGAGAAGGAAAGAGTAGGGCAGCAACATCCGCAAGAGAGAAAGAGAAACCCTGACCAGGGGACGAGTCGTAGCTTAGAGTGTTTTAATTTACATTATAAAAACAATAAGATCAGAAGTATCTGACAAAAATAATGTATGACAGGAGAAAAATCTTTTGGACTGAACTTTTTTTTTGCGAGGTCTTTTGAACTGAACTTGACATTGTTGGGGAACGTAGTAATTTCAAAAAATTTCCTACGCACACGCAAGATCATGGTGATGGCATAGCAACGAGAGGGGAGAGTATTGTCCACGTACCCTCGTAGACCGTAAGCGGAAGCGTTATGACAACGCGGTTGATGTAGTCGTACGTCTTCACGATCCGACCGATCCAAGTACCGAACGTGTGGCACCTTCGAGTTCAGCACACGTTCAGCTCGATGGCGATCCCCGGGCTCCGATCCAGCAAAGCGTCGGGGATGAGTTCCATCAGCACGACGGCGTGGTGACGATGATGATGCTCTACCGGCGCAGGGCTTCGCCTAAACTCCGCTACGATATGATCGAGGTGGAATATGGTGGAGGGGGGCACCGCTCACGGCTAAGGAACGATCCGTAGATCAACTTGTGTATTATGAGGTGCCCCCCTGCCCCCGTATATAAAGGAGCAAGGGGGGAGGAGGCCGGCCCTAGGAGGGGGCGCGCCAAGTGTGGAGTCCTACTAGGACTCCCTAGTCCTAGTAGGATTCCACCTCCCTTGTTGGAGTAGGAGAAGGGGAAAGAGGGGGAAAGGAATAAGGAAAAGGGGGCTGCGCCCCTTGTCCAATTCGGGGCAGGGGGGGGGGGGGCGCATGCCTCCTTCCTTTTGGCCTCTCTCCTCTATTCCCGTATGGCCCAATAAGGCCCATATACTCCCCGGCGAATTCCCGTAACTCTCCGGTACTCCGAAAAATACCCGAATCACTCAGAACCTTTTCGAACTCCGAATATAGTCGTCCAATATATCGATCTTTACGTCTCGACCATTTCGAGACTCCTCGTCATGTCCCCGATCTCATCCGGGACTCCGAACTCCTTCAGTACATCAAAACTCATAAACTCATAATATAATTGTCATCGAAACCTTAAGCGTGCGGACCCTACGGGTTCGAGAACTATGTAGACATGACCTAGAACTATTCTTGGTCAATAACCAATAGCGAAACTTGGATGCTCATATTGGCTCCTACATATTCTACGAAGATCTTTATCGGTCAAACCGCATAGCAACATACGTTGTTCCCTTTGTCATCGTTATGTTACTTTGCCCGAGATTTGATCGTCGGTATTCAATACCTAGTTCAATCTCGTTACTGGCAAGTCTCTTTACTCGTTACGTAATGCATCATTCCGTAACTAACTCATTAGCTACATTGCTTGCAAGGATTATAGTGATGTGCATTACCGAGAGGGCCCAGAGATACCTCTCCGACAATCGGAGTGACAAAACCTAATCTCGAAATACGCCAACCCAACATGTACCTTTGGAGACACCTGTAGTACTCCTTTATAATCACCCAGTTACGTTGTGACGTTTGGTAGCACCCAAAGTGTTCCTCCGATAAACGGGAGTTGCATAATCTCATAGTTACAGGAACATGTATAAGTCATGAAGAAAGCAATAGCAATATACTAAACGATCAAGTGCTAGGCTAACGGAATGGGTC
>LR880971.1:803121810-803132813 GCA_904067115.1 Aegilops sharonensis | reverse complement strand
CCAGTTGCCGATAACTTCGGTTACAAAACATGATCATCTCATACAATAAAATATAGCATCACGTCTTGACCATATCACATCACAACATGCCCTGCAAAAACAAGTTAGACGTCCTCTACTTTGTTGTTGCAAATTTTACGTGGCTGCTACGGGCTGAGCAAGAACCGTTCTTACCTACGCATCAAAACCACAACGATAGTTTGTCAAGTTGGTGCTGTTTTACCCTTTGCAAGGACCGGGCGTAGCCACACTCGGTTCAACTAAAGTGAGAGAGACAGACACCCGCCAGTCACCTTTAAGCACGAGTGCTCGCAACGGTGAAACCAGTCTCGCATAAGCGTACGCGTATTGTCTGTCCGGGCCGCTTCATCTCACAATACCGCCGAACCAAAGTATGACATGCTGGTAAGCAGTATGACTTGTATCGCCCACAACTTACTTGTGTTCTACTCGTGCATATGACATCTACGCATAAAACCAGGCTCGGATGCCACTGTTGGGGAACGTAGTAATTTCAAAAAATTTCCTACGCACACGCAAGATCATGGTGATGGCATAGCAACGAGAGGGGAGAGTATTGTCCACGTACCCTCGTAGACCGTAAGCGGAAGCGTTATGACAACGCGGTTGATGTAGTCGTACGTCTTCACGATCCGACCGATCCAAGTACCGAACTACGGCACCTCCGAGTTCAGCACACGTTCAGCTCGATGACGATCCCCGGGCTCCGATCCAGCAAAGCGTCGGGGATGAGTTCCGTCAGCACGACGGCGTGGTGACGATGATGATGCTCTACCGGCGCAGGGCTTCGTCTAAACTCCGCGACGATATGATCGAGGTGGAATATGGTGGAGGGGGCACCGCACACGGCTAAGGAACGATCCGTAGATCAACTTGTGTATTATGGGGTGCCCCCCTGCCCCCGTATATAAAGGAGCAAGGGGGGAGGAGGCCGGCCCTAGGAGGGGGCGCGCCAAGTGTGGAGTCCTACTAGGACTCCCTAGTCCTAGTAGGATTCCACCTCCCTTGTTGGAGTAGGAGAAGGGGAAAGAGGGGGAGAGGAATAAGGAAAAGGGGGCTGCGCCCCTTGTCCAATTCGGACCAGAGGGGGGGGCGCATGCCTCCTTCCTTTTGGCCTCTCTCCTCTATTCCCGTATGGCCCAATAAGGCCCATATACTCCCCGGTGAATTCCCGTAACTCTCCGGTACTCCGAAAAATACCCGAATCACTCGGAACCTTTCCGAACTCCGAATATAGTCGTCCAATATATCGATCTTTACGTCTCGACCATTTCAAGACTCCTCGTCATGTCCCCGATCTCATCCGGGACTCCGAACTCCTTCGATACATCAAAACTCATAAACTCATAATATAACTGTCATCGAAACCTTAAGCGTGCGGACCCTACGGGTTCAAGAACTATGTAGACATGACCTAGAACTATTCTTGGTCAATAACCAATAGCAGAACCTGGATGCTCATATTGGCTCCTACATATTCTACGAAGATCTTTATCGATCAAACCGCATAACAACATACGTTGTCCCCTTTGTCATCGGTATGTTACTTGCACGAGATTTGATCGTCGGTATCCAATACTAGTGACTATATGTTTGTCTATGTATTCACACATGTATCATGTTTCCGGTTAATACAATTCTAGCATGAATAATAAACATTTATCATGAAATAAGGAAATAAATAATAACTTTATTATTGCCTCTAGGGCATATTTACTTCAGACACACCATTATATTTTAACAAAAATGTGAAGCATGAACTCTATCTTTTTACGCTAAACGTTCAACACATATACCGACCATGACAATTAAAAAATTAAGGGAAAGAAAATAACTTGTAACTAGAATGTATGATTTGATTTTTACGAAATAAACATACATGACTCGATGATGTGGCGTGATTTGCAGGGACAAATTAGTATAGTTGAGTATATGCATTACTTGCTGATGCCACACATTTTGATCTTATGGTTATCAATAGTTGAGGTTACGTGGAAGCACAATTCACAAAGAAATTTAGTAATGAGGGATAGCTGTGTGGTTAAGGATTAAATAATGACAACGATGGGGCCCATGCTAATATGATTAGTTGATTAATTAGGATTAATCTACAGTGATTGTTGGGGTTAATGTGAATGGGGATGTAGCTGTACCTCCCATCTCCAAAGAAAAAACTTCTTTTTGTAGTTTTACTAGCACGATGCCCATGCGGTGCCACGGAGCCATTGACTTAGGAGGTGGTCAAGTAACATTAGTGTCCTTGTAGCCGTTGTGTGATTTATGATTAGAGAAAATAGCAAAAATAAAGTGAGAGACATGCAACGTCAAGGAATTTTAAATGACCATAGTAGGTATGAAAGAGAAACTAAACCAAAATCAGTTTTGAGTTGAAGTCATACTTTTGTGTTTTTATCTGTGCATTTTACAAAAAAAGTTGGTCTCTAAAGAAGTATTGTATTTTTTATTTATTTATGATAGATCCCACATGTGAGTAAAATAAACTTGGGTCTCTTGTAAGGTTGTTAGTTCTACTTGTGGGGATGCGTGCATTTATTTATTTGAAAAGGATGTTGAACCCACATGTGAACTCACCAACTCCAATCTTTATAAGTAGCCCCTATCCTTGGACCGAAAGTGGTAAATTCCTCAGGCCCGTTGGAGTCGCTAAACGGAGAAAGTTTTTTTTTTGGAATGCTCAGAGAAAATTGAGTGGCTTATTGATATTTATTTACTTGCCCTAAGAAGACTGCACATAATTTTCTTTGTCAGTCAAGACAAACTCTGGCATTTCATACAGATAGAACAAACACAATATTTACCCACTTTTTTTGCGAATATACCCCGTTTAATCCATGATTAATCAGTTGCAGAATATGAGCCCGGTGAATTTTAAAAAAAAATGAATTGCCAAGTTAGATAACAGTACTACCTCCGTAACTAAATATAAGATGTTTTTTGAAGTGCAAAAAACGTCTTATATTTAGTTATGGAGGTAGTATCAGCTGATTGGTATCGTGATAATTTTTCTAAGAGGTGTACTTCTCTGCCCTTGCAAAAAAAAAGGAGGTGTGGTTATATGCTTTCCTCGCAAGGAGAAAGTGATAAATTGCACCTGTGTGCAAATTAGTCATGAATATTGTTTCGCGTTCGAGCCAGCCACCCAAGCCTACCTTGGGCAAACATGTCTGAAATTCTGGAAACGACCCAAACTGGAAGCATATATTCTCGAATTAGTAGCATATATATATTTTCCCTCGAAAACACTAAATACAAATCTTTATGGTCGTGATAAAAAGGAGAGCAAGACGCCTCTCGAGCAAACACAAAAGGAACAAGAACAATGGTTTCCTTATGGCCGTGATATAGAAATTATCTGACATGCATAAAACAAAAATCATGCTGCTACATTATTCTAAGTAAAATATGGCCGATGAGGTCGCCGGAGGAAGACAAGACCCGGCCGGCCGATCGAGCTAGCTCCACCGATGATGTACTGCATGCATGCATGCATGCATGCATGCAGCACACGCGCGCGTTCCCCGGCCTATTGGCCGCCCGCCGTCTCGTGCTTGACCGACAGATAGATGAGGACGACAGCCCCTACGACGGTGGCTACGAGTATCAGCATGACGCACGTGTCGTGAGGGGTTCCTGTGTACTGCCATCCCATTGCCCCCAAAGTGCACCAGCAGTAGGTCGATCGATATGCGGAGTTGAGGTAGTAGGATTGTTCGGTAGCTGTGGTATGCAACCATGAGTATATATAGACCCGGCTGCACGTACGTATATATATATGGAATTAACCATCCGTTAAGCCGATCTTAATTGGGAGATAATAATGGGTTTTCCTTGCATCCATGTATAGGCCGGGATCGTAATCACCGGGAGTTAAAAGCGCATATCCTGCCGAATCTGGAACGTGATGACTTCCATACTTGTTGTTCTGGAGCATGTTTCCCCTATTAATACTATGGTTAATAAGTAGTAGTAATATTGGTCATTGAATCAATTAACTCCATGATATATCATAGGAAAAGAAACCCCATCAGCCGGCTGATTACACGACTGCATCCGCTGCTCCCTTCGTTTGAAACGCGGCCCACTGGACCACCCACGTTTTTCTTCCTCATCTTATCTCTTCGTCTCTCTCTCTCTCATCTTATCTCTTTCCAACTTCTCTTTCCCGTGCCTATCAATGGCGTACATCTCGCTGGTGAGGAGGATGGTGATGATGCAAAGTGGTCGGAGCTCTGGCGCCCGCCCACAGCGCCGCGATGGCGGGGACGGGTGGTGCCACTCGCCACCACCACCGTCCGGCGGGAGATCGTGGCGAACGACAATGGTGTTCTTTTTTTTGGCAAAGAAGATTTCTGCAACATAAGTCATGTTGCAAAACTTTCTTCTATAACACCGCATAAAGGAGAAGACAAAGAAAAAAATATTATAACATCGCCTCGCAAAGTTTTTCTGCAAGAATACCCTTGTTGCGAAAATAAAGTGAAGGTAGAAAAAAATTTCTGCAACACGACCCATGTTGCAAAAAAATTCCCGCAACACAACCTATGTTGCAATTTTTTTTTGCAACATAACCTCCGTTTGCAAATATTTCTGCAACAAGCACTCTGTTGCAAAGTCAAGTAAGACGTTCGATTCTCTTAATTGTGTGAGATCTCGCGGGTGGCGAGGCGGCAGATCTTTTAAAAAGATCCGTCGGCCGACACGTAGACGCCCCCATAGGCGTTGCTATGCGTCGGCTGACAGACCTTTTTAAAAGATTCGTCGCCTCATGAGCCGCCCGATATAGTGGATTAAGCGGCCAAGCGTCAGCCTCTACCATTGCAACATAGGTCTTGTTGCGGAAATTATCTGCAACACGTCCCATGTTGCAGAAATTTTTGCAACATAGGTCAAGTTTACATATTTTTTTGCAACCGAGGTCTTGTTGCAGTTTTTTTGCAACAGAGGTCTTGTCGTAGAATTTTTTCGCAACAAAGGTCCTTTGCAAAAATTTATATAGAAGTCAGAAATATTTCAGAAATAATGTATGACAAAAATAATGTATGACAGGAGAAAAATCTTTTGAACTGAACTTTTTTTTGCGAGGTCTTTTAAAGAACTTAACACACCATTATATTTTAACAAAAATGTGAAGCATGAACTCTATTTTTTTACGCTAAACGTTCAACACATATACCGACCATGACAATTCAAAAATTAAGGGAAAGAAAATAACTTGTAACTAGAATGTATGATTTGATTTTTACGAAATAAACATACATGACTCAATGATGTGGCGTGATTTGCAGGGACAAATTAGTATAGTTGAGTATATGCATTACTTGGTGATGCCACACATTTTGATCTTATGGTTATCAATAGTTGAGGTTACGTGGAAGCACAATTCACAAAGAAATTTAGTAATGAGGGATAGCTGTGTGGTTAAGGATTAAATAATGACAATGATGGGGCCCATGCTAATATGATTAGTTGATTAATTAGGATTAATCTATAGTGATTGTTGGGGTTAATGTGAATGGGGATGTAGCAGTACCTCCCATCTCCAAAGAAAAAACTTCTTTTTGTAGTTTTACTAGCACGATGCCCATGCGGTGCCACGGAGCCATTGACTTAGGAGGTGGTCAAGTAACGTTAGTGTCCTTGTAGCCGTTGTGTGATTTATGATTAGAGAAAATAGCAAAAATACAGTGAGAGTCGTAGCTTAGAGTGTTTTAGTTTACATTATAAAAACATTAAGATCTTTTAAAAAGATCCGTCGGCCGACACGTAGACGCCCCCATAGGCGTTGCTATGCGTCGGCTGACAGACCTTTTTAAAAGATTCGTCGCCTCATGAGCCGCCCGATATAGTGGATTAAGCGGCCAAGCGTCAGCCTCTACCATTGCAACATAGGTCTTGTTGCGGAAATTATCTGCAACACGTCCCATGTTGCAGAAATTTTTGCAACATGGGTCAAGTTTACATATTTTTTTGCAACCGAGGTCTTGTTGCAGTTTTTTTGCAACAGAGGTCTTGTCGTAGAATTTTTTCGCAACAAAGGTCCTTTGCAAAAATTTATATAGAAGTCAGAAATATTTCAGAAATTTTCGTAACAAAGGTCATGTTGCAAAAATATTCTGCAACAGAGGTCTTGTTACAGAAATTTTACAAAAATCTTTTCACAACAGAAGGTTGAGAGAACGGGGGTGAAAAGAGAAAGGATAACGAGTCATCCTAGAAATTTCTAAAACGGAGGGGTGCGCTGTATGTGGGGCACAAATTGACGCGTGGGAACCGGTGGAGGCGGTCGACGCGAGCGATCAAAATCCGCCAGATGATTTGGAACGTTTCCCTTTTCTTTTAGCGAGATTCAAAAAATGCTCAAGAATTTAAAATATGCTTGCAACTACAAACATATTCATGAATTGGAAAAGAACATTCAGATTCGAAAAATATTCCCGCATTTTAAACTGATCTCAATTCCACACGATGTTCTTGAATTTTTAAAACATATTCTCGGTTTTTTAAAACAATTCTGGATTTCAGAAAATGTTCATGAAGTTTAAAATTGTTCCTGTTTTTCAATATATATTTCAAATTTAGAAATAAATGTGCTGATGAATTCAATAACTGATTTTGAATTCACAGATATGCACACATTATTTTTTTGACAAATTTTAAAAAAACCACGACTTCAAAAATGTCTCTGAATTTGAAAAATGTTGATGAATTACAAAAAATGTTCATGAATTAAAAAATCGTTTTCCTTTTTTTAAAATATTCATGGATTAAAAAATAATTCACAGCTTAAAAAAATGTCCCTCATATGAAAAAGTTCATAAACTAAAAAAATCATGAAATTTTAAAATGTGTGGAAATTAAAAAAGTCATGAAATTCTAAAATTGTTGTAAATGAAAAATATTGACTTAGTTAAAAATGTAAAGTAAAAACAGGAAGAAAAGCAATAGAAAAAGAAATAAATGGTCCACAGTAAGTTCTAGAACCTTACCAAACTGACGAAAGAAAGACACATCTGATCCCGTAAAATGGGCCGGCCATGTAGCGTCATTGCGCCTAGAGGTGCGTGTTTCCTCGTTATTCCCTGCCGTACGCGGAGAATAGGATCCGTCCCGCGCGCATTAGCTGTTACTTAGCACCCAATGCTGAGAACCGATATGTGCTGGGTGGTCTTCATCCGCGGGTCGTATTGTAATTGATAAACTAACAATTATTGTCGGCCCAAGAATGTAATCTCTCTATTTTCCAGTTCCTGAAAAAAAATTCTACCTAGACTATGATCCATTTACACTCGTTTTGTTTCCTCACACTTGGGCTATCAATCACCGATGCATTAACCATAGCCACTAGTTGGCGCATTGGTTTCTATTCGAGCGCCCAAGGCCCTAAGTCATTATATCATTGGTGCGTTGTACGGGTGGAAAGTGCTACTATTGCTAAGCGGAAGATTAATGTCGGCCCATGAATAGAATGTCTCATTTTTGAGCTTGCTTATTAAAATAGCCTATCTAGACTAAAATCTAATCGACGCAATATGTGTTTCCTCGCATGATATAAGGGGTGGATGTTTGCTCTTTTTGTCTTATTAGGGGTGCGAAATTGTGAAAGTTAATCCGTAGTGTACCTAGGAGGATAGTGGAATGCATTCCGAGGACCAAAAAAGAAGAGATGAGGTGCAGGTGCGTGCAAAGGAGATATTAGAGATGAGAAAGAAAAGGCAACACAGATAGGGATGTAAACTGGGTCCTATCTAATCCCGTTTAAAGTCCACTTATGATATGATAGTTCAAATAAGTGTTTTTTTGTTGTTGAGGAAAATAAACTATCCAGCTAGCAGGAACCTAACTAAACGCGCTTGCGGATGCCATTTATTTACGAAAGAGATAAAGGAGATATTCTAAACCCTAGTGTTGACAAAAGAATCATTATGTGCATTATTCAACATGTTAATTAGGCTTGACATTAATATTTTTATAATTGAAGATGATTGAGCAAAACTATATATTGTTTCATTTGTATGACGGAAAAAAGAAGTGCCAAAGTTCAGTGACACGCCAACTCATCCTATTGTAACGAGAACACATAGGACCCAACTAGAATTGGTGCCTATCCTCTCGTGGCTTGATGTTAGAAATCTAGAGAGTAGACATATAAAACGGTCGTCCTATAGTGTGTCTAAGCCGCATGGCACTAAAATTAAGAATGCCATGTCTCTGACTTTGATGATTTTTGTTTTGTTTTTGAGGGGTATCTGACTTTGATTTTTTTTGAGTACTTTGATTTTTGATGAGTGTTGTTTGGATACTGGAGTCTTCCAGTCAATATACTGTCAAATCCTTTTACAAACTGATCAACTTTGGGGGATACCCTCTGGGATAAAAGATGATATGTGGAAAATTAAAGTTCCCCCTAACATCCATGTTTTCTTGTGGTTAATATATTACAACAAGACTTTGACTAGAGATAATTTAGCCAAATGTAGACATGTAGAAGACAAGACTTGTGTCTTTTGTAACGATCTGGAGACAATACAACATTTGTTCTTTGAGTGTATTGTAGCCAGGCAAGTTTGGGAGTTTGTGGCTGATTGCTTTAACATCTCTATACCTCACTCTTTTGTTTCACTTTCTTCCTTTTGGAAGAGAAGAAAACATTATGAAGCTTTGAACATCACTACTTCTGCTGCCTTGTGGAGCTTATGGCGTTTGCGGAATGACTTTGTTTTTTCAGGGGCAAAGATGGCAAAGTATACGCTGTGCATTGGATATGTTGGGAGCAATGATCAGAAGATGGAAAATTCTATGTTCAGAAGCTCAGGGTGCTCTTCTTCTCCGGTGCTTAAGGCTGTTGGACCACCGAAGAGGGGAATTTCTTAGGATCGCTTGGGATCGTTGAGCGTCTGAGCGTCGCTGGGTTTACTTCTACTAGATTGCATACCATAGCTTTGATCTGTCTTTGCGGTCTTGTATGTTGTTTGACCCAGGCATTACTTCCTCCCCCCTGGGTAGTATCTTGCGACTTTAAATATCTTCTGTAATAGGGTAGCTTCAGGACTTGGTTGTTTCTATTTGTAGCAGCTTCTTGCCGGCTGCCACCGAGCGCTGTAAAATGTCTGATGCTGTGGTTGGCCTTGGCTTTAATAAAAGTTAGGGCGGGAAGGCACCATGTTGAGGTCGATCTCGGAGATGCCGCAGGCTACAGCGAACTGCAGGGCATCCTTGCGTGGCAGCGGTGGGGGGCCCTCAGCGGCGATCTCCGTGAGCTCCGCCGCTGGAAGCAGCAGGTTGGAGCGAGGCGCCACCGCCTTCTTCCCCCCCATCTTCATCTCCTTCAGAAGGGTGGCCTTCTCCAGCATGTCATGTGGTTGGCCATTTCCCCCTTCCGGATGCGAGCACTGCGCCGAGAGTAGAATATCGTGGGGGAGGCCGCACGGGGTGGGAGCTCAGCGATCCCAGAAGAGGGAGGCGGAGAGAGCGGCGGCTGCGGCTGTCCGGTGCAGTCCCCTGGTGCGATCTGCAGCGCCTACGAGGCCGGGATCAGGGGGAGGCCCGCATCGAAGCGAGCCACCGCCTTCATGACCTGCTCCTCCCCATCACAGCCCGGAGTGGAGTCGCCGGCACGGAGATCGCGACAGATGATCTCGGNGAGAGAGCGGCGGCTGCGGCTGTCCGGTGAAGCCCCCTGGGGCGATCTGCAGCGCTTGCGAGGCCGGGATCGGGGGGAGGCCTGCATCGAAGCGAGCCACCGCATGCATGACCTGCTCCTCCCCATCACAGCCCGGAGTGGAGTCGCGGGCACGGAGGTCGCGGCAGATGATCTCGGCGTCGGTGAAGGGAGCGCGGGAGGGGCCCACCGTCACCCGGTCGACGAAGCCGATGGAGCAGGCCGCCAGGTTCGCGACGAGAAGCTTGGGCGAGCCCGCCGGGCTCATCGGGATGCGATAGAACCCGCGTTCGCCGTTGGCGCCCTGGACGCGCACATCGTAGAAGCCCTTGAACAGCTTGACTTGCACCGACTTCGGGCCTGCCGTGAGCGGGACGGCGCACACCAGTGGCTTGTGATTCGCCTGTTGGGGAACGTTGCAGAAAATTAAAATTTTCCTACGGTTTCACCAAGATCTATCTATGAGTTCATCTAAGCAACGAGTCACGAGAGAGAGTTTGCATCTACATACCACTTGTAGATCGAGTACGGAAGCGTTCGAGGGAGTGGTGATGATGAAGACGTTCCCAACGTGATTCCGATCACCGATGACCAAAGTGCTGAAAGGATAGCACCTCCGTGTTCAACACACGTACGGGACGATGGCGTCTCCTCCGTCTTGATCCAGCAAGGATGAAGGAGAGGTTGAGGAAGACAACTCCAATGGCAGCACGACGGCGTGGTGCAGTTGGTACGGCAGTTCTCTGGCAGGGCTTCGCCAAGCTTGCGTGGAGAAAGAGAGGTGTTGGGGAGGGGAGGGGCTGCGCCTTCAATGGTATCGGCAGCCCTCCCCCCCCACCCCTCTATTTATAGGAGGAGAGGGCAAAGGGGGGCCGGCCATCTAGGGGAAACCCTAGATGGGGCGGCGGCCCAAGGGGAGGAGGGGAGGGTGGCTTGCCCCCCAAGCTAGGGGGACGCCCCCTTTAGGGTTTCCCCTCCCCATGCCCTAGCCGCATGGGCCTAGGTGGGGAGGTGCGCCCAGCCCACCAGGGGCTGGCTCCCTCTCCCACTTAGCCCATGTGGCCCCCCGGGAGGGGTGGCCTCTCCCGGTGGACCTCCGGAACTCTCCCGGTGGCCCCGGTACATTACCGGTATACCCCCGAAACTTTCCGGAGTCCGTTTAACCACTTTCCATATATAAATCTTTACCTCCGGACCATTCCGGAACTCCTCGTGACGTCCGGGATCTCATCCGGGACTCCGAACAACATTCGGTAATCACATACTTGTCTTCCTATTAACCCTAGCGTCACCGAACCTTAAG
>LR880971.1:803097444-803112606 GCA_904067115.1 Aegilops sharonensis | reverse complement strand
TATTGTAGTCTATGTATTCACACGTGTATTACGATTTCCGGATAATACAGTTATAGCATGAATAAAAGACAATTATCATGAACAAGGAAATATAATAATAATGCTTTTATTATTGCCTCTAGGGCATATTTCCAACATCGCCATCATGGTTAGGCCACCCGACAGCTGCACGACCCAGTCGTCGTGGCCCTCGTCCGTTGGAGGAGGCGGCAGAGTGGAGAGGTTGGGGTCCATCCCGCCCAGAAGTCGGAGTCCCCCCCCCCCCCATCTCCACCGCCGTTGTTGTCGTCATCGAAGTCGAGGTCCGCGAAGGCGGGGTCCGGCGGGAGCTCCTGGGAGTGCACGACGAGAACGGAAGCAATGGCCCCTAGGCCGGAGAAGCCGTGGACGGGTATGGTGTGGGGCACGTCGGTTAGGGTGCGGGACTTGACGGACACAAGGACAGCGGAGTAGTCCACACCGGTGAGGCAAACGGGATCGATTTTAATGGGGCAAGCAAAAGGAACAATGGAGTTAATGATAGTGGGAGTGAACCAATACTCGAGTGGGAAATCCTCGATGTGGAGGGCGGAGACTGTGCCAAGGCGGAAAAGGAAGCGGTTCTCGGTGTCTTCATAGCGAACAAGGCTGACAGTGTTTATCAGGCAAGAAAGTGGGTTTTTGAGGATGGAGATCTCGCGTTCGTAGGCCGAGTCAAAGACAACCAAACCGGCCCCGAAGGAGGCTGCCCTAATGATGACTGGCGGGTTGCCAGCCCTGGTGTGGAGAGCACGACGGATACAGGCCTGCAGAGAGGGGTGCGGTGGGTTTACGATGGCGAAAGCTAGGTTTTGGAAGTGCTCTAGGGGGGTGAATGGCATGAAGACATTGGAGAAGTCGCGGCGGTGCCTAGGAGGGGAACCGAGGAAAACGGATTGAGTCGCATCCGAATCGGTGGATTCGTCCCCCGATTCAAACTCGACTTCCTCCGGGTCCTCTTCCTCCTCGACGGCATCGCCCTCAGCTTCGGCTATGTCGGTTTGCTCGGGGAAAGAGAAGATGTGAGGCAGGGAGGGGGAGGCTTGGGCCTGGGGCAGCTTGTTCTCGGAGGAGGATAGGTCAAGGGGGATGAAGTCCGCCATGGCTGCAGGGGAAGGCAGGGGGTGAGGGGTGGAGCTCACGGAGAGGGGCAAGGGTTGGGCGCTAGGGTTGGGGGCAGGCGGGTTAGATGGAATGGCTGTTGGAACGGGGGGAAGGGGGGGGGGAGGCAAAATAGCCATGCACCCATGCTGGGTGTGGCCCCCGCTCCAGCAGCGATGGCATCTCACGGGGTCTCTGCAGTCACGCACCCTGTGATCGAGAGCTAGGCAGCGGTAGCAACGGTCCATTGGGTTGAGCCGCTTAGGTGGGAGGGAGGAGGAGTGTCTGTGCATGCATGGGGCTTGCATGCTATAAGAAGGCGAAAGGAGGGCAGGGGCATAAGATGCGGGGGGGGGGGGGGGGGGGGGGGGCGGGGGGCGGGGGGGGGGGGTTCGGGGGGGGGGGGGGGGGGGGGGGGAGGAGGGGGGGGGGGGGGGGGGGGGGGGGGGCAGGGAAAATAGCCATGCAGCCATGCTGCGTGTGGCCCACGCGCCAGCAGCGACGGCACCTCACGGGGTCTCTGCAGTCACGCACCCTGTGATCGAGAGCTAGGCAGCGGTAGCAACGGTCCATTGGGTTGAGCCGCTTAGGTGGGAGGGAGGAGGAGTGTCTGTGCATGCATGGGGCTTGCATGCTATAAGAAGGCGAAAGGAGGGCAGGGGCATAAGATGCGGGGGGGGGGGGGGGGGGGGGGGGCGGACCAGGAAGGCGACAGCGTGACATGGGGGGCAGCTGTCACGGCCTGCGGAGCCTGCTGGTGGGCCAAGGCGCTGGGGGGCTCTGGCCCCAAAAGGCGCAGAGGCGCATGCATGCACGAAGCCAGCGCCGCTGATACCGGGAAGGCGGCCAGCTGAACGAGCTGAGGCGGGCCAATGGGAAGCGCAAGGAGGCCTGGCTCAGAAAAATCCAACGCGAGAGGCCGATTTGCTGCGGATACGGCACCCCCGGACGGCCCACGTGGCACGACAGAGGGGGATAGGGAATCCCTAAAAAGGTTCCCACGGGAATTACTACAGGAGATGGGTGCGCGTGGTGACAAGCGGCCTTGGGAGGAGCGAGAGGCGAAAGTCGCAACCGGAGGCTTGTCCGGACCCGATCGGGGGGAGAACTGGCCGCGTGGGAGAGCCACTGTCAACGCCCGGAGCCGCGACAGCGTGAAAGCCAAAGGCAGGCCGGCCCGGTCAGCAGAGGCAGAAGGCCAGGATTGGGCGAAGGCAGCAAAGAGGCTAGGCATAGGCTGGCCGACCGGTGGAGCATTAGCAAGGAAACGAACGACCAAGCCCCTGTAATTAATTCCCTCTAACGACAGAATAAAATTTGCAATATTGCGATTGGCCACGGTAAAAGAAAACAAGCAACTGCTAAACTGAAGAATTAGCGGGTAAGCAGAGGGCGAGCCGATCCAACCATTGACCAGGCGAACGACGGCGGCGGACGGCGGTGGCGGCGCAGGCAGCAGCACCTCCAGCCAGACTGGAGTAGGCGAAGCCAAGGCGGCGAACAGCGGAGAACATACCGGGAAGGAGAAGGCCGTGAGCGAGTACTCTAGGAGAGCCTCACCCGGCGAGCGCAGCGGAGGCCCGATGACGCGGGCCGGAGCCCCCCGCAGCACCGAAGTGGTGGAGGCGGCGAGGAAACCACTGCGAAGGCGAGTCCCGGCACGATCCTCGTCGACGCCTACCGCGGAGATATCCCTCGCGTGCCCAGGCATGCCGCCCCCCGCCGCGACGGAGATGGAGGAAGCAGCCGTCGTCGAGCCACCAGGCGGCTAAGGCCCCAGGGGACGGGAAGCGGAGCGACCGACCGGCCCCATGGCAGCGAGAAGGCCGGTCGAGAGGGTGGTCGCCGCGGCCGGAGCGGCCGGCGGCGGAGAGGTGGAGTCGCCTATGCTATCGCCCATCCTGCATTCTGCTTTTACCATTTAATCATTATTAACTGAGTCTGTGTACTTATCAGTGTACTTATCACTTCTCAACAATTTCATGTACATCTTGCTGAATTGAACATTGAAAGCTTAATGCATCAAGCTGTTAAACATGAAGTTACTATTTATTCCTCTGCACGTTATTCTTGATTGTGTTTGTTTGAATGATGGCCATATCAAGAATATTCTGTTCAGAGAAACTTGGTGATGAAATAACATCTAACTGTCAGACTTTGCCTCTCACAGCAGGAGAAGAACATACCCATGGAGCCAGAGGAGGTGTTGGAGAACCTAAGATGCAGCAGCGCCTCCAAATCTTCCTTTGACGCGGCCATGAGGACCGCAGGCCATGCGCCCTCCGCCTCGCTGCCTACGGGTCTATCCGCTGCTCTCCCGTCGCCTGCGACCGCTTCTCTGATGGATGGGTTCGTCGCAGGACCTGAGCTGAACGGCGCGCTTCACCAACACCAAGAGGAGACCCCTTAATCGCCGGCCCTCAAGCAAAGGTACCCTTTTCTTGATCATCCAGCCTTGGGACTTGCAATTCTTCTTCCTCACGTATTGTATATATGAGGAGTGGTTCGTTAATGTGAATTTGATATCTTGGATTCAGATTTGCCTGATATTGGATTCAGATAGTTTTTTGCACATTAATTGGCCTACCATTTCATTCAATTAGTTTGCTACCATGCCTACCTAAATCCGAAAATGGTAATACTTGATTCTCTTGGTGGATAATTGAGCATGGGCCTAGCTTCTAGTTAAACTTTTAGGTTTCAATGAGCGGGAGTTACTGAATAATGTGATTCTGTTTTACTGGATTGATTATCTTAGTTGTGGTTGGAAACTAAATATCCATCTTGTCATATGTAGAAACTTTACCTATTCGCAATGCTTCCACTAGTATAATTTAAACAACTAATTTAGCAGTTGTGCAATGGAAAGTGAAAAATCTTGATACGTCAAACCTGGGTGCGTGGTCTTATATGTGATCAGATGATATTTTTAAACTGTACTAGTAAGTAATAGGGTTTCATAGAGATTATACCGGATGGATAGCTCATGGTTAGTTCGTCTACCTCTCTTGCTAAATACTCCCTCCATTCCTAAATATAAATCTTTTTAGGAACAGAGGGAGTAGATATCTCATGGTTCTATATAGCAGAATAGTTTTAGGTTTTGTGGTACCCTTTTTGACTCTGAATAAGGAACATAACATTCAGATAGACACATGTACATGACTTCATAACCCTGATTCCCTGAACATTCATGGTTTCTATTGTTATGCCTAGTTTCCTGTGTACGTTTACATGCATGTACATGGTTGTATTGCCATCCTTGCATGTACGTCTCAGACCCACCTGCCATGTCCGGACTTGGTTGGACCCTTAATCATGCATGTTGATCCTAGCTAGGCTCACAAGTAAAAGGCCAGTGGTGGGTACCAAAAATTAATTTCATACAAGTCGAAGACAGTAGTATATGTGGCAATATATGATCTTAGTTAACTTTTAATAAGGTAGTATCTACTTCTTTCTAGTTGTAGTGTATAAAATCACTTACTAAGTGGATGGAGAGGTCAAGTTTGTTATGACTTTTAGTAAGTAAAGAAATTCCCCGGGTAAGCAAAACATGTAGTACCTCTGTCCCAAATTATAAGACGTTTTGTTAGGCTATTTTAGCCTACCCCAACATCTTATAACTTGGAACAGAGGAAGTACTTTGCAATCCTTACACTAGCATGCATATCTTGGAAAATCAATTTAGCTGTGTGTTGTATTACATGGAAAGCGAAAAAATCTTGATAGGTTGAACCCAGGCGCATGATTGTATACCTGATCTGATATACTATTAAACTGCACTTGCATATTAAACCAAAATAAACTTTACCTCTGGGTATTCTCACAGGCACGCGCATATACTTGTTGGTACTACTATCAGCAAGATGTTTGCGAAGTATCATGTTTCCTGAAGCACGTCAAAGTTCATCTTTCATTTTCGAAATAAAAACGGTGGTTCTTCTGATATGTAGAGACACACTGTTAACTTATTCAGAAAGCAATTAAGCCGACAAGCCTAACTGCTAGCAATTTGCTACGCAAAACATGCACTTTGCAGTGCTTCCATTTGTATGCATGACTGGGACAGTCAGTTTAGCTGGTGTTGTATTACATTGAAAGTGTAAAATCTTGATAAGATGTACTCAGGTGGGTGATTGTACATCTACTCTGATATACTCTTTCAGATTCCTGTCTTCTCTTTTCCCGAGTGCGGGTAGTACATGATTTTTCTTTTCTCTAGAGTTGTTTGTACACATACCTCTTCACCAACAGACCAATGTACTCTGGTTTCTCCGATTTTGTGCTATGATATGATATGAGTTTCATTCTAAGTTAAACTAATGCTTAACGTTGAATATATCCTATACTTTTGGTACTTTTATGTTCCTAGGTTGCTTGGTTATTGCTCATCCAAGTCCTGCTGTTGTATGCATATTCGCATCCATCTCGAACATAAGAGAGCAAGAGAGAACTTACTTGTTGATGAAATAACATCTAACTGGCAGACTTTGCTTCTTTCTGTAGGATAACACACCCCTGGAGCTGGAACACGTGTTGGATAACCTGAGATGCAACAGCGTGCCTCCAAATCTTGGGCATGAACTATTTCAAGGAGGTACTGCTCAACTATACATCCTGACACCATGTGTTTGTCGATGTTCATCCTCTACTCTGAGCTATTGTGTATAAAAGATCATAGTGAAATCCTGTGCAACGTTTCATGTATAAATTCACAATATATGATCTTTCTGTACATAAAACATGAACACCAATATGTTCCAAAAAGGTCTTTATGCGAAGGCCCTCTATCCTGCTCTCTTCCATGGTGATATTGTACATAAATGTGCATATGTGGATTTTAAGCATGCTTTTTCTATATATCTGATAAACGCACACCTCTGTAACTGCTCCCCTTTGTCTGGTATTCTAAGGCATTGGACTTGATGATTGAAAAGATGAGTCACTGTACGTGTGCTGCTAAGTCTCCTGCAGTTTCAGAAACGCATGCATTTATCTATCATGTTATGTAATACCTGAACATAAAGGCTCCTTTTGTGTTGTTTAGAACTCTCTCGTAGTTTTAGAAACATGTTGCATCTTCAGCCTGCATGTTATCTTTTGTATTCTTCTGTTGGTCCTGAGTGTAAGGACCTTTCTTTTGACTGGTGGGCTAAAGAATGGAAGTTTGTGAGGGAGGTTCTCTCAGCATATGTGAGTAGCAGTCTAATGATACCTGACTAATGTTTTTTTATGACACGAGGGAAGAGTTGTTATCACGTGTAAGGAAAGTTTTGTCCGTACTAATGTAGTATGGGAAATATGCATAGGTATGTTCATGTGATGTTTAATCGTGCTTCCTGAATATGTTAATGTAGGCCTTGCTTCTTCAAAACTGAGAAATAGCAGGCTAGAGTGCTTATTTCTTACTCCCTCCGATCCAAAATAAGTGTTGCAGTTTTGAACTAAGGTTAGTTCAATCTTAGTTCTGAATCCGCAATGAGCATGTGATTGAGGCCTAAAAAGTTTACATCTTTTCGCTACTATGTTATTTCGTGCAATCTACATGAACGTAATCCCAAACCATGATCTTGAAGAAAGTATTTTCAATATTGATTTTCCATTGCTTCAGTTGCAAATTTTTATACTTTTGTGAGGATTTATGGATTTTATATAAGTATACATGTTTACCTCCTCTCTGACAAACTCATCATATCATGTTCAAACTCATGCAAGGAAAATAATTAGCACCTAAAAAATATTCATTGTTAGTGGTGCTTCATGTCTAGAGTTGCTTCTGCTAGTTACACTCTTTGCAAAGGTCAGCTTGTGGCCGATTCATGTATTTTTGCGTTGACTTGTATTTTTTGCATTGATCTTTGATATTGTTATTGTTTTGGCTGCTTGTGGAAACAAGTAAATCTGCACTGCATGGTTCTTTCTTAAATATTTCCTGGGATTCCCTTTTTGACATGACAGTTCACTTGCTATGTACAAGAATTGTTGTTGTCCCGGGTTTTGTTTTCTTGCTGGACACGTTGTTATGGTTTATTACATGGTGCTTGCTTGTACGGTAAATGATTTGGGTGTAGCTATGTATAGACCTGTTTGTTGCCCTTTGATGATCTTGTGGTTAATTGGATTCTACTCTTCAATCTATTGATATGATCCCTACTTCAGTTAGTGCTCTAAGTGGTTAACTAAACTGTTAAATTTCAGCTACTAAAATCATGTTGAACTGAATAGTCGTGTTACACTACTACGGTTGATGCAATATTAAGTGCAGCACAACAGTACCTCCTTTGGATATGCTTACTTGAAGCTACACTTTTGTTTATTGTTTGGTATTAGGACATGAGTGGTTGCTCTATTTCATAGGACTTGAACATGCTTAAGATGTTGTGCTATTCTAGAGATGCATGAGAATCATGGAATGGTTTTGCTTGTGTTGGGCCGAAACATGGATTTTTTTTGGTCATGATGCATAAGAATGAAAATAACAACCATTTATGGGACTGAAAAAAAACCCAAAACTACTATTATGACAAGTGATTTATTCATGATTTGTCGCTTTCACTGGTGATTTGACTCCGTCATTGCGTGTGTTGTAGCCCGATGCAGAAGATGAAGCTTAAGCGGAGGAGCACGACCTTGCTTCTTTCGCATCGTCACCAGGGTCGGGGTGGCTGCTATTGCACCGACAGGAGGCACAAGAGTTTGGGAGGTGCCCAGCAACTTTTAGTGCAGTCCCTTTAAAAGTTTCTTAGCCCCGTGACAAGGTGTAAGTAATCTTCATGCTCTAGTTCACCATGTTGTCATCATTGTTTGATCACACAGCTACTGTTGTTGCTGCATTATTTTCTATGGCGGGGTGGACGACATGACCATAATACATAGTCAATTATGTTTTCTATGCTTTATGATTGATGGATGCTTCTTTTCCCTTGTTCTGTATAACAAACTTCACTTTTGTTTAATATTAGTACATGTTAAGTGCATTTTGGTCACTCAAGTAAATTTGAGGGAGTGATTAACAGTTGGTAAATGATATTGCAGATGGATACCATGAGATGCATAAGAAGAGATAGATATTCTCTACTAGATGTTTAACAGTTATGCTACTCTTTCTTAGCCATGCTCTTATTTGACAGGACTGCATAAGAAGAGATAGATATTCTCTACTAGATGTTTTACCAAGTGTTAGTGGTATGTGTTGCTCATAAGTGTGCATACATGATGGTTTGGCCGAGGGGCTTGCTTACTAGTTTTTTTAATTGTTAAAAAACTGAAATTATTGTTGTGCATTAGATGCCCGAGTCTGGTGCCATCGAGATTGACGATGAAGATGTTGCTGCCTGCAAAAGTATCAAGGCAGCGAAGAGAGAAGAACTGCCCCTGGGAGCCGAGATGTGTTAGCGCTAGGTAAAGTGGCGAGACAAACCGGACGTGCAACATGTGCATTTCTTTGATGGCTGGTGGTTGCTACTGAAGTGTTGATTGGTGATGCCTGGTGATATTGGAGGGTTGGTAGATAGATAGGCCGGTCGTTAAAGTGGCTTGTTTTCTTGCTGGGGGCTTACTTGTCGGCTGGTAGGTATTGAGCTGATGAAGTAGGTAGTGTTGAATTCTCAGTTCTTGTTGATGTTTCCTTTTCTCGAGTGAGAGAGAGAGTGATATATGAAGTGTAAATTTCTGCATATTTGTTTCCATGAATCTCTCTCAAATGAAACCGGGACTTGTGTGTGAGGCCTATCTATTTACCTATCCGTAAATTGTTGATAAATTTCAAGCTGAGTGGGTTGTTTGTGCATGATAGCTCATGATTTTTTGTGCTCGTGATTCACCAAGAGCTGATAGGTAGATTGATAGATAGATGGATCATGGAGGCCTATGTAAATCTAGTCCCTTGCGATATGCAATGCAGGTGATGTGGATTTTGCTGATGTCATCATGTTGGTAGCTACTATATCATCATGCCTCTTCTGACTGCGAGTGCGTTATTTCCTTGATGGCTGGCTAATGATGTACCGTGTGAGTGTGTGGGTGTGATGATTTTTGGAAAGCTTTAATATTTACTGCTAGAAAAGAAAGAAACAGGAGTGGTATTTGTAGTATGCGCGAGAATAATGTAGCTGTCTAGCATGCATTCCAAAAGACAAGCAGCAGCGTCGGCTCCCCTCTCTACTCGCCTGGTGTAGTTTTCCAGGACATGGCCACTGCTAGTATAGTCTTCACATCAAACGGAAAAGCCCCGTCAACATTGATTTTTTAATGTGTTGTTTCTTTTCTGCCTGCTGCCCCCCTAGGATTTATTCTCTACATATGTTATTCCTGTGACTCCACGGATGCAGTAATTCTTCAGTGTTTATGTTATTTCTGCCTGCTAGCGTTGATGTTATTCATGTGACTCCACGGATGCAGTGATTCTTCCAGCCAAAGACAACGTACGCCATAGTTTCTTTGCCTTTTTGAACTTGAGAAATATGCATCATGCACGCCTTTTCAGAGTTAGATTCGGAGGTAAACTATAGTGTGGTAATCGCTAGAGAAATTGTTGGGTTTTGGGTTGGCAAGATTCTGCTCCATGGAAAATCATTAGAGGATGAAGCCGGCAGTCCTGCGTCCCTGTCCCGCACGTGTGACTTTAGTTTGTTATAGGAGGGAAAAGGGAGTTAATTGGGGATTAACAGACATGATTCATTCACGATCCTAATCAGCGGCTAGCAAATAAATGGAAACCGCCCACCACTGGTTTGTCAAGGCCTTGACTAGTTGTTAGGAAACTTAACAAATCTGCCTATGATTTTGACGTAGAGTTTATTTTATTTTATTAGGATTAGGACTCCCTAAAACAACGCCAACAGTTAGTTAGCTACTACTAGGAATGAAGGAAACTTAAACAGATATCGTTCCACCTTCCAAGGAAGCTTTAGTGATGGATGGAAACCAGGCGCCTCCATCTTTGAAGTAATTGAGTTTAATTCGCTCCCAACCCAACGCAGCCTCCTCCTCCACTATTCCCTCTCGCCTCTCATCTATCCTGTTTCCATCCAATCCGCATGCCTCACGCGGATAAACCTCCCATCCGACGGCACCCCACGTTCCACGCCCGCTCCTCTCCATCATATGATGGCGCACATCCTCTACCCTCTCTCTTATATATAAACTGCCCTGCTTTGCTTGCTCCTCCTTTTTCCTCAATCCAACACCTTGCCTGCCTCAGCTCACCTGCAACGCATGCATATATACATCCAGCACCAGTTGACCTAAGTGTCCGATGATGGTCCATGTCCATACCCGGTGCAACACTTGTGCTGTCATTAGTATGAGCCGTCTGTCATGGGCGCCCTGGCCATGCTTGCCTGCGGCCGCCGCCACCTAGAACTCGCCCGTCCACAATTCCTCCCTATCTCTATGTAAGACCATGCCCTACTTTCTCCATCTAACCTGCTTCGTTAAGGAAATCACTCTTGGCACTCAGACTGATGCGTCTGTTTCTTTTGGACCTGCCGATGCATCTGTTACACATGGAGGGAGGTGCAGAAAAGAACATGGCAAAAGCCCTCGGGGGCACTTGGCGCGATACCAAACCAAAGTATATGAGCAAAGGTTAGTGGGAAAACATACTGAATATGCATCGACATCTGTTGGTTAGATGCTTCCTTTCGTTCAGCTGTAGCAATGGTTGAATTATTCACCAGTATGTATAGTCGAGCCAATAGGGCAAGGAATAAAGATTCATTCCATGTCGATCTCATAAGAAAACATACCCCACTTTTAGGTTCCCTGAATTTGCTACACAGTCTTCTTATTTGATCTAGTTTTTGCGTGCTAGATATCTGACATACTACTGTTCATCATGACGACCTGCACATAATTAGTTAACTACATGCATGACCGTATGGCCAAGCAATTTTCTGGAGATTGTTCACGCGATAAACCTACCTACTCTACATACTGAAAGTGCCTCGCCAGCTTCCGTGAGCAGGTGCAGTATGATGATGTATTACCTACTCTAGATACTGAATGCCAACATTGCATCATGTAAAGAATAGGCTGATGCTTTAGTAACAAATTTGTAGTATTGCTTAGAGGATTATAAAGAGGAGATGCTTATTATAGTTTATTACGACTTGCATGCCAAAAATCTGCTAAATGGAATGTACTGGGTCAAGCATGCCTGCCATTCGGTCTAAGTTCACTGACAGAGCTGTCGGCTATGCACGGGACTCAAGAATAGTAACGTCTGACGGATGTTGGTAATCTATCTTTTGATATGTGGGCAAAAACTGCAGCTGCTGTAGTGATGCACAGATGAATCTGCTTAGTTGCAGTCACCAGCTCGTTTGATGCAATAAATCTACTACTCCATATAATTGATCTGAATTGGCATCTAGAAAGTCTATTTTGTTTATAGAAAATCCAATCTTTTTGGGGGCGATAGTATTTTGGGATATAGATTGTCCTTTTTCTTGGCATTTGTGGTGGTTTTGCATATAAGAATAAGTAGGTTTGCGCAACCATATCATTGTCTTTCTGCTTCATTAGGGTCAGTACATCATCGGAAGGCAACTAGCCAAGCCATATATATACTCGTTCGGTCTCAAAATAAGTGTCTCAACCTTAGTACAACTAAAGTTGAGACACTTATTTTAAGTCAAAGGGGAGTACTTGCTAGTGAATCACCTCAGAACAAGCTATTAAAACACAAGCTAGGTAGGTAGCATACGTGCAAAACACATCATTCAACATTATTGACCAGCTAGAAACTCACTGAGATATGTTAAGGCCAAAATGAAATTTGGTTGTCAACTAAAATGAGTGAAATATGAAATACAGGGCATGCACACATGTCGTGTTGGTTGACTTGCGGTGAGCTTGGTGTCTCCGGGTGTGGGCGGCGGGCGGCGACTTCACTATGGAGTTTTTGTTCCTCCGGCAACGTCGTCCTCGCAATATGTACAACACATAGCCTCTTGCGCTCTCAAAAATGAAGAGAAACCCGAAGGAACTAAAAGGAATTTACGCGACGTTCAGCCAGTGAGGAAGTGCACGTGGTATGCCGGTGTATAATTAAGATGGGTGTTACGAGGAGATGAATGCCAACCTTGCATGCATGCAAAGTATAGGCTGATGATGCTGGTCTCTACGACTACGGGGGAGAGATGGTTCTCCTCTTAAACGAGACTTGCAGGGTTGTGCGTACATTTCATTCCGAGGCATTATGCTGCCAAATTTCCGGCCGAAACTCCCATGACTTTTCGAAATTTTGTCTTTGTTTGTTCATGAAAAAACGGAGTAATGCAATAAGACCGATGACATGATGTAGACAAGATAGACTCACGTATGAATAAACCCCATCTTGTTACCTTAATAGCAACGATACATGCGTGTCATGTCTATTTCTATCACCGAGATTGAGCACCACAAGATCGAACCCATCACAAAGCACCTCTTCCCATGGCAAGATAAATCAATCTAGTTGGCCAAACAAAACCAATAAATCAGAGAAGAAATACGAGGCTATAACAATCATGCATAAAAGAGTTCAGCAAAGACTCAAACAATATTCATGGATAGATCTAATCATAAAACCCACAATTCATTGGATCCCTACAAACACAACGCAAAAGAAAAGGGTTGCATCAAATAAATCTCCAAGAACATTGAGGTGAACATTGTATTGAAGATCAAAAAGAGAGAAGAAGCCATCTAGCTACTAACTACGGACCCGTATGTCTATGGTAAACAACTCACACACCATTGGAGGGCAACAAGGATGATGAAGAACCCCTCCGTTATCATTGCCCCCTCCGACAGAGTGTGCCGAAAAAGGCCTCTAGATTGGATCTCGTGGTTCAGGAACTTGCGGAGGCAGAAACCGTATTTCCTCGAGTCCTCTAGGGTTTTTGGAATTTTAGAGTATTTATAGAGGTGGAGGTAGGTCAACAGGGTGCCTATGGGCCCACTACCCACCAGGGCGTGTCGAGGCTCCTGGCTTGCCCTGGTGCCTAGTGGGCCCCACGAGCGTCCCCTTGTGCCCTCCAGAAGCCTCATGGGTGTCTTCATGCCAGAAAAAATCTCCAAAAAGTTTTCGTGGCATTTGGATTTTGTTTGGTATTGATATTCTGCAAAGTAAAAAACAAGCAAAAAAACAACAACTGGCGCTGGGCACTATGTCAATAGGATAGTCCCAAAAAATGATATAAAGTTGCTAGTAAATGAGTATAAAACATCCAAGATTGATACTTTAATTTGAAACAATAAAGAATTATAGATACGTTGGAGACGTATCAGCCCTCAACATATATGTGTTTGATGGGTTGCGCCATTGCGGAGTATTTCTGTTATTAAAAATACCATATAGGTTGACTATAAAAATCAAAGTAGAATTTTCAGTTTCTTGATTAAAATACTACAGAAATAATAATCCAGCAACACGGAATCCATGTACAAATTTATTTAAGTCAATTCACTCATAATAAGAGTTAAACCCTAGTGGATGGGGATGTGTCACTGGACCCTAAGAGTTAAACCCTATTGGATGGGGATATGCAGGTATGCAGGAGTATATAAAGACCTGGCTGCACGTATATATGGAATTAACCATCCGTTAAACCGATCTTGGGAGATAACAATGTGTTTTCATTGCATGCATGTGTAGACCGCGATCGTAATCACCCGGAGTTAAAAGCGCATATCATGGCGAATCGGAACATGATGACTTCCATACTTAGTTGCTCTGGAACATATTTCCCCTTGACTAGGAGAATACCCGTGCGTTGCTACAGACTTTTAACAAAATTACTTGTTGCAAATGTTTTCACATATTCACTATTTATATTGAACTCTTTTACTTTAATAATTAACTAGTTTACCAAAACTTGTGTCTTATTTTCTTATTAATACATCTTATAAGTATATTTTATTTTTTACTTTTATGTTATTGCTGTTTCTGAAAGTACTAGAAATTAAGCATTTCTAAGATATTGCTAGGAACTCTGCAATATGTGAACAAATAGGTTCTCATAAGTACAATGGATGAAACTTAGCATTAAAATTGCTCATTTTCTGTCAAACCAGAAGACATATTTTCTCTAGTGATTGTAGTTTGATATATTCCCTCCGTCTGGAAATACTTGTCATTGAAATAGATGTATCAAGATGTATTTTAGTTCTAGATACATCTATTTTTATCCATTTTGATGACAAGTATTTCCGGACGGAGGGAGTATTACGTAATTTCTTTCCCTTACCCTTAGAAAATTCAAACCATCAATTCATCAATAAATTAAGTTGTGTTGCTGTATGTATTATGATATATCTATATGTTTTGATATCGTAATATCTAAATATCTTGGTAGAAAATTGTACCAAGATTGGAGGGATCAAACATATAAATGTCTTTTCCTAAATGTAAGCACATATGATGGACCATATTCACCAATAAATCCAGTTGCCACACTTAATATAACATAAAAAATTACGAACAGTTGCATCCAAATACCTAAATATCTTGGTAGAATATTCTATAGCTGCCCTGACAGAGGACCGACTAGAATACATGCAAGACCGTTATCTATATAATGAGCGGGTCTAACAAAAGAAATATCCTAATAGAGGACATACCGAGTTGATCCTAGGAAGAACTAGGACCATCATTAGTAGGTAGATCGTGATTGGTTTGAGTTGCATGTTTTATTATTGGTGCTGCCCTATGGTGCTTTTCCGTGTCGCGCAAGTGTGAGGGATCCCTGCTATAGGGTTTGCAATATGTTCATGGTTTGCTTATTGTCTGCGTTGCGTGAGTGATAGAAACACAAACACCGATAAGTGGGTTATGGCGTATGGGAATAAAGAGGACTTGATACCTTATAATGAGATGGCTGGGTTTTACTTTAATGATATTTAGTAGTTGTGGATGCTTGCTAGAGTTCCAATCATAATACATATGATCAAAGAAGAGAAAAGTATGTTAGCTTATGCCTCTCCCTCATATAAATTTGCAACAGATATTACCGGTCTAGTTATCGATTGCCTAGGGACAAATAAATTTCTTGT
>LR880971.1:803072171-803097344 GCA_904067115.1 Aegilops sharonensis | reverse complement strand
TAGGGTTTGCAATATGTTCATGGTTTGCTTATTGTCTGCGTTGCGTGAGTGATAGAAACACAAACACCGATAAGTGGGTTATGGCGTATGGGAATAAAGAGGACTTGATACCTTATAATGAGATGGCTGGGTTTTACTTTAATGATATTTAGTAGTTGTGGATGCTTGCTAGAGTTCCAATCATAATACATATGATCAAAGAAGAGAAAAGTATGTTAGCTTATGCCTCTCCCTCATATAAATTTGCAACAGATATTACCGGTCTAGTTATCGATTGCCTAGGGACAAATAAATTTCTTGTGACAAAAAGCTCTCTACAAAAACTAACTTAGTTGTTTCTTTATCTAAACAACCCCTACCTTTTATTTACGTGCTCTTTATTATCTTGCAAACCTATCCTATCACACCTACAAAGTACTTCTAGTTTCATACTTGTTCTAGGTAAAGCGAACGTTAAACGTGCGTAGAGTTGTACCGGTGGTCGATAGAACTTGAGGGAATATTTGTTGTACCTTTAGCTCCTCGTTGGGTTCGACACTCTTACTTATCGAAAGAGGCTACAACTGATCCATCGAAAAAGGCTACAACTGATCCCCTATACTTGTGGGTTATCACGAACCTGGGTAAATTTTGTGGACAGGCCCCACCTTGGTACTACCAGGGACGTTCGCCACCCTATCCAGAGTACTGACGACTTTGTGCTTTGTCAATGACTAACATTATTTTGCTCTCTAGAAATATAAGCAACAACACACTCTCTTTACCGAAAAAGGCTTTCGCCCTGCTTTATATATAAAGCAATTATCAACCACAACCCAAGTACAAATGCACCCCACAACAACACACACACACCCAAGACGGGATACATAGGCGCTGAGCGCAGCAACACCATCCCTACCACTACAAGAGCAATCGGGGTCCTCCATCGTGAACACGCCACCGCGAAGTGATGAAGCCGCATATGACGAACCGCGAGCTCCAAGGCGGCGCCTCCAAGAAGGTTACGACGCCAGCGCGCCGCCACCGCCTTACCCGGGGGTTAGAGTTTCCTCTGGAGCAACACGATGACTGATGAGAGCCGCGATGACGCCTTCAAGAAGGTAACGCGCTACGCCACCGCTGGTCCGTCCAAAGATAGAGCAGGTTTTTACCCCAGCTAACACTCATCGCCACCGAACGCCACACCCCAGCCACCATGCCGCCCACACGGCCATGGTCACCAGGCAGCACCAAGCAACAAGCTCTGCCCAAGAGCACCGCGCTACCACCACCAAGGCCGCCGCCCCGGCATCCAAGACCTTGACACCACCTCACCCGAGACCCGTCGCTACCCCAACCAAAGAGATGAGTGGAAAGGCCGCGCCTTTCACACCCCTGGGCGGCCCCCAGCGCCGAGACCCAAAAGGCCGGCCGGAATTGGCCTCCATCGACCCGTCCTGCTGCACTGGGTGCCAGACGAGCTCGGTCCTGCTGCCGGGCGCGAGACGAGCTCGGTCCTGCGACACCAGGCGCGAGACGGGCGATGGACTGCAGCTGGGATCGGGCCAGCCCTTCGATGTAAGTAGAGTCCGACCGACGAGGAGCCATGTCATAGTGAGACATCTAACCATCTACACTGCCAGCTTGCTTTCACATTCAAGGACGAAGGGGAGATCTGTCTAATGGTCGTGTGCTAGGGCCACTAGCTCGGCGTGCAATACACCAGGAGAAGACCAAAGGGGCTTGCAGCCCGAGAAGATTGTTGTGGCGCAAAAATATCCCTACACCTACGGCTAAGGTAATTTTCTTTGTAAAAATGAAGTCAAGAAAAAAGGAACATCAGGTACTAGATCACATTTAATAGCCGTATTGTTTCTGTAGAATGCCCGCACATCCCATGTGCTCCAGATCGAACCTGCATCTAAGCATAGATTGCTCTCATACCACTATCAGGAAACATTGTAGAAAAACTAAACGTCCTACAAATATACGCCCCAGATCATTATGAAGATGCAATAACTTCATATCTGATCTTTACCAACTACTCCTTCCATTACTAAATATAAGCCCTTTTAGAGATTTCTATACGGGCTACATACAAATGTATATAGACATATTTTAGAGATAGATTCACTCATTTTGCTGTATGTGGTTCATATTAAAAATTCTAAAAATTCTTATATTTAGGAACAGAGGGACACTATTAGAAAACAGGGCTATCGTTCGGGCCTGGCCAGCACATTAGTCCCGGTTCCTCATGAACCGGGACGCATGGGGGTATTAGTCCCAGTTCATGAGCCTACGGGGCCGGCCGGGGCCTCGAGGGCATTTGTCCCGGTTTTAGGCACGAACCGGGACCAATGGGCCGCGCTCCTGGCCCACAACCATTGGTACCGGTTCATGCCTCGAACCGGTATAGAGGGGTGGCTTTAGCCCGGGTTCGTGCCACGAACCGGGACAAATAATTTGCCTATATATACCCATCGCCGCGGCAGAGCACTCCACATTGCTCTGTTTTTTCAAGCCGACGAGGGGAGGGCATTTGTGTGCTCTAGTTCACCTCCTATGCACATGAGGTGTTCGATGAAATGCTCGAGCCACACTAGTTAATCTTTCTCCTCTCGAAACTCGACCTCCGAGCTCCTTTTCCCCCGAGTTTTGTCTAGGTTTAGCGCTCCGTCACGTCCCGTCCCCGTCTTCACCGCCGTCGATCGTCCGCGCCGATCTCGTCGCCGGCACCACCGTGGTGAGCCTCTTGTTCTTATCTTCTTTGTGAAAGAAAAAAAAAATTCTTACTTCAGATAGATACTTGTCTAATTTTCTTACTTTTATTATTCCTTGTTATTATATAGTACGATGGTTTTGGTATCCGCCCACGTCGGCCCTCGTCCTGTCTATGATTCAGATGTGGTATATATTATCTTATCATAACTATTTGGTTCATTTATTGTTTATGACAATTATGCCGACCAACGTGACATAGATTTTATTTATCTAGGAGGTTGTTGAACCGGAAATTCCAACCGACCCTATTGTCGAGAGGTTAAATTTAGTTGAAGAAGAAAACAATTACTTGAAGGAAAAAATAAGAAAAATTGAGGAGGAGGAGATGATATTGGAGTTGCATGTTGCGGATGTCGTCGATGATCACAAGATCAAGATGGATGCAATGCGGCTGAAGATTAAAAATATTAGAAAATATGCCATTCATACCGAGGCTTTGTATCATTATGCAGTTGGATCAGTTGTTACCTTGGTTGCGATTATGATCGCATTTGTTGTTGCATAGAAATGTTTTACATAATTTCAATGTATGGTTGAATTAGATGCTCTGGAGAGCTATATGTTGTTCACTGAGAACTATGTATGTACTTTGGTTTTAATGTGATGATGAACTTCTATTAATGATGATATGTGGGTGAAATGATGATACCATGCCAACTTGGAACCTTTTCAGAGTTCATTTCAAACACTTTTTAATTCCATGGTCTTATAGCTCAAAATAATCACTAAATGCATGAAAAATAACAAATGAAGTCAGAAAGGGTTGTAAATTGATGATGTGGCTTTGAATGGTGCATTTTTAACAAAGAAAAACTATGGAGTTCAAATAAGTTCAAAAAAATGAAATCCCTTTGTAACAGATGAGTTTCCGTATGAAACCCTGATACTTCGAAAGAGATTATCCGTTTTGTACACGAAGTGCATCCAGTTTTTGCCGTAACCCTCTCTACTTTCTCGCACATGCTATGTGGGTGAAATGATGATACCATGCCAACTTGGAACCTTTTCAGAGTTCATTTCAAATGTTTTTCAATTTCATGGTCTTATAGCTCAAAGTGATCAGTAAATGCATGAACAATAACAAATGAAGTCAGAAAGGGTTGTAAATTGATGATATGGCTTTGAGTGGTGCATTTTGAAAACAGAAAAACTATGGAGTTCAAATAAGTTCAAAAAATTAAATCCCTTTGTAACAGACGAGTTTCCATATGAAACCCTGATACTTCGAAAGAGATTGTCCGTTTTGTACACGAAAGTGCATGCAGTTTTTGCCGTAACCCTCTCTACTTTTTCGTACATGCTATGTGGGTGAAATGATGATACCATGCCAACTTGGAACCTTTTCAGAGTTCATTTTAAATGCTTTTCAATTTCATGGTCTTATAGCTCAAAATAATAAGTAAATGCATGAAAAATAACAAATGAAGTCAGAAATGGTTGTAAATTGATGATGTTGCTTTGAATGGTGCATTTTGAACACAGAAAAACTATGGAGTTCAAATAAGTTAAAAAAAATGAAATCCCTTTGTAACAGACGAGTTTCCGTATGAAACCCTGATACTTCGAAAGAGATTGTCCGTTTTGTACACGAAGTGCATCCAGTTTTTGTCGTAACCCTCTCTACTTTCTCGCACATGCTGTGTGGGTGAAATGATGATACCATGCCAACTTGGAACCTTTTCAGAGTTCATTTCAAATGCTTTTCAATTTCATGGTCTTATAGCTCAAAATAATCAGTAAATGCATGAAAAATAACAAATGAAGTCAGAAATGGTTATAAATTGATGATGTGGCTTTGAATGGTGCATTTTGAACACAGAAAAACTATGGAGTTCAAATAAGTTCAAAAAAAGAAATCGCTTTGTAACAGACGAGTTTCCGTATGAAACCCTGATACTTCGAAAGAGATTGTCCGTTTTGTACACGAAATACATCCAGTTTTTGTCGTAACCCTCTCTACTTTCTCGCACATCCTACGTGGGTGAAATGATGATAACATGCCAACTTGGAACCTTTTCGGAGTTCATTTCAAATGCTTTTCAATTTCATGGTCTTATAGCTCAAAATAATCAGTAAATGCATGAAAAATAACAAATGAAGTCAGAAAGGGTTGTAATTGATGATGTGGCTTTGAATGTGCATTTTGAACACAGAAAAACTATGGAGTTTAAATAAGTTCAAAAAAATGAAATCCCTTTGTAACAGGCGAGTTTCCGTATGAAACCCTGATACTTCGAAAGAGATTGTCCGTTTTGTACACGAAGTGCATCCAGTTTTTTCCGTAACCCTCTCTAATTTCTCGCACATCCTATGTGGGTGAAATGATGATACCATGCCAACTTGGAACCTTTTCAGAGTTCATTTCAAATGCTTTTCAATTTCATGGTCTTATAGCTCAAAATAATCAGTAAATGCATGAAAAATAACAAATGAAGTCAGAAAGGGTTGTAAATTGATGATGTGGCTTTGAATGGTGCAAAACACAGAAAAACTATGGAGTTCAAATAAGTTCAAAAAATGAAATCCCTTTGTAACAGACGAGTTTCCGTATGAAACCCTAATACTTCGAAAGAGATTGTCCATTTTGTACACGAAGTGTATCCAGTTTTTCCCATAACACTCTCAACTTTTTAGCACATGCTATGTGGGTGAAATGATGATACCATGCCAACTTTCAACCTTTTCAGAGTTCACTTGAAATGTTTTTCAACTTCAAGGTCTTATAGCTCAAAAAAACCAGTAAATGCTTTTATAAAACTCTAATAGCAAAAGAATCAACTAAAAAGCTTTTATAAACCTCTAGTATTTTTTAAACTAAAATTATATAAAATTTATGAACTAAAATTATCAAAGTATTTTCTGTTCAAAACATGAAAAGCAGAAAAAATTATCATAAAGAATTTTTTGTTAGAAACTTTAGTTGCAAAAAGAATTTTCATAAAGATTTTTTTATAGTAACTAAATTAACAAAATCTGTTTTTGAATATAATGATAAAACGCAGTAATATTAAATAGCAGGAAAAAGAATCACTCAAAATATATTTTTATAGTTAAGTTATTCACAAACTAGTGATTCACACAAATTTCAAAGAATTAAATTTTAAACTATTCAAATTTGGAAACTAATGGAGTAACAGAAAGATTATAATTATTCTGAGCTAAAAGCAAAAAGAATAAAAAAAATAAATCAAAAATCAAAAGAAAATAAATAATTCAAAAAACAAAAAAATACTGGAAAAAATAAAAAAAATGCCGCCTAATGGGCCACACGGCCTGCATATGACTAGAAACCCATCTGTACATGGGTCAGGATGCAGGCCGCAGGCCCAATAGGCCCAACGCGGCAGTGACAAGGGTAGGCAACTAATGCCTGCATATTAGAGAGGAGCTCAGCACTTGAGCTGCAACGCATCTTATAAACAGGTGCTGAGCTCCCTCAGCTAGCGAGGTGGGACTAAACTTCCTACCGCACCGCGCTAGCACAAGGCCTTTGGTCCCAGTTGGTGCCACCAATCGGGACTAAAGGGCTGCATTGGTCCCGGTTGGTGCCACCAACCGGTACCAATGACCCCCCTTTAGTCCCGGTTGGTGCCACCAACCGGGACTAAAGGCCTCTGCTTCCCGCCCTTTGGGCTGCTGAAAAGAGGCCTTTGGTCCCAATTGGTGGCACCAACCGGGACTAATGCTCACCTTTAGTCCCGGTTCGTGGCACCAACCGGGACTAAAGGCTTTGCTATATAAGTTCACACTTAGGAAATTTTCACTCTCATCTCGCAGTTGCCGCCCCGACGACGCCGACGACATCGATGCCGCCATGCTGCCCCGACGCCACCAGGCTGCCCCGACGCCTCCCGCCGCCCCCGCCGTTGCCCCCGCCATCGCCGTCGCCGTCGCCCGCTCCCCTGCCCCGACCCGCGCCGCCCCGGCCCGCCCCCGTTGTCACCGTCGCCGTCGCCCCCTACCCCGAGCGCGCGCTGCTACGTCTTGAGCTTGCGTTGGTTTTCCTCGAAGAGGAGAGGGTGATGTGGGGGAGAGGAAAATGAGAGGCAAATGGCAAATAATGTAAATGCGAGGGAGATGGGTTTGCGATGGGTAATTGGTATGTCTTGACTTGAGAGAAGACCTCCCCGGCAACGGCGCCAGAAATCCTTCTTCCTACGTCTTGAGCTTGCGTTGGTTTTCCTCGAAGAGGAGAGGGTGATGCAGCAATAGTAGCGTAAGTATTTCCCTCAGTTTTTGAGAACCAAGGTATCAATCCAGTAGGAGGCTCCTCAAAAGTCCCACACACCTACACAAACAAACTAAAAACTCGCAACCAATGCGATAAAGGGGTTGTCAATCCCTTCACGGCCACTTGCGAAAGTGAGATCTAATAAAGATAGTAAGATAAGATAAATATATTTTTGGTATTTTATAATATAGATGCAAAAAGTAAAGATGTAAATAAAAGTAGATTGGAAGCAAATATGATAAGAGATAGACCCGGGGGCCATAGGTTTCACTAGAGGCTTCTCTCAAGATAGCATAAGTATTACGGTGGGTGAACAAATTACTGTCGATCAATTGATAGAAAATCGAATAGTTATGAGATTATCTAGGCATGATCATGTATATAGGCATCACGTCCATAACAAGTAGACCGACTCCTGCCTGCATCTACTACTATTACTCCACAAATCGACCGACTCCTGCCTGCATGTAGAGTATTAAGTTCATAAGAACAGAGTAACACATTAAGCAAGATGACATGATGTAGAGGGATAAACTCAAGCAATATGATATAAACCCCATCTTGTTATCCTCGATGGCAACAATACAATACGTGCCTTGCAACCCTTTCTGTCACTGGGTAAGGACACAGCAAGATTGAACCCAAAGCTAAGCACTTCTCCCATGGCAAGAAAGATCAATCTAGTAGGCCAAACCAAACTGATAATTCGAAGAGAGTTGCAAAGATAACTCAATCATACATAAAAGGGGTAATATAATAGCATAGAACAATTAAAAATTATAGATACGTTGGAGACGTATCACGCGCCCACTGCCCCGTCACCGTCCTCGCCGCCGACCCCGCGCTCCTCCTCACCTTGGTCCGGCCGGCGCCATCTATCATTTTTTTTTCATATATATGCTTGTTTTTTTCGTGTATATGCTTGTTTTTTCATATATATGATGATATATATGCTTGTTATCATACTTGTTTTTGTTCATATATATGATGTTTTTTATAGAATATGATGTTTTTTTTTCATAGATGATCACATATATGATGTATGCATGGATGTGGATGAAATATGATATTTTTTGTTCATAGAACATGATGTTTCTTTGTTCATAGATTTTTTTTGTTCATGAGAGAGGCAGGGACGTCGACGGATCATAGATGTAATTTTTTCATAATTTTCTATCGTACATAGACCAATTTTAGACCACGGGAGCACCCCCCCCCCTCCCCCCCCGCGCTATCGTTGCAAAAGTTGCTAAGTGATATTAAGAAGGAAGAAGAAGAAAAAGAAGGATAGGAAAAAAAAATAAGAAGAGGAAGAAAGAAGAAGAGGAGAGGAAGAAGAGGAGAAATAAATAATAAGACTCCTATTATTTATTTCTCCTCTTCTTCTTTCTTCCTCTTCTTATTTTATTTTTTCCTATTTTTCTTCTATCTTTGGGTGTATCATCATCTGTCGTCTGGAGCACCATGATGTCTATGTCACCGTAGTTGTTGGCCGCTAACTCCTCCGACGCACCAGTAGTGATTGCCCATCCACACTAGTACCTTGCCGTCGTGATATGTGGCGCAGTTGATGGACTGCGGCACAACATCCATCCCCTTTTCCACGATCTTCCATTCCGTGTCACCGGGATGCAGAATGGCCACCGTGAGGACAGGCATGTACAAATAACTAGCCTTTTCCTTGGCAAAGCTGTATAGACAGAGGGTGCCATCGCCGCACACGACGCCGTGGGGGCTACTCATCCGCCGGGCGACCCAACGGTCGTCCTTGGGGAAGGAAGGCAATCTTATGACAGCTCCAGTGACAAGGTCACAAAGCGCCGGGTTCGGCTGCGCAGCGAAGCGCCGGAGGGCCGAGCCGTCCGGGCCGGCCACCCAGGCTGTGTCGTAGATGGAAGATCCCGGGATAACGTTACCGTCGTAGATGCGATGGGTGCTTGAAGGCGCATGGGGGGAGACGCTGCCGAAGTAGAACACGGGTGTGTGGATGAGCTTGCCACGACCGGGTCCTGCGAGACGAGCCACGGCCGGAACTTCTGGCGGCAGGCCGTCGCAGGCACCGCGTCGCGCCACGTGTTTTTTTTATTAATTGATTGATTATTACTTCCTCCGTCTCAAAATAATTGTTTAAACTTTGTACTAACTTTAGTAATTATTCTGTAAAAAAATATAAAAGCATTTAGATAACTATTTTAGTTATTTATAAACGCTCTTATATTTCTTTACGGAAGGAGAACAAAATTGTACTAGAGTTGAGACTCTTATTTTAAGACGAAGGGAGTATAACGTGATGAAGGCGTTTTGGAGTTGGAAATGTTTCCACCCGGCGTGCTGGCCAAACTGTTGCGCCGGATGCGGGCGACGCGTTGGATCAAAGCAAAACATGCGTCTCTGGTATACATGCAACATCGATTGCATGAAATATGAGCTCCGAGATCCACCACCCATGGTCATCCAACAGCTCACTGGCTGAGTGAAGACGGTGCCCCGTGCTGTAATGGGCTTGTACGATGGTGGTCTGGGCAACCGCGGGTCTCGCCAAACACGTACCGTCTCCCCATTGTCGACGTGCCAGAGGAGTCCTTTCTTGAGCAATTCGAGACCATGCTGGATAGCATGCCACGTAGGCGATGTGTTGCCTGCAAAAACAGTGTCCATTAGGGAACGGTTCGGATGATATCTCGCTTTAAAGTTTCGACACCATATCACATAGTGAGTCTGGTTTCGTGAGGAATGTCCAAGCTTGGTGGGCGAGTAAGGCTTGATTAAATATGCGAAAATCATGAAACCCAAAACCTTCTCTTCCTTTTGGCTCGATCATTTTCTCCCATGCTTTCCGGTGGGTTTTCCTCTTCTCATTATCTGGGCCCCACCAAAAGTTCCGCACCAACCTTGTTAGTTCATCACTACTGAAGCAGGTAACTTAAAACATCCCCATGATATAAGTTGGGATGGCCTGTGCCAAAAAATTGATCATTGCTTCAATGCCTGCTTGGGAAAGAGTGTCCCCACGTGCCCTGATACTCTTCTTAAGACTAGCTTGCAACATGTGGAAGTTCCCTTTGTGCATCCTACTATCTGGGGTTGGTAGCCCAAGGCACTTCCCCTCGAATCCACATCTGTTGCGGCAAGTGCAGCTGCGTCCCCTCCGGCACCGGCCAGGACACCCGCAACGAGTGCCCCTGCTACGCCAACATGAAGAACACCAAGAACGGCAAACCAAAGTGCCCCTAAACCTAAGCTAAACTAGCCAAGGCAAGCACCCTTCATGCGTGTCGGGCTGCGATGATTCCATCCATCAATAATTCGCTGTAGAATCATGTTGGGGATCATCTAGAATCATGCATGGTAATGATAATAGTACTATATAAGCTATCTAGGTCCTAATGAATGGAGGAGGAGATCAAGTTTGGAACATCTAAGCTCCATCTTCCCCTCTTATGTGCTCATCCATTATGTACCTGTATTGCAAAGTATGTAGAATTGGAAGAGTTGGTCTTGAGGTTCAGTATGTGCTGCTTTTTTTATGTTTTGACAATTTCACTATGTGCAGCTTGATTGAATGACTGGTGCAACGTCTCGTGGATCCTTTTTGTTTGGCTCGGCAGCACTATCTTTTATCATCTCCTGTTTAAACGTCTGTAAAAAAAATCTCATGTTTGAACATAGTGATCTAAACACTCTTATATTCCTTTACGGATGGAGTAATTCATTAGAATTGTTAATTAGGAAATAATATACTAAATATAACATACAAGGGGATGTAGCTCAAATGGTAGAGCACTTAGAATGCATTTAAGAGGCAGGGGGATCGATACCTCCCATCTCCAAATCCTAACTTTTTGGATTTATTTTGTCGATCGATTTGATCTTTTTTTTTTTGAGAACCAATCGATTCGATCTTTTGCCCCACAAAAGCTAAGCTATAGGCTGCGTGATCGCTGCATGGGCTGGAAGTTGGACAACACTTACACGGGCCACGCATTGGTGGCTCTCCTCTGGCCCATCTATTGGAAACTCTCATATCCCTCCATAATCATGCGGATGGAGTATGTACATTAAAAAAAAAGAAATTCAAGTGTTGGTAACACATGGAGGGGAGCGTCTATGGGTCGCCTACTGCAAGCTGCATGGCGCGCTTGCCTCGAGTGACGCTGTAGTAGGCCGGCTCATTTGTTCATACAAATGTTAGCTTAGTTTGTTCATTTTGTCTATTCCTTTATTTTTCTATTTTTAAATTTTGTTTATATTTAAAAAAAATCAATATATGTATTCCAAAAATTACTTTACATAATTTAGTTTTAAAAATGTATTCTTAGTGTGAAATGGCAATGAATTGAAAAAAAAAATTTCTCCAGCTTTTTTAAAAATGTCCATACCATTCAAAATAATGTTTATGACATTTTAAAATTCCAAGTGTTTTAAAAAATTGTTCTCACAGTTTGTTAAAAATTCCAAGTGTTTTAAAAAATTGTTTTGAATATTTAAAAACATTTATAATTGTAAAAAATGTTTCATACCATTCAAACAATGTTCATTGAATTTAGAAAAAACATATTTTAATAAAATGTTTGTAATATTTTTTAGAATTGTTTGTACAATGTAAAAGAGTTGTTCAGATTTTTAAAAAAATGTTTCATACCATTCCCAAGAATGTCAACGTGTATTTGAAAATTGTTTACATGTATTAAATATATTCAAACATGTATTTAAAACAATGTTCATCATATAGCTGAACAATGACCAATGTGTATCAAAGAATATGCCGCATGTATACGAAAGATGTACAATGTGTATTACAAAATTCAACATGTATTTGGAAAAAGAAAAAAAAAGGAAAAAAATAGAAAAGAAATGATGAAAGTAAAAGGAAATAAAACATCTGCCGCAGCAAATGCAACTGCGTCGCCTCTGGCAAACATGAAGAACTCCAATAATGGCAAAGCCAAGTGTCCTTGAAATAAGCACAAGTACCCTCCTAGCTAGCCTGCCTTGATTGCCAAGACAACTGCTTCCCATCCATCAATAATCTCTGCTGCTGCTGCTTTCCACCCATCCACCGTAGCATATGTATCCCATGGAGGGCTGTAATTTTCTGTTCTGGATCATATATATAGAACAATGCATACTAATGTACAAGCTAGGTGTTAATGAAGGATGCTCCTAAACTAATCAAGCACCCTTCATGGCAGGCTGCGAATTACAATTTTATCCATCAATAATCTCTGCCGCTGGTGTTCATCCACCCATCCATCCATCTATCGTCTTAGCTTGGTGTATCTGATGGATGTCGATTTTCCTTTTGTTGTTGATCGTATATACTAATGGTAATAGGACAGGCTATGTAGGTCCTAATGAAGGGAGGAGGAGATGAAGAGATCTAGATCTAAGCTTCATCTTCCCCTCACGTGTACTCCTCGAAAAAGTGTCTATATTGCAAAATAAGTATGTAATATTGGACAAGTTGGTCTTGAGGTTCAGTATGTGTTGCTTGATTGAATGGACTGGTGCAGCAGCTTGTGTATCCTTTTGTTTAGCTGGGCAGCGATTGCATTGATTTTTTTCGGGCTCTAGCGTACGCTTCTTTCCTTTCTTTGTCTAGCGGCCATGGATGCAAATTTGATCGATTCTTCGGGCTTTGGCTTTGCTCAGGAGGGCAGGAAGGCAGGGAAAGTTCGATCCATCGCTCAGGCGTCAATAACCGGTGATCCCGTGAGGGCGAGGCCTTGACGGCGACTCTCTAAGTAGTGCTTTCTGACTATTGTTCAGCTTTGTTAAAATATGGTAGCTAATGTATCATTCTTTTCATCTATTGACGTTTAGTGTTTCAAGAGTTACCAAAGCTGTAAGAAAAAAAAAATCGAGTGAAGATTGATTATGAAGATTTTATTTCAAAGAACACTAAAATAATGATTTTACTTTCATGAAGACTATAGCTACCAAGATTCAGTATGATTCTTTATATTTGACATTGTTGTGTAAGATATGATTTATATATTATTATAGTTCTACCTAGAAAAAAGACCATTTTACTCCCCTCAACAAAGTCGGTGGTTCACATAACCCCCCGAAGTCTAAAATGGTTCACTTAACCCCTTAATAAAACCAATACGGTTCAATACTCATCCAAAGTGGATTTGCCGGGTGGTCTTGCTGAGTTAACTCGGTCAAGGCTGTTTTGTTCACCGTGGAGTCTCCTCCTTCCTTGTGCAGCCTTGGGCCTCTTTGGCAGGCGATGCGCACAGCATGGCCACCGGCAGCGACAGGTGCGGGGAGCCAGGGGCCGGCGGCGGTGACCTGTACGTCGGGTGGGGCTGAATAAGGAGTGCTCCGACGCCGACCTCAACGTAACGAAAGCTCGCCATGGTGGGCAGGAATCACGACCTCCTTTTTCCTTCGTCCGGTGTGCACGTTAGTGATGCCTGGCTGCACAGCGTCCTCCTCTTCTTTCATTCATCGCAGCAGAACCAAAAAGAACGAGAAAGACGGGCTCGATCAGATATAGTCAGTTTCCCTTTCCTTTCACGTCCAACCAACAAAATTGATCAGGCTTCTGCGTCCACAACGCCCACGAATAGGACTCAGCTGCACGTCGGGTCTGATCCACTAATCACGGAGAAGTAGCACACACAAATTTGTTGGCTCATGCACGTCCTACCTTATTTGCATGCGGCTGAGAAAACGCTAAGGAAAAACAACAAAGACGTGCACAGGAAATGCTAACAAGGTCTAGCATGGCACCGGACACATAGCCCGCGTCGTTGGATTCTTCCTCCTGGAGGACCACGGTGCATGCGCGTTGCTGTTAGTGCACCAGCACTTCGCCGACAACACGCTGAAGGGCTCTGAAGTGTGCATTGCTACTGACGCCGGTGTGCCGTTCGTGGTCGCAATGGCTCGCTCTCATGCCTTCCGGCATCCATGGTCGCCACGCAGAAGCTGATGACCACCACCTCCACGTACTGACGCTGCCGCCATGGTCACCACCTCCGTCTCTTGCTGTCGGGAGCCGATGCATCCAGGACGGACTTGAGGGCCAGCAGAGGTTCCTGTTTGTCACGTGCCCACGAAGAGAGAGAGAGAGAGAGAGAGAGAGAGAGAGAGAGAGAGAGAGAGAGAGAGAGTTTCAGAGACAGCAGCGGCGGTGGTGGGTCAAGGAGGGCCACTATGGCGGCGGCGGGTCACGGGAGCAGCAGCGGCAGTCGGTCACGAAGGCGGCCGCAGCGGCAGACCAAGACCCCATCTCCCCTTTCTTCTCTCATTCTCTGCAGCGGCGCCGGACAAATCTGCATCGTTCCCACCACCCCCACTAGTCAACAAACCACTTTGACCCAGTCCATGTCAGCAAACCGCCTGAGAAACCCACCAACAACGATTTTTGAACGGTATTGATTAGATTAGGGGGTTAAGTGAACCAAAAGAAAGATGAGGGGGTTATGCAAACAACCCACTTTCTTTAGGGGAGTAAAATGAACTTTTTTCTTCTACCTATATATCTCTCGTTTCTAGTGAGGTAAGGCCCGTTTTAGATTCTGGCACAGGGCCTCACATTGTGCCGGCCGGCTCAGCCGTGGCTCCAGCGGTGGCGAGGGGAGAGCCAGATCCTATTCGGCGCCTTTAGCGCCCGATATAGGTCTTTGCACAAACGGGCGCACACACCCCTCCCTTTCATTCGCGACAAACGGGCCGGCCCATCTCCCCTTTTCCGAAGGATTAAAAAGGGTGCAGCTGTGTGGAGCAGGATTCGAACTCGCGATCTCATTGTTCCATGGATTCTACTTCTGTACTTCCGTTCCTTGTTTCTATGTATAAGGAATGCCTTCTGTCTTTTTTAGCATTTTTCCTTTTTCTGTGTTTATTTTCCTGTTTCTTTAATGCGTGAACTCAAATCGATGGTTATTTTTAAAATTGATGAACTTTTTTCCAATTCATTGAACTCCTTTTCAATTTCCATGAACTATTTTCCAAATTGGAATGAACATTTTTTCGAATTCAATGAATTTTTCTAAATTTGATGAACTTTTCAAACATGATGAACTTTTTTTTTCATATTTGATAATTTTTTTCATATTCGATTAACTTTTTCCAAATTTGTTGAATTCTTTCAAATTCGATGAACTTTTTCAAATGGGATGAACTTTTTTCATATTCGATGAACGTTTTTCCAAATTTGATGAACTTTTTTAAATGCGATGAACTTTTGTTTCAATTTCGATGAACTTTTTTTCAAATTCGTTGAAATTTTTCAAACGGGATGAACTTTTTTCATATTCGATGAACGTTTTTTCAAATTTGATGAACTTTTTTAAATGCGATGAACTTTTGTTTCAATTTCGATGAAATTTTTTCACATCTGATGAACTTTTTTGCAAAACATGGATGAAGTTTTCCAAATGTGATGAACTTTTCTTTCAAATTCGATGAACTTTTTTGAAAATAGATGAACTTTTTTGAAACATCAATGAACTGTTTTTAAAAATTCGTAAGCTTTTTTTCGAAATTTGATGAACTCTTTTTGTTAAAAAAATCAACTTTTCTAAATTGTTTTGAGATAATTCGCAAATCTAATAAATAGAGTGCATGGATTGGTCTTAAAACTTTCGCGACCCTTATAGTCGTGTGGCACTTTGTAGTGGTTAAGAAAACTGTTCTTTTGTTGTGCGTGCAAGTCATGAGTTCGAGGCCTGTAGCCGCACTGTTTTTGCGTGATTTTTTTCGCGAGGCATTTTTCCTTCTACTGCACGTGGTGGGCCGGCCCATAAGGTGCGGCGCGTAGCCCGAAAAAAAAAGAGTTGCGGCGCGTGTGGGCCAGCTACCTGTTCGGGCGCTTAAGGCGCCGAACAGGAGCTCTCGAGGGGAGAAGGCTGAGTGCCAGTCGGGTATGGAGGAGAAGGGCCGCCGCCTGTGTCGTCCAGAGACGACGCGTGGGCTGAGAAAAAATGGATCCGGTGTGCCGTAGTTGTGTAGAAAATCAGCTGTGGAATATGTGCCAGGTCTAGTAATTTTAAATGAATTGCCAACTTAGACAATATCAGGTTAATATTTTAATTTTTTAAACATTCTTGAAACTATTCCTGTTTGAACCCACATATATTATCTCTAATAAAAAATATGTCCAAAATCTAACACTTATATTATGATGAACCGGGAGAAGTACAAAGGTTAGACAAAACTGCTGCCCGACAAAAAAACATCTACGAAATTCTGGAATCATCCATTGATTTTTTTCGGGCTCTAGCGTACGCTTCTTTCCTTTCTTTGTCTAGCGGCCATGGATGCAAATTTGATCGATTCTTCGGGCTTTGGCTTTGCTCAGGAGGGCAGGAAGGCAGGGAAAGTTCGATCCATCGCTCAGGCGTCAATAACCGGTGATCCCGTGAGGGCGAGGCCTTGACGGCGACTCTCTAAGTAGCGCTTTCTGACTATTGTTCAGCTTTGTTAAAACTGCTGCCCGACAAAAAATCATCTACGAAATTCTGGAATCATCCATGATTCAACAGAAACAACACGGATTGCAGTTTATTTTCTCGAGCAAATAGTATTAGTAGTAATATTATATATTCTTGAATCAGTAGCATATGTATTCTCGAAATCAGCACATTTCTTCAAAACCGATAGTCACGTGATAATAAGACAACAAAAGAGAGAGAGGGGGGAAATGATTTGCCTCTCAAAGAAACTAAACAAACACAAAGAACAGATTATAATATTTTCTCGGTGGCCCTGATATGCATGCATAGGTTTATTACCTTAACATAAAACAAAAAACATGTTTGGACATGTTGCCTATTACTCTAGATAAAAATATATAGCATGCTCGAGGACGAGGAGGTCGCCGAAGCATCGTCTCTGTGGCTGACGAGGATCAGGTCTGAGTCTTCCACACGATAAGGAAGCCGATGCCCAACGCTACGGCGAAGGTTACGAAGATGACCATGATGCATGTGTCGCGACTGGATCCAACGTACTCATACTGTGACATTGTGCTAGTACCTGCAATGGGACGATTGATGTGCTGCGTTGGTGTCGCTGTGCCTGCTGATATATATATATAGGCCGGGAGGGCGCGCGTTTATACGGGATACCATCCGTTAACTCATCTTAATTGGGAAATAATCAAGGCTTTCTTTCCATGCATGTATAGGCTGGGATCGCAATCACCAAGAGTTAAATGCATATCCTAGCGAATATATTCTACTGAGAGGCTAATCTGGAGAACGACGACCTCCGTATTTAATTTTTGATTTAGTCTCTGTTAATACTACGAGTTAATAAGTAATATTAGTCATTAAATCGCACAATTAATTGCAGGGTCGATCATACACTCATTATACCCAGTTTTCTTGCATATATATGATGATATGCAAAAAGATAAATAAAGCTTTCCTAGAAAAAACATAAATAAAACGAAATAAAGAGCTTTTTTTTTTTGCGGGTAGCAAAATAACAGAGCTAACTGACGCGTCAATTTATCCTTGGGTCAGGACTGTATCAGACCCATCCGACACTCACACTTATCCTCATTGCTACATATTGAACATCATCACCAAGTAGACATATAAAAATCGTTCTGTCTTTTAGTCTGCTCAGAATTCGAACCAAGCACTCGACCCCACTGGCACCTCAAGTCTTTCCCGGATTACTTGGATTGGAGCAACCGCAGGTTGGGGACGGAGTCCTACGTGCGCAATCCGATATGTGGTGACTCTACCGCTTTGGTTTGACGTCGACGAGGTTGTGCTTGAACACGCGATGATGGAAGACAAAGTCGGCACACCCGCCATCCATGCCTAGCTGAGTAGCATCCACGGCGAAGCGGAACCCTAGGAACAAGACACGAAGCGGAACCCTACGTAGTTGTTGTCGCGCATGTACCATCTATCTTTGGGTGTATTAACATCCATCGTCTCGAGCCCCATGATGTCTATGTCACCCTAGTCATTGGCCGCTAACTCCTCCATCACGACGCATCAGGAGTGATTGCCCATCCACACTAGTACCTTGCCGTCATGGTATGCGGCGCAGTTGATGGACTGCGGCACAACATCCATCCTCTTTTCCATGATGGTCCATGCCGTGTCACCGGGATGCAGAATGGCCACCGTGAGGACAGGCACGTACAAATAACTAGCCTTTTCCTTGGCAATGGTGTATAAAAAAAGGGTACCATCGCGGCACACGACGGCGTGGGGCTACTCATCCGCCGGGCGATCCAACGGTCGTCCTTGGGGAAGGGAGGCAATCTGGTGACAGCTCCAGTGACAAGGTCACAAGGCGTCGGGCTCAGGATCATTTCATAGAGTATCTCACCGAGGTCACACACGTCATGATCCACTAAATCATTGGTAGGTGAAACCTAACTTTTGCATCATTTGCTTCAAGAAGACCCAATCCACATTATCATAAGCTTTTGATAATTCTAACTTATAAGGACAGTAGCCATTTTCCTATTTTTTCTCATGTTCCGTGAAGTGAAGGTACTCAAAAGCCAAAAGGACATTAGGTGTAATCACCCGTCCTGGTACGAAGGCATTTTGCTGCAGAGATATGATCTCATCCACGATGGGTTGCAATCTGTTCACCCACAAAGAATCTTTGTAGCTCAGGCTATATGGAACCTCTTATCTTCAACCCTCCAGCTTTGCTTTGAGATCCCTACTCTCCAAGTAACTTACAACAAGTAGATTTCTCTTTTTTGTTTCTCTATTTTTTTTTTCGAAAAGGGGGATTCCCCGGCCTCTGCATCAGAACGATGCATACGGCCACTTAAATAAGTAAAATAGGTTCAACAATGTCATAAAGTCTTGAAACAAAATAAAGGCAAGCTCACATAGAGCCTCGACGCCAAAACAAGAAAAGGCCATAAAGCCACAACCGGCTGGCAAAATAAAGATAGGAAAACTAATTGCCTATCCTATTACATGACCGCCATCCAAACCAGTTGAAGATATCCCGCGCTACCATCTCCCACCGGACAGATCCAGTAACCAAATGCTCCCTGGCCTCCGTCGGAGTGAGTAAGGACCACATACGGATCAGCGCCGTAGCACGGAATACAACCTGCAAAAAATGAATAGTAGTTATTCTGTTAAAAGCCAAATCATTTCTGCAGTTCCAAATTGCCCATAACAACGCACAAACTCCTACACGAATATGTCTAGCTATATCAGACTCTATCCCATCAAGCCATGTTCCAAATAACGACCCGACAGAACTCAGAGGAGTAATGTTAAAGGCAATTTGCATGGTGCGCCACATAATTCTTGCCAACGGACAGTCAAAGAAGAGATGCTTAATGGTCTCGTCCTGATCACAGAAACTACACCTAGTAGATCCTGTCCAATTGCGCTTAACCAAGTTGTCCTTTATTAAAATAACCTGTTTATGGACAAACCACATAAACACTTTAATTTTCAAAGGAACTTTTACTTTCCAAACATGTTTGGAACTAGGAATGACAGTCGAGTTAATAACATCGACGTACATCGACTTAACAGTAAATTGTCCAGACCTAGTAAGTTTCCAACACAACTGATCGGGCTGATGAGCTAGCTGGACTTCCATCAGTCTACGCACCAGATGAAGCCAAGCTTCCCATCTATCACCAACAAGCATCCTCCGAAACTGAATATTAAGGGGAATGGACTGCATAATCGTTGCAACTAGCGCATCACGTCGCTGGACAATAAGATACAGGGTTGGGTACTGTAGTGCCAATGGTGTATCGCCCAGCCAAGTATCCTCCCAGAACCGTGTATCATTGCCATCACCGACAATAAACTTTGTTCTATTAAAGAAGGCTGCCTTAACTCTCATAAGCCCCTTCCAAAACGGCGAATCAGTTGATCTCACTGTCACCTGTGACAAAGTTTTGAAATGCAGATACTTGTTGCGGAGAATCTGCGCCCAAGTTGCGTCAGTCTGAACTGAAAGCTTATACAGCCACTTACTAAGCAGGCATCTGTTCTTGACCTCAAGATTCTCGATACCCAAACCCCCTTGGTCCTTTGGTCGACAAATAACATCCCACTTGGCGAGTCTATACTTTCTCTTAAGTTCATCACTTTGCCAAAAAAATCTTGATCGGTAGAAGTCCAGCCTTTTCCTAACCCCCACTGGAACCTCAAAGAAAGATAGTAGGAACATGGGCATACTCGTGAGCACCGAATTAATAAGAATTAACCGGCCTCCATATGACATAAGTTTTCCCTTCCAGCAACTAAGTTTCTTTTCAAACCGATCTTCGATGCATTTCCACTCTCTGTTCGTTAGCTTACGATGGTGAATGGGTATACCTAGGTAAGTAAAAGGTAAAGCCCCTAATTCACATCCAAACAATTGCCTATAAGCCTCTTGTTCCTCCTTGGCTCTACCAAAGCAGAACAACTCGCTTTTGTGAAAGTTAACCTTTAACCCGGTCAATTGTTCAAATAAGCATAACACCAGCTTCATATTTCTTGCTTTTGTCAGGTCATGCTCTATAAAGATGATTGTATCATCAACGTACTGCAGAATGGACACACCCCCATCAACTAGGTTGGGCACCAAGCCACCCACCTGACCGGCCTCCTTTGCCCTACCTATGAGAATTGCCAACATGTCAACCACAATGTTGAACAAAATAGGGGACATTAGATCTCCTTGTCTCAGGCCTTTGTGTGTCTGGAAATAATGCCCTATATCATCATTTACTTTAATTCCAACACTCCCTTTTTGCGTAAAGGATTCTACCTGGCGTCGCCAAGCCTCATCAAAACCCTTCATACGCAAGGCCTGTTGAAGGAATGGCCATTTGACTTTGTCGTAAGCTTTTTCGAAATCCACTTTGAAAACAACCCGATCCAGCTTTTTGGTGTGGATTTCATGGAGCGTTTCATGAAGGACCACTACCCCCTCAAGGATATTCCTGTTCGGCGTGAAAGCAGTTTGGGTAGGCTGCACAACAGCATGCGCGATCTGTGTGAGCCTATTGGTCCCGACCTTGGTGAAAATTTTGAAACTAACATTAAGAAGACATATTGGCCTGAATTGCTCAATTCTCACAGCCTCTGTTTTCTTAGGAAGAAGGATGATCGTTCCAAAATTGAGCTGAAAAAGATGAAGCTGTCCAGCAAACAGGTCATTGAACAAAGGCAACAAATCCCCTTTAATGATATGCCAACATTTCTTATAAAACTCCGCTGGAAATCCATCGGGGCCCGACGCCTTGTTATTTTTCATTTGCGAAATGGCCTCCAGCACCTCTTTCTCGGAGAAAGGGGCCGCAAGAATATCATTCTCCATCGCAGTGAGTTGAGGAACATCCTCAACCATGGACTCAACCAGCGACACACGGTTCTCTTCTGGAGGGCCAAACAACTGCTTATAGTACTCGGTAATGTACAATTTTAGGTTTTCCTGTCCTACAATTGTACCGTCATCTTGCTCAAGCTGAAAGATCCTCTTCTTTCGATGCTTACCATTAGCGATCATGTGAAAGAATTGAGTGTTCACGTCCCCCTGAACTACTCGCCGGACCTTGGCCCGCAACGCCCACTTCAACTCTTCTTCCCTAAGAAGTTCTTTCAGCCTCAATTCCGCATCAAGCTTGGCATGAAGCTCCGCGGCCGGCAGCATCGTGGTTTCTGCTTTTACATCCAGGGACTGAATAAGGGAAAGGAGCCTTTCCTTTTCGACCTTATAAATCCCGCTAAGATGCTTAGCCCACCCACGCAGGAAACTCCTCAAATGCCTAATCTTATCCTGCCAGCGCTGAAGCGTAGTCTTCCCTCCTGAATCCTTAGCCCACTCTCTGGCCACGAGATCAAGAAAGCCTTCTCGTTCAAACCAAGCCATCTCAAAGGAGAACACATTTTTGTTCCCCGGGTGGGTGGGCTCACCAGAGTCCACCAATAACGGCGTGTGGTCAGAAATACCACGGGACAAGGCCTGGACTGTTACTAGAGGGAACTTCTGTTCCCAATCGACACTGGCCAACACTCGATCCAACTTCTCATACGTCGGATTTGGCAGCGCGTTAGCCCAGGTGAATTTTCTACCCGAGAGCTCAATTTCTCTCAGGTCCAAACTTTCAATGATAGTATTGAACATGAACGACCATCTGCCATCAAAGTTATCATTGTTCTTATCCTCACGCCTTCTAATTATATTGAAATCACCCCCCACCAGGATAGGTAACTGCTCGGAACCACAAATCCGAACGAGATCAGCCAATAACTCGGGCTTGAGCTCGGGCTGCGCATCACCATATACTGCAACCAGAGCCCAATTAAACCCATCTTCCTTCGACCGCACCCGAAACTTGACTGCAAAGTCACCCATAACCACACTGCAAACCTCAAGCGCTTCGCACCTAACGCCGAGTAAGATTCCACCCGATCTCCCTCTCGGTGGCAAGCAATGCCAATCAAAATCTATACCCCTCGACAAAGTATTTAGAAATTGAGGCGCAAAGTTATCTCTACCCGTCTCCGATAGAGCGATAAAATCTAAATGATGCTCGACAGACGCCTCAGCAAGAAACCTTCTTTTAGCCAAGTCCTTTAGACCTCTGCTATTCCAAAAGATTCCTTTCATAGTTCATCATGGAATTTTTTGCCGTACGAATCCTACCACTCCTACGGACTGCGGACACCGGGTACACCTTCCGTTTCCACTTGCGCTTGGGGACAGTTTGACGCTGCAGCTGGTCCTCACAACCAGTCTCAGAGGGGCTAGCCAAAACTATCTCGGTAGAATCATCCTCTACATCCGCCTCAGTAATAGGTTGCATAAGATCCGCACAAAAATTGTCGAGCACCCTGACCCCAAGCGCATCAACCTCAGAATCACTCATGGGTTTAACAGCCGCAATATTACGAATCATCTCTAAGGCTCGCTCAGCCTCTAGATCCAGAAGATCATTAACAGAATTAGAGATTTCAGTGTCATTACTACCCAGCGAAACTCCTAATTGATTTGCATTTTCAACAATCTCATCATTTGAAAAATGCAGAATGGAATTAGAAGTATTGACCGACATACCAGTAGTGACCTCCACGTCATGAAGCTTGGCCGCCCTCGTGGCGCACCGCTGCTGAATGTCGTCCACATCCGGCTGAGCCTGCAGACGGCCACTCACCCGGCGCCCCTCAGACATCGGATCCTGAATCCCTCCAAACGCAATGACCTCCTCCCGAGAGATCGCAGTCAGGGTCCGGCCTCCTGCCTCACCCCAACCAGCTGGCCGATCCATCTGCACGGGCTCGCCCACATCCTCGTCAGAGAGTGGTGTAACGCCCCCGATGCGGCTATATCTCCCACGTGTCGAGGCATGACTTAGGGGCATAACCGCATTGAAAGCAATGTCGCAAGTGAGGTAATCTTCACACAACCCATGTAATAAATAAGGGAAAGAGATACATAGTTGGCTTACAGTCGCCACTTCACACAGTACATAAATAAACATCCATCATTCAGAGTACACTCAAGGTCCGACTACGGAACCAAAATAAAAGAAGATACCCCAAAAGCTACACAGATCCCCGAATCGTCCCAACTGGGCACCACTACTGATCATCTGGAAAAGACACATAGTAACGACCACGTTCCTCGTCGAACTCCCACTTGAGCTCGGTTGAGACGCCTGCACTGGCCTCATCGGAACCTGCAACTGTTTTGGAAGTATCTGTGAGTCACGGGGACTCAGCAATCTCACACCCGCGAGATCAAGACTATTTAAGCTTATAGGAAGGACTGAGTAGTAAAGTGGAGCTGCAGCAAGCGACTAGCATTTATGGTGGCTACATCGCAAAAGAGAGCGAGAAGAGAAGCAAAGCACGGTCGTGAAGCTAGTAGCGATCAAGAAGTGATCCTGAACTACTTACGCCAGACATAACTCCAACACCGTGTTCACGTCCCGGACTCCGCCGAGAAGAGACCATCACGGTTACACACGCGGTGGATGTGTATTTTATTTGAGGTCAACTTCGGGTTCTCTACAACCGGACATTAACAAATTCCCATCTGCCTCATAACCGCGGGCACGGCTTTCGAAAGATATTACTCTGCAGGGGTGTCCCAACTTAGCCCATTATAAGCACTCACGGTCAACGAAGGATATTCCTTCTACCGGGAAGACCCGATCAATCTCGGAATCCCGGACTACAAGACATTTCGACAGCAATAAAACAAGACCAGCAAAGCCGCCCGATTGTGCCGACAAATCCCGATAGGAGCTGCACATATCTCGTTCTCAGGGCACATCCGGATGAGCAGTCCATACAACTAAAACCAGACCTCAAGTTGCCTTGAGGGGGCGCTGCACAGCACTCTAGTTCGGGCCAGCACTCGAAGGAGCACTGGTCCGGGGGGGGGGGTTAAAATAAAGATGACCCTCGGGCTCGCGAAAACCCGGGGGAAAAGGCTTAGGTGGCAAATGGTAAAACCAATGTTTGGCCTTGCTGGAGGAGTCTTATTCAAAGCGAACTGTCAAGGGGGTCCCATAAATCACCCAACCGTGTAAGGAACGCGAAATCAAGGAACATAACACCGGTATGACGGAAACTAGGGTGGCAAGAGTGGAACAAAACACCAGGCATAAGGCCGAGCCTTCCACCCTTTACCAAGTATATAGATGTATTAATTTATAGCAGATAAATATTGTGATATCCCCAACAAGTAAACATGTTTCAAAGAGGAACAACATCTCCATGTTCCAACAAGGAACAAACTTCAGCTTCACCTGCAACTAGCAACGCTATAAGAGGGCTGAGCAAAGCGGTAACATAGCCAATCAACGGTTTGCTAGGAAAAGGATGGTTAGGGGCTGACATGGCAATATGGGTGACATGATATAGCAAGTGGTAGGCATCGCAGCATAGGCATAGCAAAAGAGCGAGCAACTAGCATAGCAAAGATAGAAGTGATTTCGAGGGTATGGTCATCTTGCCTGCAATGTTCTCAGAGTTGTCGAAAGCTTGATCCTCGTAAGCGTTCTCAACAGGTTCCTCGTTCACGTACTCGTCTCCCGACTCTACCCAAAGCAACAACACAAACAAAGGAACCACAATAAATCACGGTGCAATGCACAAACAACATGATGCAAAACATGACATGATATGCGAGATGTGATATGCAATGCGTATGTGCGCTCCGGAAGGTAAATGATGAACCAGGCATCAACTTGGCAAACCAAGTAT